>CM019068.1:147711432-148042113 GCA_009667805.1 Leptobrachium leishanense | reverse complement strand
GAAGATCTTTGCGACAATTCTTGTGCTAAAATATGCTTAGCTAACATATATCACACGGATCACCCAGGAAAGTCTGAAAAGTATACGCCATCCTGGATGATCAGAGCAATCGGTCCCTTGCAAGAATGGAACTCTTTCATCTTTTCAACATAAAAGGAGATTCCTACCCTTATACTTTTAGGTACATGTAGTGGCATTATAGAGGTCTCTGGAAGAAGAGCCAGCGGATTCGTAGTAGCCTCTCTTGGGGGCAATCTGAAATTACCCACACTTGTCGAGTGCAACCAGATCCCATCTAACAAGCAAGAGATCCCTACACCAGAAGCTGCCCTACACCATCCTCATCTGGAGACTATAGCTAACGAAATACCAGCCCTTGACAAGAATGCAGATATTTTAATTCTCCTGGGCAGAGATATCCTCAGAGTACATAAGGTACGGCAACAAATTAATGGTCCACATGATGCTCCATTCGCTCAACACCTTGATCTAGGTTGGGTTATCATAGGCAATGTTTGTATAAGGGAAATGAAGGTGCCTACCAAGATTGCTTCCTACAAAACACATATCTTGAACCGTGCCCACACCATTACAGAGTGAAGTAGAAATTGAACAGCAACGAATGGCACCATGACGACCAAGATAAATTAAATGCTTTTCAGTCCTGGGATAACACCTTTGGAGCCACAGTGTTAAATTCTACCAATGATGACGGCAAACTAGCACTGGCAAGAGAAGAAAGGGAATTTCTCAAGATGATAGATAAAGAATTCGCTCAGGATGATGCCAATAGCTTGGTAGCACCCCTACCCTCTTGTACGCCTAGTGAAAAGCTACCTAACAATCCACAGCAAGCAGCTGCTCGATTTTTGCCTCTTTAAAGCGCACCTCGAATAAGAAAACCAAGGCTGTGAAGATGAACTGGCCCCATGCCAGCCGGTATCCAGTGCTGGTCTGCGGAATTCGGGAAAAGGTCCAGTTCTGCCAGGAAAGCCCTCTACAAGTGCAAGTACAGAGCCCCAGAAACAAAGACTGAAAGGAAGAAAAAGGAGAAGGCTAGAGCTACTGTGTCAAAGACAGTCGGTGGGGATAAGAATGGCGGCACACGTGTAGTCAAACTGCGTAAAATGCCTCGCTAATTTTTTTTTGTAAATCTGTTTTATTGTTTTGTACAATAATAAGTATAGAAGCAATAAACATGAGTCAAAGTCATCTGCACGCAGGCTGGGCGGTTTAACTAACAGAAAATAACATGTAACGCACAAGTTCAAGTTTTAAACCAAACCATGATATGCATTTATCAACATCAATTCAGAATAATTCAAAGTTTTCATGTAGAGAAAATATAGTAAGGGGGGAGGAATGGGCCTGGGAGCGGGGCAGGACCCCACTGGATGTAAAGTTAGAAAAACAGCACGTTGACGATATATCAAGAGGTAAGAAACCTCCAGTAACGGATGGGGTCGGATACATTGCGATACTAGCTTAGTTGCAGTAACAGAGCACGAAATTCCGATCCTCCTGATTGGAGAATCCAAGTGCTCCAGATATGTGTGTATTGGGTGGTCAAACCGATCATGGAGTAGTACAATTGCTCGACTCTATGGAGATCGTCCATTTTAGACAGCCAAAGTTGCATGGGAGGGCTCGCCCTTTGTTTCCAGAATAGGGGTATCAGGCTTTTGGCAACATTCAGGATGCGGAGACAAACCAATAAGGTTGATCTATTGTTCTTGGGGTAAACCAACTGTATCTGGGGAACCCCATAGGTACAAGAAACATAGGAATCCACAACCCGAGGCAGCTGACATTTTATCTGTAGTAGACAGACATCAGACAAGCTCAAAACTCACACAGGTATCTTCCTTGGCCTCCAGACATGCCACACCCACAACATATTTTTTTAAGCATTATTTTAAAACCCTTACCTTCTGTCCAGCAACACTGGGCTCCCCTTCTTATTCCTCTCCATTACCTCTGAATGTGGATGTCCCTGGGGTTCTTATGGAAGTTGTTTACGTACAAAAGACAAATTGCATATCTATCGCTTGTGTAGAGCTCACTCCCGGAGGAGCCGCTGAAAATGAACCACGGGTCAGTCTCCCCGCACTAGGGAATAAATATACTCCAACACCGTTGTGAGTTTTATAATTTAAATAGTTTACTAGAATAGTAAGCAGACGTTGAGACACGGTATTCACAGATATTATCACAGTACTTTCGTATCGCGGCAAAAACGCGTAGCGGAAAAGAAACGAAACACGAGGCTTCGTATTTCGGAAGAATAAAATATTCGCAACCGAACAGAAAAAGGAATGCAATACCCGATAGTTCGGAAAAACAAGGACACGTAGCGAACCCCAAAATACAATCTCTTCGTATTACGATAAACGCGCAGCGGAAAAGAGAAAAATATGTATTCGGAACGTATCTTTACTCCCGTTCCGATTCGTAACAGAATGAGTCCTGCACAGGCTTAAGTCCCGGAGTGTAAAAGGTGTGTATGTGTGTGTGGTACCCGGGTACTGTTCAACTGGCCAGTGAATTTACTTAAGAATGTCTTCGACTAGTCAAGTTGGGGCCCTGTGGACTTTAAAGAGAAAACAGCAGTGTGTTCCTTAATTACATACGGCCTCGGAGGCCTCTCACCCATCCACCGGTTGCTTTAGGCTCCGCTGACCCAGGACGTCTCTCCGCTCGATTTTGACTGGGGATACTAGCGGCCGGATCCGTTGTCTGACTCTCTGTTGCTTGTCCACGACTTGTCCCGCTCACCGCCTGCTCTCCGTATCCGATCAGCTCGCGGCAACTCCTCACTCGAGGTCTTCGGTTTCTCTGATCTGCAGCAATCTCTGGAACTTGGAGGTCTCCTTCTCTTTAGGCTGAATGACCCGATAAAGGAACTGACAGGTCTCACTCGCGCTCTGGCCTAGGCCCTCCTGCGATGTCTTGCACTGCGTCTGCTCTCTCTCGTTCCCTCGCGCGCTCTGGCGCGTTCTCCACGAGGTTCGGGAAGTAAGCGTCCTGTGTCCCACCCACTTCCTGTGTCTTTGCAAAGCACGCCGGGAAATGTAGTCCCAATGTCCAGTGTCTCAAATCGCGATTGTCTCCATCTTGTGGCCAAAAATAGGTACTGCCAGCAGCAAGATTTAACACAGCGCTACACTCTCCCCCTCCTAGAACTCTTGGGTCTCTCCAAGGAGGTACAACAGTTACATTACATTTCCACAATATTTGAATACAGTTTACATAACATGTACAGGTTCAGCAGCATACATATAGTGGGTTAGGAACACTTCCTCAAGTTGATTCATATTTTGGGCTACCTCAGCTAGCATAGCAGACACTTCGGGCAACCTCTGCACGGTGGTGATGGCCTCTTCAGTGCTATGTCCTGGTGAGTCGTAGGTGAGGCGTTGGGGCGGTCGAACAGAGCGTTTTGGTTCTGGCTCAATCAGTTCCTCTTCAGGTGGAAGTACTATAGGTGCTGGCTCAGTCCTTCTCTCTATCACTGGAGCAGACGTTTCTTCAGAGTATGATCCCTCCAGTGAAGGCATAGAACTATAATCGCCTGAATAAGCTTCAACTTCCGGAGCTACCGGGATCCCAACAGCCTCAGGGACTTCCAACTGAAATTCAAGAGCTTCAGGGATTTCAACAGTCTCAGGGACTTCTAGCAGAAATTCAGGAGCTTCAGGTCTCAAATTACTCTCCCACCGCTCAGGAACAACGACAATCTCCTCAGGCTCCGGTGAGCGCATCCAGTCCAGACAATAACTCTCTTCTTCACTGTCTCTTTCGCTCTCTTCGACAGCCCGGGTCTGCTGAGACCGAGTAACAGGAGGCAAACGTGGAGCAGGCGGATTTGGCAGAGGCAGTTCGTCCCCAACTGGCATCCTCACAGCCTCTCTCAAAGGTAACAAATGATTCCGGTGCCAGTTCTTGAGAGGCCCAGCCTTTCCATCCGGGCGAATCTGATACACCGGCAGACCCGGCAGTTGTTTGCAGACAATGTAAACCTGGGAACTCCACCTATCCGCCAACTTGTGTCTCGCAGCAGCACCCAAGTTCTTCAATAGAACCCTATCACCGGGTTGTAGATCTTGTATTCGAACTTTCAAGTCATAGTTCCTTTTGTTTCTTTGCTCCCTGTTTTCTGAGGTCAAACGGGCCTGTTCAAACGCAGAAGCCAGATTCTTTCGAAGTCTATCCACGTAGTTTCTATGGGAAGCTACTGACGTCTGGTCTAGAGATAACCCAAATGCCAAATCAACCGGCAGTCGAGCCTCCCTTCCGAACATAAGACGGTACGGTGAGTATCCAGTTGCATCGCTCTCCGTACTGTTATATGCGTGCACCAGAGTAGCTATGTGACGACTCCAACTCTGCTTCTCCACATTCGACAAGGTCCCCAGCATGTTTAGCAGTGTGCGATTAAACCTTTCAGGCTGAGCATCACCTTGAGGGTGATATGGTGTAGTTCGGGTCTTTTGGATTCCCAACAGCTCTAGCAATTGCCCCACCAGTCTGCTTTCAAAGTCTCTACCCTGATCGAGTGTATCCTCCTTGGCAGTCCGTAATGAACAAAAACTTTTCCATCAACACCTTGGCCACTGTCGGAGCGCGTTGATCTTTTGTGGAAAAAGCTTGGGCGTAACGAGTGAAATGATCGGTCACTATTAGAATGTTCCCTTGCCCACTAGCATCCGGCTCTAAGCACAAGAAGTCAATGCACACCAAATCCATGGGTCCCTGGCTCTGCAGATGGCTCATTGGAGCAGTTCGGGTCGGTAGAGTCTTTCTCTGAATACACCTCAGACAGGAATGACAATAGCTTTCCACTTCAGCTCTCATGCAAGGCCAATAGAACCTATCTCGTACCAGTTTAAAAGTTCTCTCAGCACCCAAATGTCCATGCTCATCATGTAGTGATCGCAGCACACTCTCCCTATGTTTAGTGGGGAGGAATAACTGTTGAATCTCTTCAGCGTTAGCTGAGGGGCCCCTTCGTAGACCACCCCATCCAACATCTTCAACGCTCCCACTCTTTGTAGACCAATCTGGCTCCACTCGGGGAGTTGGTTAGCAAAATCTCACGCTGGTTTGCAGTCAGGGCCTTTATGGTCAAGGCAATTAAAGGGTCTCTGGCCTGATCCGCTTTCAGGTCCTGTCTCGAAAAGGTAGGTAAACTCTCATCCCTTAACTGCGTAGGGTTACAGTAAAATTCAGGAACAGCCGCAGCCATGACTCCTATGGCCTCCGCTTCAATCCCTCCTTTGACCCGGCGCTCTGTTCCTTGACACAAAGCTTGCACCCCGTCTGGAGTCAACTGAGTCCATTCTGTAGTGTAGGGTCTTCTCGATAACGCATCAGCATCTCGATTATTCACCCCAGGGCGGTACTTCAGGCTGAACCGAAACCCTGACAGAGCGGCCAACCACCGATGTCCCGTTGCGTCCAGTTTTGCAGTAGTAAGGATGTAGGTAAGAGGATTATTATCCGTCTTGATCACAAACTCGGCTCCATACAGATAGTCTTTTAACTTGTCTACCACTGCCCACTTTAAGGCTAGGAACTCCAACTTGTGGTAGGGTAATTCTTCTCTGAAGGCGTAAGGCTCCGGCTCACGTACGCTACAGGCCTCAGCAATCCACCATACTCCTGATACAGGACTCCTCCCAGACCTTCTCGGCTGGCATCCACATGTAGCTCATACGGCTTGTGAGGGTCCGCATAGGCCAAAACAGGAGCTCGGGTTAGACTCTCTTTCAGCTTCACGAAAGCTCCTTCACATTGACTGGTCCATTCACCTTGTATAGACTCTCGAGCTTTCCTTGGCCCTGGAGCTGACGGGTTTTGGTCAGAGACCTTGCAGCCTTCTTCTGTGGTTTCCTTCTGCAGGAGTTTGTTCAGTGGTTGAGCTATTTTCGCGAATCCTCCCACAAATCTTCGATAGTATGAACAGAATCCCAAGAAAGATCTAAGTTCAGTGACGTTTCGGGTCTAGGCCAAGAAGCTACGGCCTCCAACTTCCGAGGGTCTGTCGAAACACCTTCTGCTGAGACCACATGTCCTAGATACGTAACAGACGGTAGACAAAATTGGCATTTCTCCAGAGACAGTTTCAGCCCCTCTTCATGGAGCCTCTTCAAGACCTTCTCTAGACGTTGCTCATGTTCTTCCAGAGTCTTCCCAAACACAATTATGTCATCCAGGTACACTAATACTTCGATTAGATTCATATCCCCGACTGTCTTCTCCATCAACCGTTGGAACGTGGCTGGAGCCCCCGTAAGGCCTTGAGGCATTCTGTTGAATTCAAAGAACCCCAGTGGACAGATGAACGCAGTTTTCTCCTTGTCTTCAGGATGCATTGGTATCTGGTGATACCCGCTTCGCAGGTCTAGTACACTAAACCACTTTGCTCCAGACAAACACTGTAGGGCATCTTCTATCCGAGGAGTGGCATATTGATCGGGGATGGTTCTCCGGTTCAATGTGCGGTAGTCTATGCATAAGCGGACAGAACCATTTTTCTTCCGGACCAACACTATGGGAGATGCGTATGGACTCCTGGACTCTTGAATCACCTTGGTTCTTTGCAATTCGTTCAGCTGCTCTCGCAGATCATCTAAGTCTCCTAGCGGAACTCGCCTTGATCTTTCCCGAAACGGCTTGTCTTCTTGTAACCGAATGCGGTGCTCAGTACTCTTAGCTAGGCCCACATCGAACTCATCTTTCGAGAACAATTCCTTCCACTTTAGGACTTGAGACTGAAGACGTTTCTTCCACTCAGGTGAAATGGGAGCGTCCTTGGGGTAGAATCTTTCATCTGGAATCTCTTTATCCACTCCCCCTCCTGAATCGGTAGAGAGGGGTGTAGCAGACTCTACTTGCCCGATAGGCATTCGTGCTTTAAGGACTACTGGAGAATCCGTCACATTGCATACGCTGACCGAGACTCTTCCTCGTGTTCTCTTCAGAGCTTTGGTGGAAATTATTTCAGGAATTACTTCGACTCCGGTTTCACTCCCATGATTAAAATCGGTTCCCAGCACCACATAGGGACCTGGTTGCGATCCGTTCAACTTGACTGAAGCCCGGAACTCGCTACTTCTCCTGCTTGCAGAACCTTCTCTGTTCCACCCAGTCTCCACAGTCTTCCCACCTCGGCAGGTGCCTTTCGTTCTTCGACCATCCTCTGATAGACCGGACGTAACATTGGGTGTACTCCTTGAGTCGAACCTTCTTCCAATACAATAGGTGTCAGGAGACGCCGCACTAGGTCAGTATTCGTCCCCACTATCAGGGAGCTTCTGTTCGCACCTGAGGGTCGAGGACACACAATGGCCAATGCATCGCAACCCCCAGACTGCCCGATGACTTCAGATCCGATCTCCAACTTCACTTGCAGGTACCCGTCATAAGGGAGCTTCTCAGTGCCGATACCCCATATTTCCAAATCCTTCAATTCTTGCAGAGGAATGTGCTTTAAGTGTTTCTCGTAGAAGTCTTTGTAGATCAATGTCACTTGAGCCCCTGAATCTAACAGGGCTTTAGTGTAGACTCCTTCCACTTGGATTGGCACAATAGGAGAAGGACCTATCAGTTGGTCAGGAAACTTGGTGGCGGTATCCGGACGCTTAGACCCAGTTTGCTGTACCCTGGCCTTTTTCTTGGCCCGTGTAGGCTTTGGGTGTGCATTGCTTCCCCATGACGTAGACCCGGATGCTAAGGGAGTGACTCTTTCAGTTCTGGCAGGTTCAGCAGTTGGCTCGGCTTTGGGCCCTCTCGTCCTCTTAGTCTTGGCTTGGTTTTTGGAGCGGGGTTCAACCTTCGGGCACCTAAGTTGCTCCTTCACTTGTGCCCTCTGGCGTTTCCCGCCGGTGAGGTAGATAACAGTCCTTCTAGGGCTTCCAACAGTCCCTCGACTCTATCCTTCTCAGGCTTTCGGCCTTTGCACTGTGCGCGGAAATGGCCCATTTCTCCACAACCGAAACATCTCTTCTTAGAGAGCGGAGACGTAGTTGATTGTTGAGATTTGGTTAAAGGACTTGGACCAGATGCCACAGCAACTCCCGTCGTCTGCATACCTGTGAGGAATTTCTGCATTTCTGCCTGCATTCACAGTTCCGCGTGCGCGTTGCAATTCAACTTGAGCTTCCTGTACTTTCTTGACGGTTTTGGACAATTCACCACGTTCAGGGAGGTTCGATTCTTTGGCAGCCCTCTCTGTAGATTTAAAAACGACTAGGTGTTCTTGTTCGTCCTCGTCAGATCCATAAGTATCTAGAGAGTCGCTTTCAGGCCGCAGACCGTCGTTATGTCTCACAGGTTGTGCATAAGCCCTTTCCCCCCGCCTGAAGGATTTCTCTTCCAGTAAAGCCTCTTCCTCTCGTACAACTCGGATCAGTTCCAGGTACTTTAACTCTTTATTACCTGCTCTGCTTCTCAGCTGCATCATTACTGGATCTAAAGGTTGAGAGCCCCTCAGGATCTGTTTTATTCGGATCTTATCTACTTCGGCCGGTTCGGCCCCTTTCTTCAGGAGTATCTGGTGTAGAATCTTATCTAGGCGCCTCATATACTCGGTCATCCTTTCACCTCTTCTCTGATAGGTGTGTTCGTACTGATATACCAGTTCGGCCGCCTTTTCGGTTCGCCCAAAAACTTCTTCAAGAACGTTTAAGTAATCTAAAGCAGTACAATCTTTTCTACTCAGTTTCAGGTTTCTCACCGCTTCCGACGCGGGTCCCTTTAAGCTCTCGGTGATCCTTTGCTTTTTCTGGGCCTCAGGGACATCCCACTCATCCAGAGCCTGCATCGCCTGTTCCACCCATTCTTCAAAGGTTTCTTCTCCCGCCGGAGTTGGTACATTTCCTGTAAAATTCCTTAACCGTCGATAACCGAAGTTAGTGTGAGGAGGGCTTGTTTTCTGACATTTCGCCAATAGATCTCCAATAGCCACGATAAATTCAGGCCCAATCATGGCCAACGGACTAGGCGCGGGAACACTTGCGGATTCGCCACGTGGCGCACTTGGCTGAATTAGTTGGACTTCCACCTCATCGGCCAGTTTCACGCTCGCGCCCTGAAAACATGGTGGAACACCCTTTCTCCATTCAAGAAGAACATACGTGTGAGAGGTATCTGTGTTCTTTACAATGTCCAGTATTAACCCCCGATGGTCTGGTGTCAGCACGGCCACAGCCTGGCGAATCTGATCTTCGGCCCAAGTGTCTGCGGGAATATCCATGACTATACAACATTCTAACTGACCACTGTGCTCCTCACACCACTCGGCAACAGTGTCTGGATCCATATTTAACCCTTTAGATGCGGTTTTTCCAGAGACTGGATCCCGGAAACGAGCCCCCACGTGTAGCGCTCACTCCCGGAGGAGCCGCTGAAAATGAACCACGGGTCAGTCTCCCCGCACTAGGGAATAAATATACTCCAACACCGTTGTGAGTTTTATAATTTAAATAGTTTACTAGAATAGTAAGCAGACGTTGAGACACGGTATTCACAGATATTATCACAGTACTTTCGTATCGCGGCAAAAACGCGTAGCGGAAAAGAAACGAAACACGAGGCTTCGTATTTCGGAAGAATAAAATATTCGCAACCGAACAGAAAAAGGAATGCAATACCCGATAGTTCGGAAAAACAAGGACACGTAGCGAACCCCAAAAATACAATCTCTTCGTATTACGATAAACGCGCAGCGGAAAAGAGAAAAATATGTATTTGGAACGTATCTTTACTCCCGTTCCGATTCGTAACAGAATGAGTCCTGCACAGGCTTAAGTCCCGGAGTGTAAAAGGTGTGTATGTGTGTGTGGTACCCGGGTACTGTTCAACTGGCCAGTGAATTTACTTAAGGAATGTCTTCGACTAGTCAAGTTGGGGCCCTGTGGACTTTAAAGAGAAAACAGCAGTGTGTTCCTTAATTACATACGGCCTCGGAGGCCTCTCACCCATCCACCAGTCCGCTCGATTTTGACTGGGGATACTAGCGGCCGGATCCGTTGTCTGACTCTCTGTTGCTTGTCCACGACTTGTCCCGCTCACCGCCTGCTCTCCGTATCCGATCAGCTCGCGGCAACCCCTCACTCGAGGTCTTCGGTTTCTCTGATCTGCAGCAATCTCTGGAACTTGGGGGTCTCCTTCTCTTTAGGCTGAATGACCCGATAAAGGAACTGACAGGTCTCACTCGCGCTCTGGCCTAGGCCCTCCTGCGATGTCTTGCACTGCGTCTGCTCTCTCTCGTTCCCTCGCGCGCTCTGGCGCGTTCTCCACGAGGTTCGGGAAGTAAGCGTCCTGTGTCCCACCCACTTCCTGTGTCTTTGCAAAGCACGCCGGGAAATGTAGTCCCAATGTCCAGTGTCTCAAATCGCGATTGTCTCCATCTTGTGGCCAAAAATAGGTACTGCCAGCAGCAAGATTTAACACAGCGCTACACTTGTTTCAGCCACAGGAAGTCCTCCACTTCACACAGCTGTACCAGCCAAATGGGACTGGAGGAGCAGGAGAAGGGGCACTCCATGCAGCGTGACCACTTTAATAAGCTAAAGTGATCAGGGTGCACAGATTGTCCCTTAGTTGGAAGGAGTGTGTCGATGCTGCTCTGGGCTTCATTTCTGCTTCACACAACACCGGGCGACCTCTAACATGCATAATATTTATCTCCAGTTTCAGGAATACTGTGCTTCCTCTAATCATTCCTTTCCACAAGAACTGGGCGTCCGGGTAAACTGTGATAATGAATAAAGACAAAGCCAGGGATCCGCTGACCCAGAAGATCCTGGATCTAACTCTGGAGATGATCTTTCTGCTGACTGGAGAGGTAAGAGATTCTATGAAATTCACATAATACTGGTGATATTTAATAACCTGGAGTTGTCTTGGTTGCGTCATGCTGGCAGCCACCATGGCTCTGCTTGGCTTGTGGCCACTTCCATGGACCTCTCTTTCCTTCAAGGATTTGGTAGAGGGCGAGGAATATCCCTTTAAATGGAGGCCCCGTCCCCTTTTTTTCCTCTTCACCACCTCCTGCACCTGGTTCTCCTCTATGGAGACTGTTCATTGACCCATCCTGATCAGCCACAACATTAATGAACACAACCAGAATGGCTGCACTCACCTCACATGCAGTTTTTAAGGGGGCTTCTGAGTGGCCAATTGGCATCAAATTAAGAAAATACTGGCAAAAGATAATAAAACTCCTAACTAGGTAAAACAAATGATGTAGATTTAGTTATAAGATGTGATCACATATTGCATAAGCCTGTCAGAACGCCAAGTACCCCATCATGAGCAGGTCCTACTCTATGCCAACCTATTATTTATCCTTTCACGATATACCCACATACTTAGAACATGCATGCCTAGCTCTTCTGTGGGACCAGAGAAGTTAGCCTTCACTCCTCACGAGCATCGATTAAACCTCTGGCGCCCATGTTCCTGATACTGATTTGCCGGCTGTCTTTCTTTGCACCACCTTTGGTAGGTTCTGAGCACTGCAAACCAGGAACACCCACAAGACTTGCCATTTTGGATGTGCTCTGACCTGGTTGTCTAGCCAGCGGCGACACTTGGGTTGGTGTCAGCCGGTGCGGTAACTCATGGTGTCACCCCCCCCCGAGTTTTACTACTTTGTGATACACTCATACACACCGCACATTACTATGAGTTTTATTACTGTAGATTCTGGGATATGCTTATACAAGGCGCACATTACCGAATGTTATTGCTGTGGAGCTGTGTGATACAGTAATGTTTTGTGTGTGTGTATAACAGCTGCACAGCAATAAAACTCATAGTAATGTGCAGTGTGTAGGAGCGTATCACTGAGGTGCACAGTAATAAAACTCATGCTCATACACACACCTCACATTACTGTGAGTTTTATTGCTATGCAGCTCAGTGATACACACTGCACATTACATCATGGGCAGACTGACTACAGCTCTAAGGAACTGACGGGCTACAGGTTTTTTTCTTACAGAGCTGACACTGATAGGCATTTTTAGATTTATTTTTGTGACTAATATATGTATTAGGGGGACCAAATGTATAGAATCGTACAAGTATGGATCACTGTATGCATTTTAGGCACGTTCTTTCAGTTTCGATGCATATTATATATTGTTGATCTGTGGCACATTTATTTTGGAACTTTTTTTTCTGGCCCCGCAGAGTTTGCTTTTCTCTCTTACCTGCAGTGATTGCTCTGCATAAGATTTATGTTGTGGAGTTTGATCTTGAACCCACGAGGCAGCCAGAAACGGAGTGTCCGGGTGAGGCCCTGACAGGCTGCAGCTGGTCATCAGCTCACAGATGTCTGGCTTGGTCCGTGCAGAGAGCAGGATTCCCACACTGACCAGCTGCAGGATTAACGCATGGACCGAACGCACGGTGACCCCATCTCTCGAACCGACAGGCCATCTATCTCTAACTTTTTAATGTCAAAAAATGTGAGGAGGGCTACAGCGGTGCGTGCATCACGTGTTTCAGACAGGAAGCTGAGGCAGACAGTCTCAGGCACACACAGCGGCCGCTCTAAGAGCCGCCAGGATGTGGCTTTTTTCATAGGGCTGGCCAGTGACATCGGACGGCCTGCGCGATGCTCCATCTAGCGTCACGCGTCATCAGAGGGGGCAGACCGGCCACACTGTGATTTTTGTACTGGCCGCAACACTGCAGCCTTAAAAACAGGGCCTGTAAGTGCACGGCGACTGGTGGATTCCAGGATTCGGAATGTGCCAAAAATAATTTGATACACCGTGAAGGTGTCGGGATCAGTTGGAGTGTGTGTGACACACACCCACTCGAATGAAAAAATGTTGTGACATTTTTTTTATTCCTGGCCTGGCGTCACAGGGTTGATGACTTGCTGTCACCGTAGTGGGTGGTGTCACCCGGTGCGGGCCGCACCCGGCTTGTGGCGACACTGTCTAGCAATCCGTATTTGTTCTTGTCAAAGTCACTCAGATCTTTTCACTTTTCCATTTTTCCTGCTTCCAACACATGGAATTCAAGAACTGACTGTTCTCTTGCTGCTTAATATATCGCACCACTTGACAGGCGCCATTGTTATAATGCTGTGTCTGATCAGGGTATTCTGTTACATTGATCTTGTGATATTGAGCTGAACCTGCAAAACACTTCCCTTATTTTACTCTGCTGTTCACTGTGTGAAGCAAAATCTTATAAAGAATATATAAAAAAAGGAAAACCTGGAGCTGTTTGATACGGAGACCTTAATAGGTTTTTTGAGTATGTCAATATAAATAATTTTGACCTCAGATTTACTATGGAGGTGGGAGACCGTACTCTGAATTTTTTGGATTTACATATATTTATTACAGATACAAACTTCTGTACTAAAACTTTTTTCAAGCCAACTGATAAAAACTCCTATATCAATTATAATAGCTGCCACCATAAGAAGTGGCTTAATAATATTCCAAAAAAACAGTTTGGACGTATTCGTCGGAATTGTACAGAAACGTCAGATTTTGTCACTCAAAGTAGAGAGCTTTCTCAAAAATTTCTATAAACAATATCCCAAACCCTTGGTTGATAAAAGTCTAGAAGATAGATTAAACCTACTCCAACGTAAACCAAGGCTTTTAAAAGATCAAACTAAATGGGATTTTGCTTTTTTAACTAAATTTAATGGGAGAAGTAGGGATATTGAAAAAGCCCTCTCTAGATGTTGGTCGATTCTTCAGAACGACCAGGTCTTATCTAAACATCTACCAACATTTCCTCGCGTTATATATAGAAAAGCCAATACGGTGAAGAATACTTTGGCCCCAAGCTCTTTACCACTTGAAAGTAAAAAGGAGACTCATTTTCATCACTTGCTCAATAAGCCAAAAGGCTTCTTTAAGTGTAGGGTGTGTTCGATGTGTAGAGACCTCAAAGTTAAAGTTGATCAATTCAAAAGTACGAGAACGGGAAAAGAATATCACATTAAGGAGTTTATCAATTGAACACTACTAACGTAATCTACCTCCTTCAATGTGGATGTGGGGTCCAATATATTGGGAAAACGAAGCGGAAGCTAAAAGAACGCATTTACGAACATTTTTATAACATTAGAAAATGCGGCGACAAACACAGTGTACCTAGACACTGTTGTAAGTGCCCAAGCTTTAACTTCGCCACATTTAGTTGGTTAGGGATTGAAAAGGTTAAACTAAATTGGAGGGGAGGTGATGTAGCCAAGGCCCTATCTCAAGCAGAAACTAAATGGATACTCTGAAACCGCCGGGCCTCAACATCGATATCGATCTCTTATCTTGTTTATGAGTATACCAATACACTCCCACTTTTTAGGTTCTAATATACCCTTTTTTTAAATTTTTATTTTATTTTTTTGGGGGTTTTTTTGGGTTTTTATTGAAAGGTTTTTTTTTAAAGTATTTATATTGAAAGCATTTTTATGTTTTTTACCCATTATCTATCTTTGCCGGTCTTTCTATGGTTCACTGGTTTCTATGCCTTTAGACTTTTAGACCACATGAGAAAGGGGCCTGTCCCATTTCACTTAATTTGCTGTTTAACTGTGTATATTATGTATTGGTTCCATTTTTGTGTTTTTTTTGTTTTAGGTTCGCCCATCGTCGTTTTATAATTATATTTTATGTGGTTGTTTTTTCTGTGATCCGCATCAGCGAGATCAAACGTTTGCCCACTCCTTTAATATCTTCTAACTAGGTGTAAAGCCTGCCCAGAGGGCAGTCTATTGATAAGTGTGGTGCGTTGTGCTTGGTTCGGTGCCATTTATTGTGCTGTGTTTGGCTCTGTGCTCGGCTCTGTGCCGTTTATTCTGTTGTGCTCGGCTCTGTGCCGTTTATTCTGTTGTGCTCGGCTCTGTGCCGTCTATTGTACTGTGCTTGGCTCTGTGGCGTTTATTGTGCTCGGCTCTGTGGCGTTTATTCTGTTTTGCTTGGCTCTGTGCTGGGCTCTGCACATCGGCTCTGTGCTCTGCTCCGTGCCGTATATTGTGCTCTGCTTTTTATTGTGCTCTGCGCCGTTTATTGTGTTGTGCTTGGTTCTGTGCTCGGCGCCGTTTATTGTGCTGTGATTGGCTGTGCCGTTTATTGTGCTGTGCTCTGTGCCGTATATTGTGCTGTGCTCGGCGCTGTGCCGTTTATTGTGCTTGGCTCTGTGGCGTTTATTGTGCTCGGCTCTGTGGCGTTTATTGTGCTTCGCTCTGTGGCGTTTATTGTGCTTCGCTCTGTGGCGTTTATTGTGCTCGGCTCTGTGGCGTTTATTCTGTTTTGCTCGGCTCTGTGCTGGGCTCTGCACATCGGCTCTGTGCTCTGCTCCGTGCCGTATATTGTGCTCTGCTTTTTATTGTGCTCTGCGCCGTTTATTGTGTTGTGCTTGGTTCTGTGCTCGGCGCCGTTTATTGTGCTGTGCTTTGTGCCGTTTATTGTGCTGTGCTTTGTGCCGTATATTGTGCTGTGCTTGGCTCTGTGGCGTTTATTGTGCTCGGCTCTGTGGCGTTTATTGTGCTCGGCTCTGTGCCTTTAATGGGTTGTGCTCTGCTCTGTGCCATCTATTGTGCTCTGCTTGGCGCTCTGCTCTGTGCTCTGCACTCGGCGCTGGGCTGTGTTCAGGTACTGGGCTCAGGCGCTGGGCTCTGCGCTGTGCGCAGGCACTGGGCTCAGGCGCTGGGCTCAGGCGCTGGGCTCTGGGCTCAGGCGCTGGGCTCAGGCGCTGGGCTCAGGCGCTGGGTTCAGGCGCTGGGCTCTGCGCTCAGGCGCTGGGCTCTGCGCTCAGGCGCTGGGCTCAGGCGCTGGGCTCTGCGCTCAGGCGCTGGGCTCTGCGCTCAGGTGCTGGGCTCAGGCGCTGGGCTCTGCGCTCAGGCGCTGGGCTCAGGCACTGGGCTCAGGCGCTAGGCTCTGCGCTCAGGCGCTGGGCTCAGGCGCTAGGCTCTGCGCTCAGGCGCTGGGCTCAGGTGCTGGGCTCTGCGCTCAGGCGCTGGGCTCTGCGCTCAGGCGCTGGGCTCAGGCGCTGGGCTCTGCGCTCAGGCGCTGGGCTCAGGCGCTGGGCTCAGGCGCTGGGCTCAGTTTGCTGGGCTCTGCGCTGGGCTCAGGCGCTGGGCTCAGGCGCTGGGCTCAGGCGCGTGGCAACCTCCGTAACAGGCTGTTGCGGTTGGATGCGCGCACGCCACCTGCCGCAGCACGCCCAAAGCGTCCAACGGAGGTTGGATGTGCGCGCAGCAAACCTCCGTAGGACACTTTGGGCGTGCTGCGGCGGGTGGCGCGCGCGCACCCGGCTGCGCGCGCATCCAACCGCCACAGCACCCCGTGGGCTGCGCGCATGCGCAGTCCATATATATATATATATATATATATATATATACACACACACACACACTGTAACCCCATGTGGATATATATACACACACATATATGGTTTTTACAGTGTGTGTGTGTATGGCCGGCATCCAGGCTCAGGCGAGCCCCCGGCTCGGCTGGGCCTCTAGGCCCAGGCCAAGCCGGGGGCTCGCCTTAGCCTGGATGCCGGCCAAGCAAGTAGCTCGGGCGGCATCCAAGCTTAGGCGAGCCCCCGGCTTGGCTTGGGCCTAGAGGCCCAGCCGAGCCGTGGACTCGCCTGAGCCTGGAGGACGCCCGAGCAGGCAATTCGGCCGGCCTCCATGCTTAGGTGAGTCCCCGGCTCGGCTGGGCCTCTAAGCCCAGGCCAAGCCGGGGGCTCGCCTAAGCTTGGATACCGGCCGAGCAAGCAGGGTGGGTGTGGAGAGCACATACTCACCTACATCGGCCCTCCAGCGATGGCAGTCCCGCTTCCAGTGTCCTCTCTCCGTTGGTCACCGGTATGACAACACAAAAGCCTTTGACCCAGGGTCAAAGGCTTTCGTGACGTCATACCGACGACCAACAGAGACAGAGAGGACGCTGGAAGCGGGACCGCCATCGCTGGAGGAGCTAAGGGCCGATGTAGGTGAGTATGTGTAGGCAACATCCCCCTACATTGGCCCTGAGCTCCAGCGGTGACCGTCCTCCGGCTGTCGCTGGCTGGTCAGCCGGCCTCTAGGCTTAGGCGAGTCCCCGGCTCGGCTGGGCCTGTAGGCCCGAGCCAAGCCGGGGGCTCGCCTGAGCCTGGAGGCCGGCCGAGCAGGCTGCTCGGCCGGAGGAAGTCACCACTGGAGCTCAGGGCCGATGTAGCGGAGTATGTTTTGGCAACTTCGGCCCTGAGCTCCAGCGGTGACCGTCCTCCGGCTTTCGCAGACTGCTTGGCCGGCCTCCAGGCTCAGGCGAGCCCCCGGCTTGGCTTGGGTCTACAGGCCCAGCCGAGCCGGGGGCTCGCCTAAGCCTGGAGGCCGGCCGAGCTGCCTGCGACAGCCATCGCTGGAGCTCCGGGCCAATGTAGGGGGATGTTGCCTACACATACTCACCGACATCGGCCCTTAGCTCCTCCAGCGATGGCGGTCCCGCTTCCAGCGTCCTCTCTCTCTTCGTTGGTCGCCGGCATGATGTAACGAAAGCCTTTGACCCCGGCATTTTGACCCGGGGTCAAAGGCTTTCGTAACATCATACCGGCGACCAACGGAGAGAGAGACGACGCTGGAAGCGGGACCGCCATCGCTGGAGGAGCTAAGGGCCGATGTCGGTGAGTATGTGTAGGCAACATCCTCTTACATTGGCCCGGAGCTCCACCGGTGGCTGTCCTCTGGCTGTCGCAGGCTGCTCGGCTGGCCTCCAGGCTTAGGCGAGTCCCCGGCTCGGCTGGGCCTGTAGGCCCAAGCCAAGCCGGGGGCTCGCCTGAGCCTGGAGGCCGGCCTAGCAGCCTGCTCGCCAGGAGGAAGTCACCGCTGGAGCTCAGGGTCAATGTAGGGGAGTATGTGTAGGCAACATCGGCCCTGAGCTCCAGCGGTGACCGTCCTCCGGCTGTCGCTGGCTGCTCAGTCGGCCTCTAGGCTTAGGCGAGTCCCCGGCTCGGCTGGGCCTGTAGGCCCAAACCAAGCCGGGGGCTTGCCTGAGCCTGGAGTCCGGCCTAACAGCCTGCTCGGCCGGAGGAAGTCACCGCTGGAGCTCAGGGCCAATGTAGGGGAGTATGTTTTGTTAACTTCGGCCCTGAGCTCCAGCGGTGACCGTCCTCCGGCTGTCGCTGGCTGCTCGGCGGCCTCTAGGCTTAGGCGAGTCCCCGGCTCGGCTGGGCCTGTAGGCCCAAGCCGAGCCGGGGGCTCGCCTGAGCCTGGAGGCCGGCCTAGCAGCCTGCTCGGCCAGAGGAGGTCAGCGCTGGAGCTCAGGGCCGATTTAGGGGAGTATGTTTTGGGAACTTCGGCCCTGAGCTCCAGCGGTGACCGTCCTCCGGCTGTCGCTGGCTGCTCGGCCGGCCTCCAGGCTTAGGCGAGTCCCCGGCTCGGCTGGGCCTGTAGGCCCAAGCCGAGCCGGGGGCTCGCCTGAGCCTGGAGGCCGGCCTAGCAGCCTGCTCGGCCGGAGGAGGTCACCGCTGGAGCTCAGGGCCGATTTAGGGGAGTATGTTTTGGGAACTTCGGCCCTGAGCTCCAGCGGTGACCGTCCTCTGGCTGTCGCTGGCTGCTCGGCCGGCCTCCAGGCTTAGGCGAGTCCCCGGCTCGGCTGGGCCTGTAGGCCCAAGCCGAGCCGGGGGCTCGCCTGAGCCTGGAGGCCAGCCTAGCAGCCTGCTCGCCGGAGGAGGTCACCGCTGGAGCTCAGGGCCGATTTAGGGGAGTATGTTTTGGGAACTTCGGCCCTGAGCTCCAGCGGTGACCTCCTCCGGCTGTCGCTGGCTGCTCGGCCGGCCTCTAGGCTTAGGCGAGTCCCCGGCTCGGCTGGGCCTGTAGGCCCAAGCCAAGCCGGGGGCTCGCCTGAGCCTGGAGGCCGGCCTAGCAGCCTGCTCGGCCGGAGGAGGTCACCGCTGGAGCTCAGGGCCGATTTAGGGGAGTATGTTTTGGAACTTCGGCCCTGAGCTCCAGCGGTGACCGTCCTCCGGCTGTCGCTGGCTGCTCGGCCGGCCTCTAGGCTTAGGCGAGTCCCTGGCTCGGCTGGGCCTGTAGGCCCAAGCCAAGCCGGGGGCTCGCCTGAGCCTGGAGGCCGGCCTAGCAGCCTGCTCGGCCGGAGGTGGTCACCGCTGGAGCTCAGGGCCGATTTAGGGGAGTATGTTTTGGGAACTTCGGCCCTGAGCTCCAGCGGTGACCGTCCTCCGGCTGTCGCTGGCTGCTCGGCCGGCCTCTAGGCTTAGGCGAGTCCCCGGCTCGGCTGGGCCTGTAGGCCCAAGCCAAGCCGGGGGCTCGCCTGAGCCTGGAGGCCGGCCTAGCAGCCTGCTCGGCGGAGGAGGTCACCGCTGGAGCTCAGGGCCGATTTAGGGGAGTATGTTTTGGGAACTTCGGCCCTGAGCTCCAGCGGTGACCGTCCTCCGGCTGTCGCTGGCTGCTCGGCCGGCCTCTAGGCTTAGGCGAGTCCCCGGCTCGGCTGGGCCTGTAGGCCCAAGCCAAGCCGGGGGCTCGCCTGAGCCTGGAGGCCGGCCTAGCAGCCTGCTCGGCCGGAGGAGGTCACCGCTGGAGCTCAGGGCCGATTTAGGGGAGTATGTTTTGGGAACTTCGGCCCTGAGCTCCAGCGGTGACCGTCCTCCGGCTGTCGCTGGCTGCTCGGCCGGCCTCTAGGCTTAGGCGAGTCCCCGGCTCGGCTGGGCCTGTAGGCCCAAGCCAAGCAGGGGGCTCGCCTGAGCCTGGAGGCCGGCCTAGCAGCCTGCTCGGCGGAGGAGGTCACCGCTGGAGCTCAGGGCCGATTTAGGGGAGTATGTTTTGGGAACTTCGGCCCTGAGCTCCAGCGGTGACCGTCCTCCGGCTGTCGCTGGCTGCTCGGCCGGCCTCTAGGCTTAGGCGAGTCCCCGGCTCGGCTGGGCCTGTAGCCCAAACCAAGCCGGGGGCTCGCCTGAGCCTGGATGCCCGCCGAGCAGGCCGCGACAGCCGGAGGAGGTCACCGCTGGAGCTCAGGGCCGATTTAGGGGAGTATGTTTTGGGAACTTCGGCCCTGAGCTCCAGCGGTGACCGTCCTCCGGCTGTCGCTGGCTGCTCGGCCGGCCTCTAGGCTTAGGCGAGTCCCCGGCTCGGCTGGGCCTGTAGGCCCAAACCAAGCCGGGGGCTCGTCTGAGCCTGGATGCCCGCCGAGCAGGCCGCGACAGCTGGAGGACGGTCATCGCTGGAGGATCGGGGCTTGCGGCATTTAAACACACGGGCAGCTGCGCGCGGCTCGTGCCGATTTTTATTTTTTTTTGCAGGCGGCCGGCACGCGCAGCTACCTGTTTGTTTTAACGGCCACTTTCAAATGTCCGTCGCGCATGCGCAGACCGCTTTTGGCGACGGACACTTGAAGGCTTACTCTTTTATAGTATAGATATGTTTGAGCTAAGTGTTGCCCTCGAGCAAGATGGACGTTTTGGGAGAGGTGGCGTCCCTTCCGGAGCGCTCTGTGGAGGCTGCCGGTGACGCCGACCCCTCCCGACGTCCACAGGTGTTTTCGATTCTCCTCATGATCAGGATTAAGGAAGACTATTAAGAAGGACATTTGCGATACACAGGTCAGCTCATGATTAAGTCCTAGGGACGAAACATGTCGAGCTGATCTGTGTCTTTATCGATTTCATCGTCCTCCCGCCGACTTGCTGTCCATTGATTGCAGAGGAGCCCAAGTTTCCAGTCGTCTGACCTGGGGGTCCGTGAAAACTTCTATCCCACTGGACAACTCTTATTGGCTTTCTTGGAGTCTACCCTGGCCAGGATTCTCCTTTCGAGGACCATGCATCCCGGTGGCGGTGACAATATGGACGAATATGTTTAAAATGTTTTTGTGCACACTATTTTGTTACGTGTGCCACTTATCTTGTGAGTGGCTTTTTGCTGGATTTTATAACTATTAAATTTATACAGTGTTATGCTATGTTAGTTCATTTATGTTTCTAGCTACTGAAACCCATCAAATTTCTGCTTGTTGAATCAAAGCTATCGACCATTCTTTGAAGGTTGTATTGTTTTATACTGCAGTTCTTCCTTTTTGTTTTTATCTGGTATATTAGCACGATGTGGTGGAGAGTGCTGTGAACTGCTGCAGTTTTCCTTTGGGTTATATACTTTCACCTTTCCTATATGATACTGAGACCTTTCAAAGAGCAGATCACTAGTAGCATCTTAATGTGCCGCTATCATGGGATCTCTTATATACCGATCTGTGTATTTTCGCTTCATTATATAATTGAAAAAAAAGGCGAATATTTGGTTTAAAGATCTTAGACCTGCGGCATGCCACGGGGAGAGGGGGTGTCGCTGCGAGCATGAGAGCCATCCTACAGGACAGTGGGTGTGCTGCTCTCCTTTTCAGTCATGAGCTGAGTGACAGCCAGTGCAGCAAACATGATGAACGTGGGGCCGGCCTGTAGGATGACTCTCATGCTGGCAGCGGCCCATCCCAAAAGCAAGGTGCTTTCCTGTGGAAGAGAGGGAATCTCTGAATGAAAAATGATAACCTATGTAAAGGGTGGGATGCCCTGCCACTGTCAAATAGGTCATTATGGGCAAAATAAGTTTTACCTAAGTAAGTAAAGGTTACAGCATATCATACAGCACACTATGGAAATAAGAGCAGTGAGTGATGGATCAGGAGCTCCCAGGGTTTGGACATGTTAAACCTCTCTATATTGCTGTCACTTTAATTGTTTAGGATCACTTGGTGGTGAAGATCCATGAGATGGTCACTGACAACAATACCCACCAAATATCAGAAGGAGGATACTGCAGGACCCAAAGCTTCAATACGGAGCCTCCACCTCACTCAGGAATCCATGAGCAAAACAATGAGAAGATCCTGGAGCTGACTAATAAGATCACCCAGCTGCTGACTGGAGAGGTGAGGCTGCTGGGAATGGGACATTATATGGCAACCCCAAGGGATGTAACCTCAAAAAAAATATTCGATCCCTGGGATCCATAGAGCACCCGGAAGCCGGTGATGTATCAATACACTGTGTCACGCCAGCTGGTCATGCTGTGTCTGCCCGTGCTGCAGTTTGGCACCCTTTCTGCTCAGGAGGCCTTTCTGGACATCTATCTTCCTAGGACTGCTCCACCTGGTCAGAGACCGAGGAAGGTTTTAAATAGCAGCAGCTGACAGAGCTTGGTGCTCCGCCGTGGTTTCTAGTGACCCCCTCAGTGCGTTACTGAATCTCTGGGTTCTTGATCCCTCAGTTTGACCTCTGGCTGAGTATTCTCGGTTCTGGTTTCTATTCTTGCCCCTGTTTGGTTGTTATACTGATTCCATGTACTGACCCTGGCTATTGTATTTGTACTGTGCTCTTTCTCCTTTCCCTGTGAGTTCTAGAATTTCTGTGTATTGTCCGTGGGTTTGTATCAATATTCTTTATTCAGTTTAGATCTGGCCATTCTAAGGACCGGCCTGTCCGATAAGGGGTTTCCTCGCTTAATTGGGTTTTGGCTGCATGCCGGATTATTCATTATTTTTATGACATGCGGCATATGCTGAGCTGTGTGCAGAACGTTTAATTACAGGTTTATCATTGTGTCTAACAGGTTCCTATACGATGCGAGGATGTCTCTGTCTATCTCTCCATGGAGGAGTGGGAGTATTTAGAAGGACACAGGGATCTCTACGAGGATGCCACGAGGGAAAATCACCGGCCAGTTATGGCACTTGGTAAGAGAAGGTTTAATTCTCCTAATCTTTGTGTCAAACACTAGAGAAATGTGTCCAAACAACAAACTGAAATGTTCGCTGTGCGTCTGATAGACTCGTTCCTGAATGACCTTCTCACGTGTTAATGTGATTTTCCCTTTCAATAGATAAATCTGTATCTGGTGAATCGCACACTCCGGTTTCTTTATCTGATTCTGGAAATAAATCTATAACCAATAATGTGGAGCAGCATCTTAACAAGCAAACAAAAGGACGAGCTGAATCTGCAACGAATACTGACCAAGAATCCCTGGCTTCTGGAGAAGAACAAGTCCCAAATAAAACCAATTATTCAACCATAAAATGTACAGAATATTCAGCTAGTGATATTAAGCAGGAACCGGCCTCTTGGGAAGAAGAAAATCTCACAGACGTAAATTACAAAGGAAATTCAGCTTCTTCTGACATGGGGAAAGCCGCATATTCTAAGTCTGACCTTGTGATGCCTGAAACAAACTGCAAAGAAGAAACATTTTCACCTACTTTTGGTGGGGAGAATTCTACGCTTGATTCAGTCTTTATCCACCAACATCTTGAAATCGAGAAACAACCATTCTCATGTTCTGAATGTGAGAAACCGTTTACAAATGGCATTGCTCTAAAAAAGCATCAAAGGATTCGTACAGGAAAAAAAAGGGTTAAATGCCTTGAGTGCGGGAAATGTTTCAATCGGGCCTCAAATCTTGCAACACATAAAATGATTCACACAGGAGAAAAACCATTTAAATGCTCAGAATGTGGGAAATGTTTTACCCTGGCCTCAAGTCTTGCAACACATAAACTGATTCACACAGGAGAAACCCCTTTTAAATGCACTGAATGTGGGAAATGTTTCAATCGGCCCTCAACTCTTGCAACACATAAAATGATTCACACGGGAGAATCGCCTTTTAAATGCACTGAATGTGGGAAATATTTCAATGACACCTCACATCTTGCGACACATAAAATGATTCACACAGGAGAAAAACCATTTAAATGCACAGAATGTGGGAAATGTTTTAATCGGGCCTCAACTCTCACAACACATAAAATGATTCACACAGGAGAAAAACCATTTAAATGCTCAGAATGTGGGAAATGTTTTAATCGGGCCTCAAGTCTCACAACACATAAAATGATTCACACAGGAGAAAAACCATTTAAATGCTCAGAATGTGGGAAATGTTTTACCCTGGCCTCAAGTCTTGCAACACATAAACTGATTCACACAGGAGAAACACCTTTTAAATGCACTGAATGTGGGAAATGTTTCAATCAGCCCTCAACTCTTGCAACACATAAAATGATTCACACGGGAGAATCACCTTTTAAATGCACTGAATGTGGGAAATGTTTCAATCGGCGCTCAACTCTTGCAACACATAAAATAATTCACACGGGAGAATCACCTTTTAAATGCACTGAATGTGGGAAATGTTTCAATGACGCCTCACATCTTGCGACACATAAAATGATTCATACAGGAGAAAAACCATTTAAATGCACAGAATGTGGGAAATGTTTTAATCGGGCCTCACATCTTTCAACACATAAAATGATTCACACAGGAGAAAAAACATTTAAATGCACAGAATGTGGGAAATGTTTTAATCGGGCCTCAACTCTCACAAAACATAAAATGATTCACACAGGTGAAAAACCATTTAAATGCTCAGAATGTGGGAAATGTTTCAATGACGCCTCACATCTTGCGACACATAAAATGATTCATACAGGAGAAAAACCATTTAAATGCACAGAATGTGGGAAATGTTTTAATCAGGCCTCAACTCTCACAAAACATAAAATGATTCATACAGGAGAAAAACCATTTAAATGCACAGAATGTGGGAAATGTTTCAATCAGGCCTCACATCTTACATTACATAAAGTGATTCACACAGGGAAAAACTTGAAACACGTACAAAGATTCACAAAAAAGAAAATCTTGTAAATGCACTCAATGAGTTAAATGTAACATTCATGTCGTATCTCATTTAATCCAGGGCTTGACAAATTTCCTTTGAATCTAGGAGCCAGCTACCAAAGTTATGAGCCAACATTTCGGCGAGGATTCGCCTTTTATAAAGGTAAACCTTGATAAAGGCAAATCCTCGCCGAAACGTTGGGAACCTTGCCTCTGCATCTGGGGTTGGTTTGTACTGACCAAAATTATGATTTTAGCTATGTGACATGCGTCACTTTGGACTTCAAGTACATGGGCTTAGAAATGTATTTGGGAGGTGCGAGCCTGAATCTTTATATTGTTTTCCTGCTCTTTCCTTTGTTAAAGTCACCCTGTATCTACAATTATAGATGCAGGGTGTTTGTGTTTCTTTGTACCTGCTCTCTGTATAGTGTGATCTCTGTATTAGCACCTGCTTTCTCTATTGTGCAAGTTCTCTCTGTAAGAAATTCCTTTTGTTTACCCTGCTTTCTCCTTCCCCCATTCTCCATTGTTTGAAGGGTCTGGGTAGCTATCTGCTTGATTGCATGCAAATGATTGTTTATTACACAGGCATGGAGATAAACTCAGTCCATTTCTGACCAAGCTTGAAGTCACGACTCATGATTTGGGGTGCCAGGAATCTTCTGCCCGCTGTGCCATGGAAAGGCTCCAGGTCTACAGCTACGGCTTAATTCTGGGGGTGCTAACCAGGCTCTTTAAATGCACCGGGCCTTGAGCTGCAGCTGAGGTACTAGAGAAAGGTGTGAGAGTCACAAAGAAAAACTGGGTGTCCAGCGAGGAAGCGGCATTTGGCAGATGTGACCCTGTCCGGGCACAGAGATCTGTTACAAGCTACTTCTATTTATTTATCACTTTGTTACCTGGTGCTTTTTGCTGTTAGGTATTTTTTGTGCATGTGGTCTTTTGGCTACTTTTTTGAGCCTAGAAGTGTGGACCGTGACTTCTAATTTGGGATGAGCTGTTATGTTCGATCTGTTCGGAGTTCGATTCGAACATCGCCCGTTCGGCTGTTCGTCGAACTCCGAACATTTCCGCGTGTTCAGTTCGAATTCGCCCACAATGCACCACAATGGACTTTTCCACTGGCCTGAAGCTTGTAATTGGCTACAGTCTTGCACCTGACCACAGGTCAGGTGGAAGACTATGCCAATCACGGCTCAGAGTCCTGATTTGGCAAATTTTGCCCAATCATGGGCTCACAGAGCTAAGTCCCGCAGCACACTATATAAGGCATCACACAGCTCCAGCACGTGTTTTTTGAGAGGAGATTATTCTGTTAGTGTGTCTTCTCAATGCCAGCAGCTATTGGGGGGCTTCACTTCTACAAGATGTCTGGGAATTGTTGTAATCTGTGTCTTCTCAGTGCCAGCAGCTATTGGGGGGGGGGGGGTCTCACTTCTAGAAGATATCTGGGAATTGTAATCGGTGTCTTGTCATCACTGCCACCCATCAGGGGGTCTCACTGATTTATAGGAGGTTCCTGGGAATTGTAATCTGTGTCTTGTCACTGTTGCCAGCTATCAGGGGGTCTCACAGACTTGTAGCAGATATCTGGGAATTGTAATCTGTGTCTTCTCACTGCCAGCTGCTGCCAGGCTATCAGGCTGTATCACTGACTTATACCAGAGTTGTGTGAATTTGAATCTGTGTGTTGCCACTGAAAAGGCTATCAGGCTGTATCACTGATTTATACCAGAGTTCTGGGAATTTGAGCATGCGGCCGCCGGATAACAGAGCTGCGACTGTGCGGGCTAGCCGGCCGGGTGCATGTGGCAGAGAGGCGGTGCAGGGAGGGAGCCACTGCACCTGCAGCCACGGCAGACCCCCCCCCACAACCAGGATCCAGGGAGCCTCCACTGACTGACCACCAGGCTAAGGTAAGGCGACACATTTTTAAAAAAAAAATCGAGGACATTTTTAAATGTCCCAAGGAACATAAAATAAAACTTTTTTTTTTTCTTTCTATTACTCACCTGATTCCTGGATCCACCAACAAGCGCAGCCTCCCGTCTCCCACGCTGTTAGATGCTAGGGATGAGCCGAACACCCCCGAGTTCGATTCGCATTCGAACTTTTCAAAAGTTCGAACACTATTTCAGTACAAGTCGATGGGACTCAAAGTTCAATTTTTAGAGTGCCCTCCAAGAGAGCATATATGCTAGATATTTGCCATAAATGGTGTATGAGGGCCCGGGTAGTGCCCTAAGGGACAGGAAACAAGGACAAAAAGTTTTTAAAAAACTTTTTTAAAGGGACAGTGAGTTTTCCATGAAATAAGGGTTAAAAATAAAAACGAAAAATTCCTTCAAATATCGTGCCTAGGAGGTCCCTATAACTTGCCCGTGAAGTGGCGGATTTCTAGGATATATAGAAACATTTAAAAACAATGTCCGGGTCCGGGTAGTGCCCTGGGGAACAGGAAACAAGGACAAAAAGTAAAAAAAAAAATACGTTTTTAACCCCTTTACTGCTGACGACGTGTGGGACACGTCCTCAGTTACTCCTGCTGTATGCTGAGGAGGACGTGTCCCACACGTCATCAGCTTTGCGGGACCCCCGGCGGAGATACTCGCCTCTCTGTCCGGGGTCCTGTGGCGTTCTGACTTCAGCGTCCTCAGACGCTGAAGTCAAGCTCCTCCCGACGTAAATGACATCATCGCGCAATGCGCGATGACGTCATTTCCAGGCGACACCCCCCCCCCCCGACAATGCCGGGAGATCGCCTGGTAGGGAGGGGGAATCCGTTCGCATCCCTCTTGATTGGGAGGTCCCACAAAAAAAACCCAGGCAACGCTTAAAAGGAGAGAGTCTCCCCTTTTAAGCGGTGCCTGGCTTTAACCCCTTAGGCACCGGGTCGCACTTTGGCGCCGAAGTGCGGCCTAGCTCCGGTGGGGGCTGCCATCTTGGATGGCGGCTCCACCCCTGGGTCCCCCCTCACTGCCTGACGTCCTCACGCATAGCATGATGATGTCAGATAGCCGGGGAACCCCTAGCTGCCCGGAATCCCCTGGAGGAGATAGGGGGTTCATTTGAGGGTTCACAGAGATGCTGTTGGGTTGTGTATAGAGATGCTGTGAGGTTGTGTATAGAGATGCCATGTATAGAGATGCTGATGGGGTTGTGTATAGAGCTGCTGTTTGTGTATAGAGATGCTGATGGGGTTGTGTATAGAGATGCTGTGAGGTTGTGTATAGAGATGCTGTGTATAGAGATGCTGATGGGGCTGTGTATAGAGATACCTTGCGGCGCCGTATACATATTTGTGTTTTTAATATCTTGCATTGTATTACTTTGTATTTCTGTAACAACTGTAACACTTCAGTGTTCTTGAACCCAGGACATACTTGAAAACGAGAGAAATCTCAATGTATACTTCCGGGTAAAATACTGCATTATGTTATAGATAAAGTAAGGCTTGGCGTGTCCGTCGCCAAGCCTCTACTGCGCATGTGCATGGTGTGGGCGTGCTGTGGCGGTTGGCTGCGTGAGCACCCAGCTGCGCGCGCATCCAACCGCCCAAACAGTGATACGGCGGAGTGTCGAATGCGTGTGC
Organism: Leptobrachium leishanense; assembly: GCA_009667805.1. Lineage (NCBI taxonomy): Eukaryota > Metazoa > Chordata > Amphibia > Anura > Megophryidae > Leptobrachium > Leptobrachium leishanense. The sequence continues at coordinate 148,013,858 of CM019068.1, read as the reverse complement.
ACCCAGCGTACGCCCATTCAACACTACACCGTATTACTGTGTGGGCGGTTGGATGCACGCGCAGCTGGGTGCGCACGCAGCCAACCGCCGCAGCACGCCCACAGCGTGCTTGGGTGGTTGGATGCATCCCCGTTCAGCCTCTGCCATGCACAATACCAGTCTGCCAGCCATATTACCAGTCTGCCAGCCTTAATACCAGTCTGACATCCACATTACCAGTCTGCCAGCCATATTACCAGTCTGCCATACACAATACCAGTCTGCCAGCCTTATTACCAGTCTATCATACACAATACCAGTCTGCCAGCCTTATTACCAGTCTGAATGAAAATGTACGGAGATCTACAAAGGGCAATGTATTGCCCTTTGTAGATCTCCGTACATTTTCATTTATTCCTTGCACGTTCATTGGAGGGGACGAACTTGAGATCTACAAGGTCTTTTTATCATTTTTTCTTACCACCTTTTGCTTTCTATCTGGGGAAAGAGCACCCATTCTGTTTTTTGTTATTACCAGTCTGCCAGCCATATTACCAGTCTGCCAGCCATATTACCAGTCTGCCATGCACAATACAAGTCTGCCAGCCTTATTACCAGTCTGCCAGCCACAATACCAGTCTGCCAGCCATAACACCAGTGTGCCTAAATACCAGCCTGACATGCCATGCATACCACGTGCCATTAAATACACGCATAAAGTAAATATTTATTTATTTATAAAGGATTTTACCAGGAAGGATACATTGAGATTTCTCTCGTTTTCAAGTATGTTCTGGGTTCAAGAACATTGAATGTTCGCATAATGTATACGCTACAAAAAATGCCCGTCCAAGCCCAACACAATCTAAGGGGCCCCATGAGCTTACAATCTAAGGGGCCCCATGAGCTTACAATCTAAGGGGCCCCATGAGCTTACAATCTAAGGGGTCCTGTTCCTGTGAGCTTACAATCTAAGAGGGAAGAGGAACCTGCTCTAATATATAAATGCCTTTGTAATACACTGTCAGATGCCCGCGCACCCATCAGAGCTGCTCAGTTCGCACTCCTGTTGCGGATGGGACGGCGACGGACGTGTTACAAACGCATTTATATATGGAAAGAATTACAAGAGTGGGTGTCTGTGGAGGCGCTTACTAGGTAACTGTGGTTCCTTAAAAAAGGGGGGGTGCTGCCTACAAGGGGTTTTGCACATAAATCTCAACCTAAATGTGCAAATAAATGTGTAGAAAAGGGTAAGGGTCCTAGTGGCGCAGTGGGTGCTTCCAAATATGGAGCAATCTAGATGAGTATTTCTAATTGCTGATATTATGGCTCAATTCTATTTATCAGGTGGTGATAGATAAAAGTACTCAAGTGAGTCAATGTTACACTAGTATTGTGCAAATAGCAATTCTGTGCAAATTAACAACCTTGTGCAAAATAAGCAACAACAATGGTGATAAATCCTTAAATCATACGTACAAATTTGCTCCTATAGCGCAAAGTGTATAATCCACATGTGCAAAATGCATATAAAGTACATATAAAGTGCATGTGCTCATATATCCTATTCCATTCGTAAAGTGCAGACACAACATTTCTGTTGATGTGACATCAAAAAAGTCATAAGACAATCCTTTTATTAGGTTATCTGATAGTCTCTGGATGGCCTATGACTGTATAAAGTGCACGTGAAAAAGTGCAAATCTCAAAATGAACAAGGTACGTGACTCCTAGTCACCATACAGTATGTAGGTCACACTTCAGACAAAATGTTCCAACGTTATGCTTCCTCTCCTCAGTTGGTAGATTCCGTAGCATATATGAGGAAGACAAAAAGAGAGAGACAATAGTGCAGACTGTAGTAATTTGTGAAGTGAATATATATATATATATATATATATATATATATATATAATGAAAATCACTCACAAATTATAGAGCCTAATAAGTCCTGGCTCTAGGTTGGAATGCTTCACGTCAGATACAAGGTGATGTTCCCCCTTTTCCTGGGTCTTGCAGTTATCCTCAAATAAAACACATACAGAGAGACAGCGCTCCCATAGCGTGACACAGTACGTATATTCTGAGTAATTACAATTTTTTGTTCAACTCACCGTTGTTGGAGCCTCGGTTTTCTCAGGCTCAGCTTAAAGGCAAATGGTACTTCTTAGTTAGGTGAGTACCTTACCCCTCTCTCCTGCAATGCCTCTCAGCTTCTGTCTGAGTACTATTTTAGTATATAAGAAGGACACAAGGTGAAAGCAGAGGAATTTTTCTCCCCCCCCTCCCTTTTTCGTCCCCATCTGTATGGTAATACAGAGCTGGAGACAGAAGCTGAAAGGCAATTTCAGCGCTGGGAAATATGCTGGCACTATATAAATAAAGATGAATAATAACCGATACTTTTATTTAAAGTCATGTGACCGCTTTCCAATAAATAATTTAGGATGTTGCTGAAGGTCAGTCCAGTTTGTTAATATTGAAATGTATGACCAGACACCCCATTTACTCACTGCACACACCCTGACCACACACAGACATATTTATACGTGCAGACCTCAGACCAGATATACCCACTCAGATACATGTATACAGACCTCAGACCAGATATAAAGGAAAGAGAATATCCATATAGCGCATCAATATGAATTAATGGAAAAATCATACAGATAGTCACGCCAATGATCAACAAAGTGCTTATTGTCACTTTAAACGTGCATTCGTGCAGAACTGCTAAAGGTGCATAAAATGTCCAGAATGGAGCCAAAGACAGCTATATGTGCATTAGTGCATAAATGTCCAATATAGAACTACTACTCAAGGAGTCCAAAATAGTGCAAGAGCAGCTGTAGGTGCATCAGTGGATGAATGTCCAGTGTAGGGCAAGGTGATACTCGAAGAGTCAGCTCGGTTCTCCTCAGTATGTTAAAAAATGGTTCCTGGGGGGCGTGGCCTGGCCGCGGAGAGGAATGGACGCTTGAGAGGTGAGCTCCGCGCTACCCCCTTGCTAAGTCGGCTATCATAGCTACAGAAAACCGAGATGGTTAAACCCAAACGCACCTCGCAAGCCCCGGGAGCCGAGAGGAGACCGGAGGACTCCTCCCCGCATTCTATAAGGCAATACCTCACCACAACGGAGGATATGCCCGATCGGCGACTAGGCCCCAACATGGCGCCGGAGCCACGCGGCCCCGGCTCGGCTGCTCCCACCTCAGCGGCCGGCGCATGGGAAGTCCCACCTGACCTGTCTCAAATCCTCCGTTCATTGCCCACCAAAGCGGATCTGCAGGAGGCTACCGCCCGCATGCAGGCATCATTAGCGGGTGAAATCCAGGGTCTTCGAGCGGATCTATTGGGGATTAGGACCCACCTGGGGGCGGCAGAGGATACATTGGAACACCATGGAGCCCGCTTGCCAGCACTTGAAGCCCGTGTGGATGCTCATCATCGCTCTGTTCGGCTTCTAGCACGACACGTGGAGGATCTGGAAAATAGAGGACGCCGCTGTAACATCAGATTGCGGGGTCTGCCTGAGACGGAAGATTCACCAGGGGAACTTGGTGGCACATTGTTACGCCTGTTTAATCAGGTACTGGGCCGTGCTCTGGACATAACCATAGACATGGAATGTTACCATCGTGCCCTTCGTCCCAGGGGTCCACCTGGCAGCCCACCCAGAGATGTCAGAAGGCGAGAAACCTGCAGAAAGTTCGTTTTGAGGGATCGGAGGTGTCCTTCTACCAGGATCTGTCTCCTATCACCCTACAGACCAGACGAGCTCTTCGACCACTAACATTGGCCCTGCTTCACGAAGGACACCAATATCGGTTGCTCCATCCTTTCGGTCTCCAAATACGCACGCCCGACGGACCGGTGCTGATAAGATCTGAGGAGGACATGCTGACAGCACTGGACCTTTTGAATTTGCGACTGGACTCCCGGATCGCTTGGCCTGACCCGATCGAATATTATCTTCCGACACCACCTTTGCCCCGTCGTGACCAACGCCAACGACGACCTCGCTCCAGGCCGGCTTCGGTCGCTGATTCATTGCCCCCGAGCTCTCAGGAACCATGATTCCGGGATCTGATATTGCATCTGGGCCTTGCATCATGTTTCGGTGACCTGACCTACAGCCGCGCCTTGCTCCGGCCTTTGATGGACACGGTTGTATCACGGACATGGTCGATTTACACGATCTGGCTGTAGCTGTTATGCCTTCCAGTACTGCAGGTTTCACGTTTTTTTTTTTCTCTTCTCCAGGGACATGGGTTTAAGGGCATTGCTCCCTTCCCACATGTTTCAAACCATAGCTATTCTGGGGATGTGTTTGGGAGGTTTCGGTTTTCTAAAATTGGGTTGCTTTTTGGCGGGGGGGTGGCGGGGGGGTTTTTCTTTCTTTCTTTCTTTTTCCGATAACAAAACAAACAAAAAAAAAAAAAAAAAGGGGAGAGAGGAAAGGGAGAGAATTTTTCTCTTCTCTCATCTACTTAAAGTGGGATGACATTTTACTCCCTTGGTTACTGGATACGTTCCCTCCCTTTACTCGTGTCAAGTCGCGGCTGCGGCATACAAAGGGTAATTCCTCCTTACTTTTTTCTTTTGTTCTTTTGGGGGATTCAATTTTACCTATTGTAGACACGTTGATGTAAATTTGTGACTACTGTCATTTCGTTTTTGACTCACACCTCTCACGCTCGGTTAACTGTTTATTGTTATTGTGCTTTTTTATTTTAATTGCTTAACATGTACCACCCACGCTCTTTACATGTAGAATCTATCAACGCACAGGGATTGAACATTCCTACTAAACGTCATATAGCCTTACAAGAATTTCATAAACAACGTGCTTCGATAGTACTTCTCCAAGAAACACACTTTCGAACAGGGCATGCTCCCGCCCTTCGTAGCAAATATTTCCCCACGGGCTACTTCGGTAACACCGCAGGACACAAGACAAAAGGGGTGGCTATTTTGGTGTCAAAGGATGTGCCATTCCAGCTTAAGGACACGTTAGTGGATCCTGACGGGAGATATCTTTTTGTGAAGGGCACGCTTTGCGACGTTTCATATACGTTTGTTTCTATTTACATGCCAAATCGCCGTCAACACGTGACATTGCATGATGTCCTAGACAGACTTAGCGCTTTTTCTGAGGGCATAGTGGTGGTTGGGGGCGACCTAAACGTACCTTTGGATCCCAGGTGTGACACATCTACCGGCCGCTCCGGCATTCCACATAACATACTGCGTCGTGTTAATACTACCCTGACTGAACACAGGCTCACGGATTGTTGGCGAGCTTTACATACCTCCACACGAGATTTCACACATTATAGTTCGGCACATAACTCCTATGCAAGGCTGGACTATTTATTTCTGCCTTTTGACTCTTTGCATCTGTTGCGCTCCGCATCGATTGGTACAGCGACTTGGTCCGACCATTGCCCGGTCTCAATGACTATTCAATCCCCTTTGCTCTCCCCTAAAGAGAGAGTATGGCGTCTTAACGAAACACTCTTTAATTCTCCTGACACCCTACCCGCTGTTCATAGCTTGCTACAGAATTACTTTCTGGATAATATCACCCCGGGAATGCCCTCCACTACTGTTTGGGAGGCCCACAAGGCGGTGGTCCGAGGGTTCTTCGTCTCTACCGGTTCTAGATTAAAGAAAGAACGCGCAGCCCAAGCGATAGAACTGATAACTCAGATAGGCGCCTTGGAGAGGAGACATAAATTATTATTGGAAGAGGACTCTTATAAGACCCTATTATCCCTCCGCGCACAGTTGCACACACTTCACAATTTACAGGCACAAAAACCTTTACCCGGGTAAAACGGATTTATTATGAGTCAGGGAATAAGTGTGGGAGGTTGTTAGCGCGTGCACTGAGGAAACAAAAGACACAGCTTTATATTCACAAGATGCGCGACAGCCAAGGTCAAGCGGTTACACTTCCGGGAGGCCTACTGTCCATATTTCATTCTTATTTCACGGACTTATATAACTCTTCCCAGCAACCGACCCCGTCTCTTCACTCTCACATCGACGAATATTTAAAACAACATATAGAATCTAAACTTTCTTCGCCCATGCGCAAATCTATGGAACTTCCAATTACTCAGGGGCGGATCCAGAGACTAGTCTCGGGAGGGGCACTTACAGAAAATAAGGTGTTTTAGCAGAGAGCCCGACTCACGAGAATTTACAGAGGGCCCGGCTCACAGGAGCTTACAATCTAGAGGAGCAGAGGGCCCGGCTCACAGGAGCTTACAATCTAGAGGAGCAGAGGGCACCCAGGAGCTTACAATCTAGAGGAGCAGAGGACACCCAGGAGCTTACAATCTAGAGGAGCAGAGGGCACCCCGGATTTTACAATCTAGAGGAGCAGAGGGCACCCCGGATTTTACAATCTAGAGGAGCAGAGAGCCCCCAGCTCACACATGGATTTGCCCCCAGCTCAAGGATTTGCCCAGCTCATGGATTTGCCCCCAGGTCATGGATTTGCCCAGCTCATGGATTTGCCCCAGGTCATGGATTTGCCCAGCACATGGATTTGCCCCCAGCTCATGGATTTGCCCCCAGGTCATGGATTTGCCCAGCTCATGTATTTGCCCCCAGGTCATGGATTTGCCCAGCTCATGGATTTGCCCCCAGGTCATGGATTTGCCCAGCACATGGATTTGCCCCCAGCTCATGGATTTGCCCCCAGCTCATGGATTTGCCCAGCACATGGATTTGCCCAGCTCATGGATTTGCCCCCAGGTCATGGATTTGCCCAGCTCATGTATTTGCCCAGCTCATGTATTTGCCCCCAGGTCATGGATTTGCCCAGCTCATGGATTTGCCCCCAGGTCATGGATTTGCCCAGCACATGGATTTGCCCCCAGCTCATGGATTTGCCCCCAGGTCATGGATTTGCCCAGCACATGGATTTGCCCAGCTCATGGATTTGCCCCCAGGTCATGGATTTGCCCAGCTCATGTATTTGCCCCCAGGTCATGGATTTGCCCCCAGGTCATGGATTTGCCCCCAGCTCATGGATTTGCCCCTAGGTCATGGATTTGCCCCTAGGTCATGGATTTGCCCCCAGGTCATGGATTTGCCCAGCACATGGATTTGCCCAGCTCATGGATTTGCCCCCAGGTCATGGATTTGCCCAGCTCATGGATTTGCCCCCAGGTCATGGATTTGCCCAGCACATGGATTTGCCCCCAGCTCATGGATTTGCCCCCAGGTCATGGATTTGCCCAGCTCATGGATTTGCCCCAGGTCATGGATTTGCCCAGCTCAGACAAAATGTTCCAACGTTATGCTTCCTCTCCTCAGTTGGTAGATTCCGTAGCATATATGAGGAAGACAAAAAGAGAGAGACAATAGTGCAGACTGTAGTAATTTGTGAAGTGAATATATATATATATATATATATATATATGAAATCACTCACAAATTATAGAGCCTAATAAGTCCTGGCTCTAGGTTGGAATGCTTCACGTCAGATACAAGGTGATGTTCCCCCTTTTCCTGGTCTTCCAGTTATCCTCAAATAAAACACATACAGAGAGACAGCGCTCCCATAGCGTGACACAGTACGTATATTCTGAGTAATTACAATTTTTTGTTCAACTCACCGTTGTTGGAGCCTCGGTTTTCTCAGGCTCAGCTTAAAGGCAAATGGTACTTCTTAGTTAGGTGAGTACCTTACCCCTCTCTCCTGCAATGCCTCTCAGCTTCTGTCTGAGTACTATTTTAGTATATAAGAAGGACACAAGGTGAAAGCAGAGGAATTTTTCTCCCCCCCCCTCCCTTTTTCGTCCCCATCTGTATGGTAATACAGAGCTGGAGACAGAAGCTGAAAGGCAATTTCAGCGCTGGGAAATATGCTGGCACTATATAAATAAAGATGAATAATAACCGATACTTTTATTTAAAGTCATGTGACCGCTTTCCAATAAATAATTTAGGATGTTGCTGAAGGTCAGTCCAGTTTGTTAATATTGAAATGTATGACCAGACACCCCATTTACTCACTGCACACACCCTGACCACACACAGACATATTTATACGTGCAGACCTCAGACCAGATATACCCACTCAGATACATGTATACAGACCTCAGACCAGATATAAAGGAAAGAGAATATCCATATAGCGAATCAATATGAATTAATGGAAAAATCATACAGATAGTCACGCCAATGATCAACAAAGTGCTTATTGTCACTTTAAACGTGCATTCGTGCAGAACTGCTAAAGGTGCATAAAATGTCCAGAATGGAGCCAAAGACAGCTATATGTGCATTAGTGCATAAAATGTCCAATATAGAACTACTACTCAAGGAGTCCAAAATAGTGCAAGAGCAGCTGTAGGTGCATCAGTGGATGAATGTCCAGTGTAGGGCAAGGTGATACTCGAAGAGTCAGCTCGGTTCTCCTCAGTATGTTAAAAAATGGTTCCTGGGGGGTGTGGCCTGGCCGCGGAGAGGAATGGACGCTTGAGAGGTGAGCTCCGCGCTACCCCCTTGCTAAGTCGGCTATCATAGCTACAGAAAACCGAGATGGTTAAACCCAAACGCACCTCGCAAGCCCCGGGATTTGGATTTGCCCCCAGGTCATGGATTTGCCCAGCACATGGATTTGCCCCCAGCTCATGGATTTGCCCCCAGGTCATGGATTTGCCCAGCTCATGGATTTGCCCCAGGTCATGGATTTGCCCAGCTCATGGATTTGCCCCCAGGTCATGGATTTGCCCAGCTCATGGATTTGCCCAGCTCATGGATTTGCCCCAGCTCATGGATTTGCCCAGCTCATGGATTTGCCCCCAGCTCATGGATTTGCCCCCAGCTCATGGATTTGCCCCAGGTCATGGATTTGCCCAGCACATGGATTTGCCCCCAGCTCATGGATTTGCCCCCAGGTCATGGATTTGCCCAGCACATGGATTTGCCCCAGGTCATGGATTTGCCCAGCTCATGGATTTGCCCCAGGTCATGGATTTGCCCCCAGCTCATGGATTTGCCCCAGCTCATGGATTTGCCCCCAGCTCATGGATTTGCCCCCAGCTCATGTATTTGCCCAGCTCATGGATTTGCCCCCAGGTCATGGATTTGCCCAGCACATGGATTTGCCCCCAGCTCATGGATTTGCCCCCAGCTCATGTATTTGCCCAGCTCATGGATTTGCCCCAGCTCTCACCTGGATTGTTGCCCCAGCTCCGGCAGGGGGTTGAGGGACCCAGATGCCGGGCAGCGCGGGAGCGCCTGCCCGATCTTGAACAGTCCGTCCTGTGAAGTGGATGCGGCTGTGTGCGTGCGCAGCCGGTCACGCGGTCCGGCCAGTCAGGTGGTACAGAGACTCAGTACCACCTGATTAGCCGGACCACGTGACCGGCTGCGCACGCACACAGCCGCATCCACTTCACAGGACGGACTGTTCAAGACCGGGCAGGCGCTCCCGCGCTGCCCGGCATCTGGGTCCCTCAACCCCCGGGCCAAATCTCGGGGGGGCAATTGCCCCGTTGCCCCCCCCCCTGGATCCGCCCCTGCAATTACTTTGGAAGAATTTCAGGCGGTCTTAAAATCAATGCCGCTGGGTAAGGCCCCGGGACCGGACGGCCTCACCTTGAGATATTACAGAGAAAATAGCGCAGTTTTGGCCCCTCACTGGCTACGCGCCTTTAATTCTGTGGTGGAGGGGGAGGGATTACACCCGCATTCTCTGTCTGCTAACATCACGGTATTACTTAAGCCTGGGAAAGATGCAGAATATTGTAATAGTTACCGGCCTATTTCCTTACTAAATATTGACGTGAAAATCTTCGCGAAAATATTAGCCACACGCCTAAACAAATTTTTGCCTCCGTTGATTCACGGAGATCAGACCGGGTTCATCCCTCGACGGGAGGCCCGAGATAATACGGTTCGAGTGATCAATCTGATTCATCGTAGTACCGGGAAGCAAGGGGGTCCGACGCTGTTCTTCTCCACTGACGCAGAAAAGGCGTTTGATAGAGTTGCTTGGCCTTATTTGTTTGCCACTCTGAAACACATGGGCCTTGGTCCAAACATGTTGACGTGGATTGGGGCCTTATACACCAATCCTACAGCTAGAGTTAGTGTTAATGGAATTTTGTCTGCCCCAATACAGATTTCCAACGGCACCAGGCAGGGCTGCCCTTTATCTCCTCTCCTTTTTGCTCTTTCCCTAGAACCTTTTCTACAAGCGATCAGGTCTGCCCCAGATATTCATGGCATTAGATGTACGGCGTCGACTCACAAAGTGGCAGCTTACGCTGATGACATGCTATTCTTTGTGACTCAACCGCTTATCTCACTCCCGAATATACTGGCAGCCTTTCGGGAATATGGGGCTCTGAGTAATCTGAAAATAAATTTTGGGAAATCAGAGTATATGACGGCAAATTGCCCGGAATCCCTGAGGGAGAGCTTGTTGTCCTTCTTCCCATTTAGGGCTTGTAAAGCTTCCCTACGATATTTGGGCCTGAATCTCACGCCGCATTGTTCTGATTTATTTCAAGCTAATTATATACCGATACTGACGGCGGTGGAGAAAGACTTAAGTAATTGGCAGATGCCGCATGTTACTTGGTTTGGTCGAGTGTCCGTTCTAAAGATGAACATTCTTCCGCGCCTTTTATATATTTTCCAGACCCTGCCGATAGCTGTCCCATCCACTTACTTTAGACGTCTTAAGAGCATTTTCACCCAATATGTATGGGGAGGAAAGGTACCTAGACTTAGTCAGGAGATCCTCACGGCTCCAAAACACAAAGGAGGAGCGGGGCTGCCGGACATGCTGCTTTATTATCGAGCAACACATTTGCTGCGTCAGTTGGAGTGGAACAGCAGACATAGGAGTAACCAGTGGGTTGAACTGGAGGAAGAAGCTTCTAGTGTAACTCTGGCTGACTTACCGTGGTTACCGTATGCCATGGTCCGCACACTCATTTCAGATCACCCGATGGTCCTTCCCACCATGGCTGTGTGGCGACGACTTATACGATGCACTTCCATAGCTCCCTTCCCCTCCCCACTTATGCCGGTCAACCGATTACCCTCTTTCACACCTCATCTTCACCCAAATTTAGGGTCTCCAGATAAGGTACGACCTGACACGTTCTTGAAAGACGGCCAACCCAAACCAATGAATGAGATCCCCCTGACATACCCCGATTCCTTTTTGACTCGGTTTCATCAGCACCGACTTATTACGAACCTATCTCGACTTGCCCCGCTTTCCGCTTATCAGAGACCTCAAACCGAATATGAGACGTTAACTATGACTGGCAAGGTCCCTCAACATGGCATATCCCACCTTTACTCACTATTGCAGCGTCTTCGCAGCACGACCCAACATTTCAGGATAGGGTGGGAGACAGACCTCTGTATGCAATTTTCAGATGACGAATGGGACCAAATTTGTTCTCTCACACATTCATGTTCCAGGGCTTCCAGATTCCAAGAGTCAGCATATAAATTACTTACTAGGTGGCACAGCACCCCGGCTAAACTTATGCAAATGTTCCCGGAGACTGAGGCCTCCTGTTGGCGCTGTAATTTGAAAGGAGCCACTACGATCCATAGCTGGTGGGACTGTCCGGTAATAGTCCCATTTTGGGAACATATACATAACATCGTCTCGGATCTGGTTACCGACCCCATCCCGTTCACCCCTGAAACATACCTTTTACACCACACGCTTCTTGCTCCTGAGATATATAAAAAATCAATCCAGATCAGACTGTTGAACGCAGCGAAGGCACTGATTCCAGCGCATTGGAGGGACCCTCTACCACCAACTATTACAGAATGGATAAATGCGGTAGAACCAGGGCTCGAGTCGAGCGGGAACGCGCGGGAACGGCGTTCCCGCACTTCTCCCACAGCGGGAACGCTGCGGGAACGCAGCGTTCCCGCTGTGGCCCGAGCCCGAAAGCCTGGAGCAGGCGGCCGTCGTACTTAGCCGGCGGCCGCGTGCTTCCTGTTAGAACGGCCGCAGACAGGAAGTGGAGCCGCTCGCCTGGCTGTTTCATCCCAGGCGAGCGGCTCCACTTCCTGTCTGCGGCCGTTCTAACAGGAAGCACGCGGCCGCCGGGCGCAGACGCCGCAGAGAGGTGAGCTGGGGGCACTATCCATGAGCTGAGCTGGGGGGCAGTATCCATGAGCTGGGGGACATTTCCATGAGCTGGGGGGCAAATCCATCAGCTGGGGGGCATATCCATGAGCTGGGGGGCATATCCATGAGCTGGGGGACATTTCCATGAGCTGGGGGGTAAATCCATCAGCTGGGGGGCATATCCATGAGCTGGGGCATTTCCATGAGCTGGGGGCATATCCATGAGCTGGGGGCATATCCATGAGCTGGGGCATTTCCATGAGCTGGGGCATATCCATGAGCTGGGGGCATATCCATGAGCTGGGGCATTTTCATGAGCTGGGGGCATATTCATGAGCTGGGGGGCATATCCATGAGCTGGGGCATTTCCATGAGCTGGGGCATATCCATGAGCTGGGGGGCATATCCATGAGCTGGGGCATTTTCATGAGCTGGGGGGCATTTTCATGAGCTGGGGGCATATTCATGAGCTGGGGGGCATATCCATGAGCTGGGGGGCATATCCATGAGCTGGGGGGCAAATCCATGAGCTGGGGGGCATATCTATGAGCTGGGGGGCATATCCATGAGCTGGGGGGCATATCCATGAGCTGGGGGACATTTCCATGAGCTGGGGGCAAATCCATCAGCTGGGGCATTTCCATGAGCTGGGGGCATATCCATGAGCTGGGGGCATATCCATGAGCTGGGGCATTTTCATGAGCTGGGGGGCATATTCATGAGCTGGGGGGCATATCCATGAGCTGGGGGGCATATCCATGAGCTGGGGGCAAATCCATGAGCTGGGGGCATATCTATGAGCTGGGGGCATATCCATGAGCTGGGGGGCATTTCCATGAGCTGGGGGTCATTTCCATGAGCTGGGGGTCATTTCCATGAGCTGGGGGTCATATCCATGAGCTGGGGCATTTCCATGAGCTGGGGGGCATTTCCATGAGCTGGGGGCATATCCATGAGCTGGGGGCAAATCCATGAGCTGGGGGGCAAATCCATGAGCTGGGGGGCATATCCATGAGCTGGGAGCAATATCCATGAGCTGGGGCAGTATCCATGAGACCTGGGGGCAATATCCATGAGACCGGGGGCAATATCCATGAGACCTGGGGGCAATATCCATGAGACCTGGGGCATTATCCATGAGACCTGGGGGCATTATCCATGAGACCGGGGGCATTATCCATGAGACCTGGGGGCATTATCCATGAGACCTTGGGGGCATTATCCATGAGACCTGGGGGGCATTATCCATGAGACCTTGGGGGCATTATCCATGAGACCTTGGGGGCATTATCCATGAGACCTGGGGGCATTATCCATGAGACCTGGGGGCAATATCCATGAGACCTGGGAGCATATATCCATGATACCTGGGGGCATTATCCATGAGACCTGGGGGCAATATCCATGAGACCTGGGGGCAATATCCATGAGACCTGGGGGCAATATCCATGAGAGCTGGGGCATTATCCATGAGAGCTGGGGCATTATCCATGAGAGCTGGGGCATTATCCATGAGAGCTGGGGCAATTCTATCCATGTGAACTGGGAAAATATATCCATATAACCAGTGCTGTGTATATAATTCTGGGGGGTCTGTGCCTGGATATATATATATAGATTATATATAAAACGCGTTAGTCCAGTTGCCAAAATCGCGAGTATACCTGTACGTAGTGATACCTTTCACTGATCAGTATAGTTTCCAGTTTACACTCTTGAAAGCTTGTCTTTTAAATGTAAAGTTAACCCAATAAAAATGGTATCACCACGTACTGCTATACTCGTGATATATATATTTTTTCTTCAGGTAATAGGGGTTGTGGAATTCGTGGGTGAGTTCCCTCACTTTTTTTCCCAGGACTTGACCCCTGGGTAGAACAGATACGCACACTTGAGGAATTGATGTTCTCCGCGGAGGGTCACCTGCCCTCACACACATTGCGATGGTTCTATTGGTCGTATTATGCGATACCCACACGACATATCGTTAGTCCCGTGTCGCCACCTAGCACTCTTAAGGAGGTTGGAGGTACTTAAGCATTCCCTTCAGTGGGTAGCTGTAAGCGTGAGAGGTTTTTGTTTAATTTTGATTACAAACTATTTTAATGTTAGATATATTACATCTTTAATGATTTGTCACAATTTGTCTATTTAGCATAGATTTTCATACGCATATTGGAATGGAAAAAAAATAAAAAAAATTATGTTTTCATTTTCATGTTTATTCACTGCTGTTTTGGCTTGGATTTAAGTCATGATATTGTAAGCTTTCAATGTTTAATATATGAAATCCCAATAAAAATGAATATTTTAAAAAAAAAAATGGTTCCTGTTATCCTCAGCATTTCTCAAAAACAAGAGGGAAAGACACAAAGACAATAGCGCACATAATCAAAACAAATTGCCCCAAAGAGATCCGAATTGCTTGAGAAAGGTAACCGAACGCTGAAAATCAGCGTTCGGTTACCTTTCCTGGCCATTCGGCTATCCAGAGAGCAGGCAATTCGCCAAATCCTGGCGAATTGCCTAAACATACGGTGCCTGTTCGGTGCCTGTTAGAGGGCAGTGAAAACCCCATGAAAAAGCACTGCTTCGGCTATTCAGAGAACACAAACCAGCAGTGAAAGGTTCCCCTAATGCCCTGCCATTCGGTGGTTTAATTCGGCAGGTTTATTCAGGAGAATCCCATAGGCTTCAATGTTAAAAATATTCCCGTTTTAATTCAATATCTAATAAACCGTTCATTATAAAATTCTGCAGCAAAAAGTCTCTTTTATTTATAGATTTTTTAGGATACTTTAAGCATTTTTCTTAAATTTTTTTTTTTTTTAAAAGTCCGTTTTTTTTTTATATTTATATTTTTTTAGTTTACTTCTTTTTTCTGTAACAGCCCTTTTTATTATCATTCCCTGGACCTCATATGCAAATTTCAGACATTTTCGTTCAGTAGTTTCTTTGCAAACAGCGTTTCATTTTCACACAATCATACAAATGGTTTTACTAATTTATTCACCTCCCTCGTCTGCGTCTCGGCTGCTTCGGCTGTGTGCGATCGGCTCCGGTTTTCGGCAGGTTAATCCAGATGTTTTTGCGGGTTTTCGACGTGCATTCGCCGGGTTTTGCGGTTAGTTTTCGGTGGGTTTGCGGCAGCGGTTTTTCCCTGCAATTCGGGGACCCTGTGGTGTTTGCTGAATACACCGCAGGGTCACCGAAATGGGATCGGCAAAA
Source organism: Leptobrachium leishanense (assembly GCA_009667805.1). NCBI lineage: Eukaryota > Metazoa > Chordata > Amphibia > Anura > Megophryidae > Leptobrachium > Leptobrachium leishanense. The sequence goes on along the minus strand of CM019068.1, from coordinate 147,998,509 downwards.
GGAACCGAATTGAAGAGAACGAAAAGTCACCGAACGTGCGGTGACTTTTCGAATCTCTTTGGATAACCCTGATAGAGTCAAATCCACTCACATTGGCAAGAGCCTATAGCAGGGGTCAGCAACCTTGGCTCCCTGATGTTTTGGGAACTACATCTCCCATGATGCTCAATCAGCCTAATGTGTGACTGAGCATCATGGGAGATGTAGTTCCCAAAACATCAGGGAGCCAAGGTTGCTGTCCCCTGGCCTATAGAATCCCGGCTCTAGGTATAAGTACATCCGGCCATATATAGAGTGGCACCACCCTCCTTTGGTCAGCAATGATCGCTAGACAAATCAGAGAGAATCGGGAGAGGGCGCTCCCATAGCTTAAAGGAACACTCTAGGCTAAAAATCACCCCCCTTTTTTACATTATATTATACCTATCCTGAATGAACTTCTCACGTGTTAATGTGATTTTTCCCTTTCAATAGATAAATCTGTATCTGGTGAATCGCACACTCCGGTTTCTTTATCTGATTCTGGAAATAAATCTATAACCAATAATGTGGAGCAATTAGAAAGAGGTAGTCTCAAGGATTGACTACCTAAAGCCGAGCTTCTAAAATAGAATCAATGATCACAGCGTTAAATCTGAATGTATTACTGTTGAAGTAATGAAATATTAAGAAATAACCGCTTCAACACACAATTAAATCTAAGTAATATATGATATCGGTACTTGGTTGAACAAATCTTTGTAAAGATTGGTATTATCAGATAATTTACAGAATGTTGTGATCCAAAGCGCATTACGATTTTGATCTAAGCGTATGCAAAGATTGGAAGGAAGATAAAATTAAGCAGAAAATAATGGTTTAAGAATGGCGATCGAACTGATGATCATTGAAAAAAATGTGGTTAGATTGTAAACTTTAAGGCTGGGGTCAGACGAACGCAGTTTTAACGTGCGTTTAGCCGCACGAAATCACGGCCGTGCTAGCAGCAAATGACGTCCAATGCCGGGGAACATACGACGAACGGCCGCACGAAAGTTCGTCCGTGCAACGCAAGTGGCAAACGAACGCATTTTTTCGAGAACGTCAAACCGCTAGTACGGACGTACAGAGTGCGCTGTGGCCGCATAGCGGCGTGTTTGCGTGATTGGGAGACGGCATACGCTGCTCATGTCCGGCCAACAAAACGTCCAGACGCAAAAAGGGTTTTATTGATGATCCGTACAAAATCACGGCCGAAAATGCGCATTGTATGCCCTCTATCGCGTATTACGTGAAAAAATGCGTCCATTCGTTCGAACGCACTTTTTCAGGGACAACGTGAAAAATGCTTTCGTCTGACCCTAGCCTAAGATCACAGCATTGCTTATTGAGCTGAATTATTATCTTCAAACAGTATTTATCTATATAATTTTTGAATGCCAAGTCTTGTGATTGATTAAGAATTTTGCTATATGAAGATTTATAAAGACTGATCAGGCTAATTAAGGCGAGTGAGACTCTGTTTAATTGATTTAAGTAACTAAGTCTATATAGGATAACCATTATGCCAAAAGGCAGAGGTGGTGGAGAACGGTTCTAATCAGAAATATATCATAGACTGTGTATAGTCTTATATGATCCCAGTGGCTTATCTCATCGAAATCCTGTGCATACAAAGTAATTAAACCACACCAGAAAGAGATTAACAATAGTATCCTAAAAAAGGACATAACTAAATACAGGGTACCCATTTGAATTTGAATGCTCTATATATAAAGGAGTTATCTAGATGGATTAAATACAGGGTAAATAATATCATTTTGAAATATAATCACTTTCAGAGGTAATTCACAATATAATTAAGGAGTGATTATAAACCTTATTGTTTTTGGTTTTTAACAAGTCCTTTTTTGTCTTTTTGTTGTATACCTTCTGAAGGCTTTATGTTATATGTTCAATATTAAAGATTTGGTTTTAAATGTAATTGGTCCTGGCCAGCAACCTCGATGTTGGAGAGGTCCTTTGTCAATAATGTGGAGCAGCATCTTAACAAGCAAACAAAAGGACGAGCTGAATCTGCAACGAATACTGACCAAGAATCCCTGGCTTCTGGAGATGAACAAGTCCCAAATAAAACCAATTATTCAACCATAAAATGTACAGAATATTCACCTAGTGATATTAAGCAGGAACCGGCCTCTTGGGAAGAAGAAGAAAATCTCACAGACGTAAATTATAAAGGAAATTCAGCTTCTTCTGACATGGGGAAAGTCGCATATTCTACGTCTGACCTTGTGATGCCTGAAACAAACTGCAAAGAAGAAACATTTTCATCTACTTTTTGTTTGGAGAATTCTGCTCCTGATTCATCCCTTATCCACCAACATCTTCACACTGAAGAGGCGCCATTCTCATGTTCTGAATGTGAGAAACCATTTTCAAACCAAATTGCTCTAAAAAAGCATCAGAGGATTCATACAGGAAAATAAAGGTTTAAATGCCCTGAATGTGGGAAAAGTGTTTTTTTTTTGCAGTATAAAAAATTTTTAGGCAGAAAATAACAGATACATTTGTGAAAAAGAATAGGCAAATATCAAGTACAAAAGTTCAACATGTGTAGAAAAAGTTCAAAAGTGGTACAAAAGGTGTAAAGCAGATCACATTTCTCTAGAGAGGAGCATATTGTTTGGTGGAACATAAATTGAAGTCGAAGCAGTGTTTCATAATAATCCGGTTCCACCTTTCGCCATTACAGAGTCTGAGGGGATGTGATCGAGCCCGTCAACTAAGGCCACATCAATATCAATTAATAATGCCATAGAACAAAGAAGGAGACAGAAACTTAGAATTAGAGTATAGCATATAGAAAGAAGGACAGGAGAGATAGGAGAAGAAGCGAAAAGGAGGGTGAGTGAAAGGGGGAGAGAAGAAGGAAAAAAATATATATATTAATGGGGGGAGGGTGGGGGGGATCATAACCATCCGAGCCTTGGCCGCCCACAGGGTACAGAGGGCATCGGCTCCACGCCCGACGTCACAGCCTCCCACTTTATAGATAAACTGTGATATAATATGATAAAGGGGGTGATGGTGGAGGTCTCAGTCCGCCGGAGACAAAGTCGTCCCAGTAGAACCATAGGCGCGTAAATTCAGCAATTTGATCTTTTTCTAATGCCACCAGTCGGTCTACAGCACGTAGTGAATCAACTCTCTCAATCCAGGCGTGCCGGGACGGGATCGTAGTAGAGCCCCAGAACAATGGGATCAGAAGCTTAGCTGCCATTATAAATCTCATTGCCACAGATCTGCGCATAGCCGATAGTGGAGCCTGGAACTGCAGAAGGAGATAGGTGGTTGGGGGTAAATTGAACCTCCAACCCAGAGATCTGGACGACAGCATCGTGTACCAGTTTCCAGAAGGGAAAAAGCATAGTGGGAAAAGTTTTACTTCGGCCGCAGCGCTTGCAAGACATAAAGTTATTCACACAGGAGAAAAACGATTTAAGTGCTCAGATTGTGGGAAATGTTACATTCATGCCTCAAGTCTTGAAACACACACAAAAACTCACACAGGAGAAAAAACATTTAAATGCAGTGAATGTGAAAAATGTTACGTTCAGGCTTAAAGTCTTGTAAAACATAAAATGATTCACACAGGAGAAAAGCCATTTAAATGCACAGAATGTGGGAGATGTTTCAAACAGGCCTCACATCTCACATCACATAAAATGATTCACACGTGGGAGAAACCATTTCAATGCAGTGAATGTGGGCTAGGTTTCAGTCAGGTCTCACATCTTACATTACATAAAATGATTCACACAGGAGAGAAACCATTTCAATGCAGTGAATGTTGCAAATATTTTACCATGGCTTCTTCTTTAGTAATACATAGCAGGATCCACACAGGAGAAAAACCATTTAAATGCACTGAATGTGGGAAATGTTTCAAGCAGCCTGCACATCTTGCAGCACATAATGCGACTCACACTGGAGAAAAAACATTTAAATGCACAGAATGTGAGAAATGTTTCGGTTGGGCCTCAACTCTTGCAAAACATAAAATGATTCACACAGGAGAACAAACATTTAAATGCACTGAATGTGGGAAATGTTTCAATCGGGCTTCAATTCTCGCAACACATAAAAGCATTCACAAAAGCTAAAATCTTTAAAATGCACCTGATGAGTTAATTGTTGCACCTATACCTTTTCTCATGTAACATAATTTGTTTCCCACTGGATAGAAACCATTTCAGTGCCTTTTGATTGGAAAGTTTGTACTTATCCGTCAGAGAAGTGAAAAACCTTTTCAATGCACTGAAAGTGGAAACCGCTACATCCAGTCCTCAAATCAACCCTCACAAAGTTATTCACTATCCACCGTTGTTTGCCTTTGTTGCAACTAAAGTGAAGCTCTGCCATGTCGACAGGGAAAAGTCAAACTATGGCAAACAATACTATGATCATATGTAAGCGGCTTAAACTGCGGCTATTTTTTTTTTCTACCATTTATTCCAGTGTTGTTAGAAACAAGGACATGTATGCTTTGGTGATAATAATGTGCCTCCGGTCATGGAAGTGGAGTAATATTCTCATTTGTGCTTAAGTCTGCCAACTGTGAGGTTGTGGGAACATCGGGATTGGGTTTTGAACTCTTATTGTTTGAATAAGGTACCATTTGGTGTTTTCACATGGTTTTTGAAGTTGGTTTTGGAGTGAAGGGGCCAGATGACAGCTCCATACAGGAAAGTTTTCCTCACCTTGTGTTCCCTATGAAGAGAAGTTTCCACCCAATTTATTATGAGAAAATGATCAAAAGATGGTGATTTATAGAATGTTAAAAGGGGGGGTGTGTGTAAGGGGAGAGCCTATGTTGTATAATTGCTTTTTTGGCTACTGTCACGAGTATTCCCAGAAGTGTTTTGGAGTGTTTCGTGTATATGAAAGAGGGGGTGGTAGGAAATATGTTAAACATTGCCTATTGTGGGATCTTTGGCATGTCGCTGTAGAGGAGCTGGCACCACTATGAGTTTATAAAGTCTACCATGACTGGCTCCCTGTTTCCTTTAGAACCCAATGCAAAATATTGGTCCTCACATACAAAGCTCTCCATAACCGCGCCCCTGCCTACATCTCCTCCCTTATTAACCCCTTTGCTGCTGAGCCATTTCACCCCAGTGTGAAGTCACATTTTATTATACGACCCAGACAAATTATATATCGTTCTTTCTAGCAGACTCGGCAGCAGGGCCGGCGCTAGCGTAAGGCAGCACAGGTGGCCGCCTTACTGTGCTGGCCTGGTGCCAAACTAGGGGGGCGCCAGAATCCTGTTCCCTGATCACTGCTGGCCCGGGATTTGGTTCTAGCGCCGCCCATTGTGTAAATTATCTCCCCCCTCCCTCTTGTGGCTGGAGCAGCTGCTTGCCTGCTTCACTTCCGGGCTGGGCTGATGACAGGGAGGGCGCACCGGAAAGATGCAGCCGAGCATGGGCCATGTGCTGCCTCCTGCTGCTCCTTACAGCAGATAGAGCCCGGAGGTATGACCAGCCCTGCTCAGCAACAAAGATAACAACCAGGACAGGAGGTGAGTGATCTACTAGATACTGCTCCCACTGGGAAGATATTCCATGTATCTACTACCCTTTCTATATCACTGTTACTGCTCCCACTGGGAGGATATTCCAACAGTGATCTAGAGAGGGTAGTAGATACATGGAATAGCCTCCCAGTGGGAGCAGTATCTACTACGGTACTACCCTTTCTATATCACTGTTACGGTCTCCCCACTGGGAGGCTATTCCATGTAACAGTGATATAGAAAGGGTAGTAGATACATGGAATAGCCTCCCAGTGGGGGGGACAGTATCTACTACCTTTCTATGTCACTGTTACATGGAATATCCTCCCATTGGGAGCAGTAACAGTGACATAGAAAGGTAGTAGATACTGTCCCCCCACTGGGAGGCTATTCCATGTATCTACTACCCTTTCTATATCACTGTTACATGGAATAGCCTCCCAGTGGGGGGGACAGTAACAGTGATATAGAAAGGGTAGTACCGTAGTAGATACATGGAATATCCTCCCATTGTGAGCAGTAACAGTGATATAGAAAGGTAGTAGATACATGGAATAGCCTCCCAGTGGGGCAGTAACAGTGACATAGAGAGGGTAGTAGATACTGCTCCCACTGGGAGGATATTCCATGTAAAATGAGAAAGACAGCCACAGGCCCTCCATAACAAAAGAGTGACATAGTGGTAAGGTAGGGAAGCTGTGGCATTGGTAATATATTGTTGGTATTGGCACTGTGGCACAGAAGGGGCACCACCAGGCACAGCGTAGATTGGCACTGTGGCACAGAAGTGTCACCCAATTAATCAGTTACGGAGACCACTGCTAGAGGTTGTCCGTGCAAGAGCAACATTCAGCGTCCTTTATGGTCTGTGAGATTACACCAAATACTCCCGATAGGCATGACACGAATAAGGGGGAGGGGCACCAAAACACATCTTCGCCTGAGTATACAAAAATGCTTGCACTGGCCCTGCTCGGCAGATTCATAATATATCATTATTATATGTATACGTCATGTCCTGCCAGAATATTATAACATCTGACTTCTTTGGGTAAAAACAATGGTTTTGTAAATCAGAATAAGAGTAATGACAATGAGATTCCTAAGCATTTTACCCTTATTTCTCTTCCACCATTACCTTTCTCTTAAGTTACCTTTACTTCCCTTCAACCCCCCAAACCATCCCCCCCACCGCCCGCCCCCACTCTCCCCATAAATAAAAACACATGACAAAAGTATTGGCGGTTTGAAAAGGTCACGTCTTTTATTTATAATCAAAGGCCAAAAATCATTGCCTTTGTGGCAGAATTATCAGCGATCCTCGCTTTCTTGGACTAGGTAACACCAGATAACACTGGCAACCGCAATGAACCACCAGCATTGCCCAGAAATAGCGGCCGGCCCCACGTGGCTAAGCTAGCGCGACCACACGCTGCTCTCTTTATAGCAGATAGCAGCCGGGAGGATCTTCAAACCAGAAGGCTACCTGTGTTTGGCCGCACAAACCACCACACAGACCCCCAGATCCTCCCCCTCTATCGCCTCTCCACCTCGACCGTGACCTTTTCACTTACCTTACACAAGGGTCTTTATCAGCCCTTCGATGTTGCCCCCGAAAAGGTTGTTCCTCGCCTTGGACAAATGGACCCCGTCATTCCAAAACAATTCCTCCTGCATTGTCCCTATGTTCTGATGCTCCAAAACCTTTCCTCCCATCTCCAGCATAATCTTTTTTGCTAGAAGAGAGGGTAGTTCAGTGGCGCAAAAGATAAGGAGTGATATTTGCTATACGTCGGAAGTACGTGGAGTGGATGGTAAAGGTAGTACTGTATAAGATGGAGGAGATGAGTCTCCTAGGAGGTGGCAACAGTGTACCTACTTAGGGTAAAAGCACAGTCAGAAAAAGACCAGTATAAAGGTGCTATTTCTATTCAAAAAGTGCAAATATAGTGCATAAACGAATCCCAAACTAGGTGCATACGTCACAGTGGCTGCCTAGGTATGAGTGTTAACAATGGTGGGTGTAAAGGAGGTAAAAGGTCCTAGAGAGAGACGGTATTTCCACTTGGGATATAAGCACAGTCGAGAAAAAGGACCAGTAGTAAAGTGCTATTTTGAGTTGGTTGTGTGCTGAATTGCAAAATTGCAAAAAAAGTGCATAAGCAAAAGAAGGATGCAAGCAGAAAAACATACGCGGCAATAGCCGTCTAGGGTATTGGTGTTGGCAGTGATGATATGCCTATTAGACTTCAGCCAAAAAGTAGGGCCGGTTGAGGTGAATGACAACGGCAGTACATAAAATACAACTTGTATAAAAACAGCTTGCATAAAATACGACTTATGTGACGTACAGGAAATCACAAAGTGCTGGTTGTCACTATACAGGTGAAGGAGAACAAACGGTCGGTACAACGAACATGCACTTTCAAAGGTTCACATGTGTGCACGTCTTGTGCAAAATACAAAAAAGTGCATGTAAAAAATGTAAACAAGTAATAAAGTGCAACAGTGTCTATGGTAGGAAGAAGTAGTCCTGCGGGAGTAATAAATCCGCAATCCCGAAAAAGTGTGCACGTCGTGGGGGTAAACTATTTGAGAGTGGAGAATAGGACCGAAAAAAGGGTCTATGTAGGTCTCACACTCTTAACTTCTAGGCAGGTGTGGGGGTCCGGGTAGGTGTCTTCTCCTCGGGGTCCTGTTGTCTTTATATTCCTCGGGAGAAAAACAGGAACAATAGTGCAATATTGTATAGACCCGTTAACTATGCTGTGGGTCAATTGAAGGGGGTACTTACACTTTCCAGAGCCTATATTATCCAGGCTCTGGTTTGAAGTACGTTGGGCCAAATAGAGAGTGGCCTCTTCCCTTCTTTGATTTCCTTCTCGCCTCGAATACAGGGGATTCAAAAGAACAAGGCGATCATAGCGTAACTCTAAACGGTATTAAGTTGAGTATATAGTGTAAATGATCTCACTCACCGATGGTGGAGCCTTATAAGTTTAGGCTCAATTTCATGGCATGTAGTGCTCCTTCGTTCGGTGGGCACCAACACCTCCTTTATCAGCTTGCAGAGAGTCTTTGGTAGACGAATGGGACAATGCTCATAATATGTCTAAAAAAGAAGACTTGTTCGGCATCTAAAATATACAGTCTGGTTAAATGACCATATAGGCTGAAAAGGAGGGGGGGGATCAATTACTTTATTATGAAAATGTAAATAAAAATATAAAAATTGGGAACATGTAAAAATTGGGAACATGGGTATTAGATCAGGGGAGAAGGATCAAAGGGATACGCGTTTCGGCAGAAAAGCCTTCATCAGTCCATATCAGGAAAAAAGGGGGCAACCTGAGGCACTCCACGAGTCAAGTCTTATATAGTTTGATGCATAGTCCGTGTTAGACGCTTTTTTTCCTTACTTCCGGGTTCGCCGATCTCCCGGTCACATGTTGGCCGTGACGTCATCATTAAGTGCCGCAACTGTCATGGCGGTGCGTTCCACCCTGGAGCTTGCGTTTCATTCCCGGTGTTACAACTGTCATGGCGGTGCGTTCCGGTAGTACAGGACGTGTTACAGTGGTCAAAGTACACCCAAAAAAACTACAGCAAGCTGCAGACATGTGAAACGGGATGGGGGAGAGGAAAAGAGAGGAAAAAAGGTCCTTACTGTTCGTTGGATGTTAAACACATTGCACAAACCGTGGTGGTAAAGAAATTGCCTGATGTGGCAGTGAATGGGCAGGATATTAATAATGGTCAGAATAAATAAACATTGCACAAACCGTGGTATTAGAGAATTGCCTGGTAGGCAGTAAATAAGCAGATGGTATTAAAAAGGGTGGTCAGAGTGGTGATAAAATAGGTAAAAACGGAAGATGGTTAAAATGGGAAGAGGAGAGGCTTAAAATGAAGTTAAGGAGCTAAAAACTTCTTTAACCGGGAAGAAAAATACATGTATATGCAATATGTGCATGACAAAAAGTTCGAGGCATAGAAGGGGGAGACAGTTACAGGGAAACTTAAGGAGGGGTATATAAATGACTTCTGGAGGGGTTCAATACTCATATGAGAAAAGGCCAATATAAACACATTAACGGCTGGTAGAGGTCTACTGGAGAATGCGGTAGGAGGAAAGGGTTATACAATTTGGGAAAAGCGAAACGGAGGTTGTTTAAAAAGTTATTGATGGAGGTAAAAATGTCCTAAAAATTTCTTAAAATATCCTAAAATATTCCTAATTAAGAAAGTGGCACAGTTCAAAATCTGCATTTAACCCTTGTGGTTGTAGCGAACCTAAGTTGAAAATCCAACTCATTTCCTCTCTTCCAATGAGTTTGTCAAAATTTCCGCCTCGCCATGGAGTCTCAACTTTTTTTATACCAATAAAGGTCAATCCACTTGGATTCATGGCATGTTTAAGCTTAAAATGTAGCGGAACACTGTGGTTGTCGTTTCCATTTCTGATATTTCTAATGTGCTCCTGTATCCGTATGTTAAGAGGTCTAACGGTTCTGCCAACATATTTTAGACCGCAGGGGCATATGAGTAAATAGATCACATTTTTTGTGAAACAAGTGATTATATCTTTAATTTTGATCGGTCCAGTGGTCCCGTCTATTTGTGTAATGATCTGTTTTTTACTTTTTGTGTTTCTGCAGTTTAAACAGTTTCCACATTGGTGGAATCCTTTCTTAATGTTGTAGAGGTTGGATTTTGGTGCTCCCTTCTTGGTATGCTTATGTGTCAGTCTCATTTTCAGGTTACTGACTCCTCTACATATCATCCTGGGGTTTTCAGGTAATATTTCTTGGAGTTGTGTGTCCTTTCTCAGGATTGGCCAGTATCTTCTTATCACTTTTCTAATGTTTTTATTTTGAGCGCTATATGGGAAAATAAAGGGTACATCGGTTGCATATCCCGTGGCTATTTCCTGTTTCTTCTGGAGTAAGGTAGTACGTTCTACATTCTTAACTTCTATCCTAGTTGTCTCAAGTGTATTTAGGTCGTATCCCTTCTCTGCGAAATCTTTCTTGAGTTTTTCTGACTGTGTTTCATATGTAGTTACGTCTGTGCAATTCCTTCTGACACGAAGGAATTGCCCCTTAGGGACTCCCCCTAGCCATTGGGGTAAATGGCAGCTCGTAGTTTCGATGAAGCTATTTACGTCTACTGGTTTGAAAAAAGTTTCGGTTTTGATCTTGTTGTCTTGAATGAATATACTCAGGTCGAGAAAATTGATTCTCTCGGTACTCCAGGTGGTTGTCAGTTTAATGCCTCTGTTGTTCTGGTCCAGCATTTTTAAAAAATGTTGTAGTGTATCAATTCCGCCCCTCCAGATAAAAAAAATGTCGTCAATATAACGTTTATAACATATCAAGTTTTCTTGATATGTTGATAAAAAGGATGTTTCCCATAGTGCCATAAAGAGGTTGGCGTATGATGGGGCGAACCTAGTCCCCATCGCTGTCCCATTAAGTTGTAGATAAAATTCTTCCTGAAAATAAAAAAAGTTATTTTCTAAAATTAAACGTATGCCTTCAAGAATAAAAACAATTTGTTCTGGTTGTAAAGTGTCATCGGTTTTCAAAAAGTGTTCTGTTGCTTCGATTCCCATTTTGTGTGGTATGATGGTGTAAAGGGATTGAACGTCACTTGTTACCAAAAGTAGGTCATCCTCCCATTTGATATCAGTCAATACATTCAGGAGGGCCATTGTGTCCTTCAAGTGGGTTATAGTGTCGGTAACAAAGGGTTGAAGCAGACGATCAATGTACTCCGAGAGCCTACTCGATATAGATCCAATTCCCGAAATGATGGGTCTTCCTGGTGGATTATTGGTGTCCTTATGGATCTTCGGAAGAAAATAGAACACTGGTGTTCTGGGGTGTTTGATTTTTAGGTATTGGTGTTCTTGATTATTGAGGATGCCTAAAGCATATCCTCCATCTAGATAATCATCAAATTTTCGTTGGATCTCATGTGTGGGGTTCTTTGTTAATTTTCTGTATGTGTTCTCGTCATTGAGTATTCTACATGCTTCTTCTTTATAATACGCTGTAGACATGATAACTGTACCTCCACCCTTGTCGGCTGGCTTTATCTCAATTTGGTCGTTCGAAGTAAGCTCTTTTAGAGCCTCTCTTTCTTTCTTGGTTAGATTGTTAGACTTTGTAGATGTCTTGATCTTACTTATGTCGTTCATAACCATCTGTTCAAATGTGTTCATTTCCTGGGAAATAAGAGATTTGGGAAAAAAGGTCGATTTTTCTTTGAGGTTTGTGTGTTGATATACTTGAAGGGTGTTGGATCTATCGATCGGGTTTTTCAGAAAATATTTTTTCAAACACAAGTTCTTTTTGAACTTCTGTAGGTCGATGTAAACATCGAATATATTCATGTTAGTAGTGGGTGCGAACTTCATCCCTTTCCTCAGGAGTTTTGTTTAGGCATCTGTAAGTGGAGTGTCCGTCAGGTTGTAAATTCCTCCTTCCTGCTTGTTTTCTCCTTTCTCCTTCTTTCTTCTTCTGGCTCTCCCTGATCTACATCCTCTTCTCGGTGTGGTCTTTTCCCTGGTGACCATCCTCGTCTCATGTTTGTGAGGTTCCTGTCTGTCTGCAGGTGGTTCCCCTGAAAATCCACCTGTTCTTTTAGTGCATCGTATCTGTTGTGAGTAGGAATAGTTGGATGTACTGGGTATTGTGAATAGTTACGGTCTCTTTGTCTGTAGTTGCCAATCCAGGGTTTCTTCCTTTGGTCTTGATAGTTCTGATTGCGTGGATTATAGTCGTTCATTGATTGATTATTAATATATGAGTTGTTCCTTCTCTTTCTATATCCTCCGTTTGATTCGTAGGGGGGTTCATGATTGTATCCTTCGTTGTAGTTACGTCTGTCATTATAAGTGCGTGAGAAATGGTTGAACGCTCTTCTTGGCCTCTGTGGTAGAGGTGTTCTCATCGGCATCTTATCCGTACGTAGTTTATGTAGTGCGGACTTCAAAGGGGAAGGGGGGTACATAGGATGTGCTGTCCATAGGGGTGTCCTATTTTGGTGGTACTTTGAGTCTTCTATGGTACCCAATTCGTTCTGTTTCCAGACATTTCCATTTTTGTAGTCTTGGATGTCTCTCTGATATTTCTTCCGCTTTCTATCTTTTACCTCCTCATTTAGTTTGTCAAGGTCCTTTTCTAGTCTACCCAAATATATACTTAGCTCCTGTTCAGAAGAAAGTTGTAGGAGTTCTTCGTGGTGCTTCTCAATATTTTTATTTAGTTCTATCAGTATAGATCTTTTTTGCTGCCTGGTTTAGCTTCTTTCTCCCGATGTATCCTGCACCCTGCAGTTCCTCCACACTAATATAGCAATTACGTTAGACTACACTATCTGAACATCCGGCCATTCCTTCCTGAACCACCTAAGTGTGTCCTGGACCCTATTCTGCAAATCTATCGTTGTCATAGCCCCTATGTCGTTACCCCCTAAATGCACTATCATTATATCTGGCTTCCCCCACCTTCTCCTAGATTCCTGTGCTGCCCCTGAAAACTGCGCCCACCCCATACCCCTCCTTCCTATCCACCTAATGCCCGCTTTAGTGAGGCTGAACCCTAGGTTCACTCCCATCGTTGTGCCCACAGCATGAACAGCCGCCCCATGCACATAGGAGTGTCCCAGGATACATACTCTCTTCGCCCGCTCTGAAAGAAAAAACCCAAAAAACAGAATATTAACGTTCAAACACATTACCAACTTTTTATCGCGACAGTAAATTGAATCAGGGTTATATACCTACCCCTGCTTATTCACAACCCTCTCCTCTCTAACTTAGCAGGCTAGCTGGTATTTCATAATTTACTAAGACCGGTGCCCTTTAAACAAATTCCCTTTCCCCATCGCTGTTTAATCCTAACTGCTCGCGATCTGCCAGAGAAATGAAGGTTTATTAATTTTATTTTTTCCCCAAAAACAGAATATCCCCTATGTCGTTACCCCCTAAATGCACTATCATTATATCTGGCTTCCCCCACCTTCTCCTAGATTGAATATAGAATATTTGATACAGTCCTAACCTCAACATCTGAGGGTTGGGATTTAGGGGTTATTATTGCAGAGGATCTAAGGGTAAGTAGTCAATGTAATAGAGCAGCAGGAAATGCGGGCAGAATGCTTGGTTGTGTAGGGAGAGGTATTAGCAGTAGGAAAAGGGAAGAGCTCATGCCACTGTACAGAGCACTGGTGAGACCTCACTTGGAGTACTGTGTGCAGTACTGGAGACCATATCTCCATAAGGATATAGACACCTTAGAGAGAGTTCAGAGAAGGGCTACTAAAATGGTGTACGGCTTGAAGGAGAAAAGTTACCAGGAGAGGCTTAATGATCTTAACATGTATAGCTTGGACAAAAGACGAGATAGATGAGATATGATAGAAACATTTAAATACGTAAAGGGAATCCACAAGGTAGAGGAAGGGAGTATATTTAAAATGAAACAAAGTAGCAAAACAAGAGGACATAGTTTTAGATTAAAGGGGGCAAAGGTTTAAAAGTAACATCAGGAAACATTATTTCACTGAGCGGGGGGTGGATACATGGAACAGCCTTCCAGTAGAAGTGGTAGAGGCCAAAACAGTAATTGAATATAAGCAAGCATGGGATAGGCATAAGGCTAACCTAAACAAAAAATAAATCCAGGTAAAGTATCCATGTAATTGGGCAGACTAGATGGGCCGAAAGGTTCTTATCTGCCGACATTTTCTATGTTTCTTTCCATCCCAGCAACGTTACAGCCTTTTCCACAGCCGCTTTGAATTGCAACCTGGACAAAATTGGTTCCATCCTCATGCCTCAAAAAAAAAATTTATGGCCGTTTGCAGGAGCCGCCTCCAAATAACCTCTTACATAACACCGGGCATACCTCCACTTAACCTCTGTATTACGCTCCAATCTTTGTGTAATATACCCTCCCCCCTCTAAGTAATGGATTCCCTTTGTTTTCACATGCTTATGTCAGCCCCTCGCCCCCCCAGCAACCAAGGTCGCCCAGCTCATGGTTATCTGATGCATTGTTCCTAGCTGGATGTGATTACATTGTCTCTGCACCTTTCCTCTCTGTGTGTGTGTCCCTTGCACAATGTAAATCAATGTAGTCTCCATTTTGAGTTGGGCCATAAGCAGTACTTCTGCAGAATACTGACTTCAAGGGGAGCAGTCTGCCCGTGGACAGGAACCCCTATGTTACAGCCTCGTTCCTCGAATGCCCTCTGGGTTAAGCTAAATGGGGACTTCTCTAAAGGACCAGCCATTCTACCTAACAGCACCTCCTTCCCCCACTTTTCTCAATATTTCTGGCAGTTCATATGCTGATTTCAACTGCTTTACTTTCCTACCCCCCTTCGCTTCACCCCTAATCAGTATTTTGAAGCCTTCCATAAAAAACCCTTACTCCATTCTCCTTATCCTCCATTTTAAGGCTCGCCAGCCCTGGAATCCTTTACCAAGTCTTTAACCCGCGTCTTTAACCCACGTCTACCAATGAAACGGTTTCTTGCTTAGTATATTAATCTATAGGCCCGAAGTTAAGTCAACCTACCCAAAATAGTGAAACAGCATTTGCTAACATACAAAATCACTGTTTAGTTGATAAGCCTCTTCAGAAATTATAACAGACACATTTAGATGTGTATTTGGTTAGTAATTGTTATATTCATAAATCTGGCAGAAACCATCTGGATTAATTTAGTTACGCAAATGTAAATTTAAACAGATTATACAGTTACTGCTGCCGCACTTCCTCATTGATAGCAGACCATGTGACTTTTTGAGGTTTAAGATGGCTGCCAGCCAAGCGGTCACTGATTACCTATGTTTATAAGATCATACAGACTATACAAATAATAAGGTTTGATCAAGTATTACAAAGTGAAGCAAATATCAACGAGCATATTCTAGCTAAAATGCAAATCACTATAACGGGTAAATTCGTGTGTATTTAACCAAATAGATTACACACACACACATACAGTATAATGTCAAAATAGTGACAAATTCACAGAATTAATACACTTAATACTTATCCACTCCCAGGCTTTCTTATGATGATGGTACGAGTGGGAAAGATGAGGGAGTTGTTGCTCATGTTTCCTCCATTTCGGAGATAAGTCTCTCCTCTCCCTCAATAAAGACAAAGTTAGCGTTCCGAAATAATTATTTACTCACACTGTAGCAAGTGCGCAAAAAAGATTTTACATTACTGCTGTGTCACTTCAAAAATTGCCTCAATCAGTATAGTGAACTTAAATACAGTATACAAATGAGTTTATTCATCAACTTATTGCTTAGCTCTTGGAGTTACTTTATTTATTTCACATACACCCAGGTGAGACAACCCCCCTCCCTTCCAGAATACATTACAGATAACAACAGGCTCCAGCCACTGGACAATAGAAATAACAGTCATCACAATGGAATGTTTACCCAATGCTTCTCTAAACCGTGTGCTTAGGGAAACCCAGGATGTTAGAGTGCAAGCTCTTGAGCAAGGGGCCTCTCCTACTGTTTGAGTGCAAAATATAACAACTTATAACTAACATAGAGATACACACTTTGACAACAGCATAGCACATCACACACACTCTACACTATATACAGAGACAATAAACTGTAAAGCAAAATACTTGCAAATAAACATTGGGGCGGCCGTTTTATCACAGGTTGCTTTGTATGCTTCCGGCCTGTTCAGTACAAAAATGACTGCAGCTCATTAAAATGTATCGATTTTGGAGTGCTATTTGGTGCTAAAACACCCACTATTCATGTGCGTGATTCTTAAAATTGACCGTCAGTCATTTACTAGAGTGAGCACTTTAACTATAAGGCACAGCAATCTTCAGACAGACGCAGGCAAAATTACTGATCCTAAATGCACCAAACAAGAAATCACTGAATTCTGGCCGAGTTATACCAGAACAATTAACCTATTCATAATTACTATCACGCAGATACTACACAAAATTAACAAGGGAATACAGTATTGCAAAGTGTAACGAATATCAAAAGCATCTACTAAATAAAACCTACAAATCAATACAAAGGAAAACCTGCCCCTATTTATCCAAGTAATAATAGAACTAGGAATATATATAATTTAGCAGACTATAATAATAGGGAATATATAACAGATTGATACAGCCAGTAATACTTATCCAGTCGTTGGTTTTCATATGCTGATGGTGATGGTAAAATGGAGTTGGCTGTCCAAAAAGACAAAGGTTAGACTGATTTCTTCTGTCCTTTGCTTACCCTTTTCTATTACCCCTGGCCCTCCCCTTTCTGTTATCTGCCCCCGAGACCCAATCCCAGCGATAATCCAGAAACAAAAGGGGAACCATTGTAACTAATCCCAACTGTCAACTCTTTTCTTTAAACAGGGAAATTGCTTAATCTTTTTTCGTTCCCATCCAGTCTCTCATCAGTACAAAGCATCACAAACACATGCTGATATTACACACACTCACACACACTCAAACACATGCTGACATTACACACAAAGCATCACAAACACATGCTGACATTACACACACAAAGCATCACAAACACATGCTGACATTACACACACACACACTGACATCACACACAAATGCTGACATTACATACACACACATCATCACAAACACATGCTGACATTACATACACACACAGCATCACAAACACATGCTGACATTACACACACACACACACACAGCATCACAAACACATGTTGACATTACACACACACACACAAAGCATCACAAACACATGCTGACATTACACACACAACGCATCACAAACACATGTTGACATTACACACACACAAAGCATCACAAACACATGCTGACATTACACACACAGCATCACAAACACATGCTGACATTACACACACACAAAGCATCACAAAGACATGCTGACATTACACACACACAAAGCATCACAAAGACATGCTGACATTACACACACACACACAAAGCATCACAAAGACATGCTGACATTACACACACCATCACAAACACATGCTGACATTACACACAGCATCACAAACACATGCTGACATTACACACACAGCATCACAAACACATGCTGACATTACACACACACACAAAGCATCACAAACACATGCTGACATTACACACACACAGCATCACAAATACATGCTGACCATTACACATACGCAAAGCAACACTCTGACATTACACACACATACAGCATCACAAACACATGCTGACATTACACACACAGCATCACAAACACATGCTGACATTACACACACACACACACACACACACACACCGCATCACAAACACATGCTGACATTACACACTGCATCACAAACACATGCTGACATTACACACACACACAGCATCACAAACACATGCTGACATTACACACACAAAGCATCACAAACACATGCTGACATTACACACACACAAAGCATCACAAACACATGCTGACATTACACACACCATCACAAACACATGCTGACATTACACACAGCATCACAAACACATGCTGACATTACACACACACACACAAAGCATCACAAACACATGCTGACATTACACACACAGCATCACAAATACACGCTGAAATTACACACACACACAGAATCACAAGCACATGCTGACATTACACACACACACAAAGCATCACAAACACATGCTGACATTACACACACACAGCATCACAAATACATGCTGACCATTACACATACGCAAAGCAACACTCTGACATTACACACACATACAGCATCACAAACACATGCTGACATTACACACACACACAGCATCACAAACACATGCTGACCATTACACACACTCAAAGCAACACATGCTGACATTACACACACATACAGCATCACAAACACATGCTGACATTACACACACACCTCATCACAAACACATGCTGACATTACACACACACCTCATCACAAACACGTGCTGACATCACACACACAAAGCATCACAAACACATGCTGACATTACACACACACAAAGCATCGCAAACACATGCTGACATTACACACACACAGCATCATAAACACATGCTGACCTATTACACACACAAAGCATCACAAAAACATGCTGACATTACACACACCCAAAACATCACAAACACCTATACTGACATTACACAAACACACTGACATTACACACATACACCATCACACACACACAATCACACACACCCCATCACACACACCCCATCACACACCATCACGTGCACACACCATCACACTCACACCATCACACTCACACCATCACACTCACACCATCACACTCACACCATCACACTCACACCATCACACACTCACACCATCACACACCAACACACGCACACACCATCACACTCCAACACACGCACACACCATCACACACACACCATCGCACACACCATCACGTGCACACACACACACACACACCATCTTACATACACCATCACACTCACACCATCACACACCAACACACGCACACACCATCACACTCCAACACACACACACACCATCACACACACCATCTCACACACACACCATCTCACACACACACACACACACCATCACACACTCACACCCCATCTCACACACACACACCCCATCTCACACACACACCCCATCTCACACACACACCCCATCACAAACCAACACACGCACACACCATCACACTCCAACACATGCACACACCATCTCACACACACACCATCACACACACACACCATCACACACACCATCACACACACCAT
This sequence comes from Leptobrachium leishanense, assembly GCA_009667805.1. Classification (NCBI taxonomy): domain Eukaryota; kingdom Metazoa; phylum Chordata; class Amphibia; order Anura; family Megophryidae; genus Leptobrachium; species Leptobrachium leishanense. The sequence continues at coordinate 147,979,181 of CM019068.1, read as the reverse complement.
CACACACCATCACACACCATCACACACAACACACATCACACACCATCACACACACACCCCATCTCACACACACACCCCATCTCACACACACACCCCATCACACACACACACACACACACACACACACACACACACACACCATCACACACACACACACCATCACACACACCATCACACACACACACACACCATCACACCCAATCAATAGAAATTACTTTCTTGAGACAGGGGTACTTCTCCATAAAAGGTTGAGGAACACTGCCCTACGTCACTGAGCTGCGCTCGTCAGCATGGTAGTGCTTAATACGCATATGCATTTGTATGTGCTTTTTTTTTCTTTTCCATTTAGACTCTGCCACATTTCACTTCTCATAAGACGTACACAATATAGAATCCCCTGTACCTTTAAGGAAGGGGAACATGACTGATGGCCTGAGCGATGGTTCAGAAGGAAATGTTGAGCTATTGGTCATACGTGTGCAACATTGTTTCACTTACCTATATATGCATCTGTGGTGGGTGTGTTCTGTCTCTTTGTTCCCAGCCAGCGTCAACTGTGCATCAAAGAGATTACCTGTGAGAGAAGAAAAATGTGGTAATTTGTTTGGTGATTTGTTCTGCTGTTATGGCATCTACTTCGCTGGATGCTTTACTGGATCAACTGAGGGAGCATGCTGCTGTTCGAGGTGCAACTCTGCAGGATCTGCTGCAGGATGCGTTGGTGCCGGCCAGGGAGCAGTCTCCTGAGGATGCGGGGGAGCCTCGCCAATGGCGGAGAGAGCGGCCTTCCAGGCCCCCGGTTCGGCTGAGCCCTAGTCCCCCGAGGCTTACGTGGTGCTCTGAATCGAGATGGTGGCGTGGATGGGCCTGATGCTGGTTCTCAGTCGCCTGAGGGGTCGTTGGTCCTGGATACGCCACCTCGGGAGCTGCGATCTGGCCTAAGGAGGAGGGTGAGCATAGGGCGTGCTGTGGCTGTTTCCCCTTTGATTTCAGGTGCGGCGGATGGGGAGAGTCTGCGGACTGATGGTGCGGACCTGGCTGCTGGCGAGTGGCGTGATTCCCCCCTCCGTACCTGTCAAGATGGCCGGCGGCTGCAGCGTTCCAGGAACCCTCGTGGAGATGCTGCACTTCCGGTGGCCGGAAGGAGAATGTCGCGGGCCATCAGCGTCTGCCCCCAAGCCCCCTCCTGCTCGTCGCAGGCCTGCAACGTCACGGGCAACGCGATGGACACTCCCACAAGATGGCGGCGCCCATGCCGTCAATGAAAATTTGAGGAGAAGAGCAATTTCGGCGGGTGCTGCAGCTGGGGATTCGACAGAGGTGGCTGTGGATCAACCGGCGCCAGTATTATCTGCTTCTGGAGGTCGTTTTGTGGCTCTTGGGGACCGTAATCGGCGCTCTCCTGCTGTGAGTGACTTGGAGTCCAGGTCCGGGGGTATGCTGAACGTGCAAAGGTTGTCTGGCCGTGTGGTTCCAGGGTGCACATCGCCGGACCCGCTTGTTCCTGCTGTCCCGGTGGCTCCAGGAAGATCGTCCTTTCTGGCAGCATGTGAGTCTGACCTTGGTGGTGCTGTTGCTGGCTCGGGGGGGTCTTTCGGCCAATGCTGCGTCAGGTAGATATGATGGGTTAACAACGGGGTTTATGGAAACCCTGGTTGCGGCTCTCAGACAGTGGCAGGATGGGGCGTCTGCTGCGTCGCACACGTCTGCATCAAGGTTCACTGCTGAGCTTGATGTTGCTGGGGGCGCGGTGCTGGCGCTTGCTGTCGCGTCTATTTCGGTTGCATTGGGGGTCCCTGCTACTGCTCCCTCGGGGGTCTTACGCTTGCCTCAGCTCCTGTTCAGGCCCCTACTGTGATTAGTGCAGCGATACCGATGGCAGTGAATGCCCCTGTTTCTGCCGCGGCGGGGGCTTCGGCCCCGGCTGCTTTGAGCGTTCCAGCACCGCTCGTTAGTGGGGTTCCGGTGCCTGGTGCAGTTGGTGCTGAGGTGCGCTCTTATGGGGCGTGTGTGTCAGGTACTGTACCGGGGTGGTACAGAAATTGCAGGATTCTGAGCCCGGGATGCGGTGATGCCAAAACAGGGGTCTGCGGTGAGGGGTGAGGTTGCTTCTGGAGGCTGCAAAAACAAATAAACGTGAAGCAGGGGAAAATCAGGAGACACAATACCGCAGGGTCTGGAAACACAGGTTTGGTTCAATGGCAGGTTTTGGTTTTCAGAAAACCACAGGGGAGCTACAACACAGGTTCTCTCTTGCTGAGAGCAAATACAACTAATGTTTAAGCCGAATGCTGAAACCGCGGTGATCCAGTTCGTGGTGGAGCTGGTAAAGAAAACCCTGCAAGAAATGTTAGCACACCTGACTGAATTCATGAAAGAGCTGCTACAGTCTGTGTGGGGCTCACCTGGCCGGGTGTGCACTCCTCCTGCAAGAAAAACCTATGGACCGCTGTAACGGATCACCGCTACCCTGCACGGGTAGATCCGCCGTCAGCGCCGAGCTTGTCTGGAGGTGTAGAATCAGGGATAGCGGGCTGTATGAATTCGGCGGTGATTAAGTGCTTTTGCACGATCCTTGAAGCGTCGCGGTTCCCCAAGCCCTGTTATCCCCAATTACTAGCCAAGGCAGGCGTAAAGGTTCAAACAGGTACCAGTTTATTTAACATGGGGGATACAGGGGTATTTATGGGGAATGAAACCATTGTTCTCCCCTGGCCCGCCCTCAGTCCTCCTGCGGTGATCTTTACCTTTGCCTCCAGCCATTGCCCAATCTGCCTTGGTTAACCTGGGGGACCCCTGCGGTGCGCAGCCCTTATCTCGGGTCTTGGCGCCAGCTTGTCTGTCCCCCCCCTCCCAGAATCTTTCCCTGTCCTGGCGGCTCCCTGTGGCTTTCAGCCCGAGTGTGGGGTTTTACCAGGGATTTCGGGGTGATCCCCTGGGAGCGGTGGCACGCTGGGGGTACAGCCTGGCAGCTCGGGTCCGGGGGCTGGTTCAGTCCAAAAAGCGCCCTGATCGGATCAACGGAGCCCGAGCTGTGGAGGGGGAAAGTCCGGCAGCTGTACCCGAGCAAGAGTCACTGTTTGCCGGCAGCACTCCCGGCGAGGAATCCCTGGTCGGGGTTCGGGTTTCCCGGGGCGCTTCGTTCTGAAATTCGCACCCCCGTAAGAACCTATTTTTAGGAACATACTGGCCAAGAAGCGCTCTTCTGCGTGGTTTCCACGCTGCGGGGCAAGGCGGGCAAGTTTGGGCGGCTTGGCAGAGACAGTTAGTGGCGGCTCGAGGCATTCACAGACCGGGCGTCTTCCCGGGGCTGTGGACAGGCGGGGGACAGGTCACCAATGGGGAGAATTACAGGGGGAACTTATAAAAATACAACCTAACGAATTCTTTAATACACCACACCAAATTGACATTTTAAAAATTTGTACCGCGCTACGGTATAGTGGTGGCCGTTCCGTCACAACCGCTATCACCGCAGGAGCGTGCCAGGAGACAAGCTGAAGGTTTGTGCCTATATTGTGCCGCTCCAACCCACTGGCTGGCAAGCTGTCCCGTGAGGCCAACCAAGCATCCAGCCCCGGTACACAAACCTGCACCGGTGTCCAAGTCTGCCCTGGTGAGACCTCCGGTACCTAGGTCTGCCCCAGTACCAAGACCAGCACCCCTGCCCAAGCCGGCTCCTGGAAAACCCGCTGCTCCTAAACCGGCACCCAGAAGAACCCCAGTACCAAAGCTGTCACCTCTGCCTAAACCAGCTCCTAGAAAGCCTGCGGTACCCACGCCTGCCCCCAGAAGAACCCTGGTAGCAAGGCTGTTACCCCTACCCAAGCCGGCTCCTAGAAAAACCCTGGTGCATGAATATGTTCCCATGGAGACTGAACATACTGTGCCAGCAGAACCTGATCCCATGGACTTTCAGCCACCTCTAACCAGCATGGAGCCAGCTTATGGTGCTGTTGATTCATCCACAGGATTTCCAGCACTTGTTTCAACTGTTACCGCCCTTGCAGCCCAGGTTGGTACTTATACTGAAGTTATGCGGAAACTCCGGTGCAACCATGAAATCTTGCAGTCACGGTTGCAGGAGATCCAGACCTCCGCCCAAGTACCGCAGCCAGAGACCACCACTGGTATCCCCAATCCTAAACCCTTGGTGGGTGAACCCCAAACTTCGGTAATGGACAAGTACGCGGTGAATATAGAAAGTGAACCTCACCTGGTCAAAGAGGGATATACTTATGCACCTTTTCCTCTGTGCCGGCTGCCAGTCCAAACACTTACCAGTATGAATCCATTGCTTCCAGGAGGACCCCAGGAGTGACCAAGATGGACTCTCCTATCCCCCACAGCCCCTGGATCAAGACCTCCTCATATTCCTTGGTACCCCATTCGTCTCCAGTTGTCACTTCTCCCAGATGTTCGTTTTCTGATGTGGACTCCATTCCAGAATTTCAAAGGCTGTGTCTTACCCATGTTCCTGGTGATACTGAGTCACAGACTGTCCTGAGCAATCAAGAATCATCTGGGGAAGAAAGATCAAGTTCGCTGGTATACCTGGCACAGAACCAGAAAACCACCAAAACTAAATCAAGGAGACGGCAAAGGAAGACCCGTGCCCAAGCTGGCAGTGCCAATTCTTGAGCGCCTAGTGGTCGCTCCTTAAAAGGGGGAGTATGTAAGGATCCTGATCCATGCAGGGCAGCACCCTTCCAATCCTGCACTTCGTGTCAGTCCTATTTCCAACGCTGTGTTCCAGCAGCTAAATAGTTAATGCACCAAAACACACACTCACACACTCCAGGTCATCTGACCTCTCTGGAAATAAAAGTGCCACACCCCTTCTGTTCCCTGCTTAAACATTAGTTGTATTTGCTCTCAGCAAGAGAGAACCTGTGTTGTAGCTCCCCTGTGGTTTTCTGAAAACCAAAACCTGCCATTGAACCAAACCTGTGTGTTTCCAGACCCTGCGGTATTGTGTCTCCTGATTTTCCCCTGCTTCACGTTTATTTGTTTTTGGTGCCTCCAGCAGCAACCTCACCCCTCACCGCAGACCCCTGTTTTGGCATCACCGCATCCTGGGCTCAGAATCCTGCAATTTCTGTACAGTACCTGACCGTGTGATTTGTCTCCTCTGGGCCTGAATGTCTCTGCTGAAGTGCGGGAGAAGATTTGGAAGAGGGAGTACGTAGACGTGCTCACTTTGATTTCTCCGGATAGGGAGATGGTTGATCGTCCTAAACGCATTGATTCTTTACCAGGGGACAAGGATAAGGAAAAAGTGAAGCCGTTGCCACAGACATTTGGCAATTGGCTTCAGGGTTTTTTGGCTTATAGCGCGATTTTGTGCGAGCGATTTCCGCAGCGTGGCATGGCTTTGTTTTCATATTTGGGGGGTGTAAAAAATTTACGGGAGCCTTTGTTGGTTTAGGCACGACCAACAGTTTTGTCAGAAGATGGCGGTGCGGCCCGGGCTCCGTTTTGACTTGCAGGACACAAATCTGTGGCTATTGCTCATGACGCCGAACCATCCAGTGGCGTCACCCTTTCCTGCATCCGCGGTGCCCAGAGCACCCGGAGCGCCAGCGGGAACAGGAAAGGGGTGGTGCTGGCTCTTTAATGAGTCCCATTGCCGTTGGTCTGCAAATTGCAGGTTCAGGCATGAATGTTCTTCCTGTGAGGGATCCCACCCGGCATTTCGATGTTTTAGAAAGGGACATGGTTCGACCTTTTAGGGCTCCAGGTCGGGGTAAGCCTGATCGAAGGGATCACCCCGGTGATAGTTCGGGCTATGGTTCCTTGGCGAGAACAGGTACCCCAATAGGCGATGCGCTGCGTTGTTATTTGATGGTTTTCATGAAGGTTTTGTTATTCCACATGTGCCTTCTGACTTTCCTCAATTTTCCCAAAATTTAATTTCTACGCATCAGCAAGGCGAGGTGCTGGTGGACAAGTTGGCTAAGGAGGTTCGGTTGGTGGGTCCTTTTGCGGAGCTACCCTTTTCTAATTTTCGGTTGTCTCCATTGGGCATTGTGCCCAAGAGGGAGGAGGGTAAATTCCTCATAATCCACCATCTTTCCTACCCGGCCGGTCTTTCTGTTAGTGACGGTATTGGAAAAGAGGGATGTCGCGTGCGATATTCTTCTTTTGTTGAGGCATTGCAGATTGTGCGGGAGGCCGGTCCTGGTTGTTTTGTTGGCGAAAGCGGACATAGAGTCGGCGTTTCGGTTGTTACCAATTCGACCAGACTGCTATCATTTGCTGGGGTGTTCCTTTCGTGGAGGTTTTTACTTCGACCGTTGTCTTCCAATGGGCTGCTCGATCTCTTGTTATTATTTTGAGTTGTTCTCTTCCTTTTTGCACTGGGTGGTATGTCGGCGCGCTGGACGGAATTCGGTGGTCCATTATTTGGATGATTTCCTATTTGTGGAACCGGCGGATTCCGGCAACTGCGCCGCGCTGCTGCAGATTTTTCGGGAGTTTGCCGGGGAATTCGGTGTGCCTTTGGCTGAGGATAAGACGGAGGGCCCAGTTCAGTCGCTTGCCTTTTTGGGCATTGAGATCGATACCGTCCTCCGTGTTTTCCGTTTGCCGGTTGACAAAATTCAAACCTTGTTGCGTTTGGTGGGGAGGGCGCAAGGAGTTGCAAAGATGCGGCTTTCCGATATTCAGTCGTTATTGGGTCACCTGACATTTGCGTGCCGGGTGATGCCAATGGGCCGGGCTTTTTGCCCCAGGTTGTCTCTGGCTACCGCCGGGATATGCGTACCTCACCATTTTGTTCGCATCACTAGTTCTTTGAGGGCGGACCTGGTGGTGTGACAATCCTTCTTGCTGCGTTATAACGGGCTGACGTATTGGCAAGAGGCGGACGTGGACAGTCAGTCCCTTGAGCTTTTTGCCAATGCGTCTGGGGCGCATGGATTTGGCGTGTACATCCAGGGCGTTTGGTGTGCCGAAGCGTGGCCCCCGCAATGGGCGGCTTCTGAGTTGGTGAGGAATCTCACATTTCTGGAACTTTTTCCTTTGATTGTGGGGGGAGCGTCTGGCTAATAGGCGGGTGGTGTTCTGGATGGACAACCTGGGTGTGGTGAATCGTTTGTCGTCCAGCTCCCCTCCCGTCTTGGCTCTTTTGCGTCACCTGGTACTGCGCTGCCTCGAGCGGAACGTATGGTTGCGGCCTCGGCATGTGCCGGGTGTTCAGAGCGTGATTGCTGACACTCTCTCCCGGTTCCAGTGGGACCGTTTTTGGCAGGTGGCTCCAGGAGCAGCGAGGAATGCGACACCCTTTCCTCTGTGGGTCTGGACCCTCGCTTCACCGGGCTGAGGATGTTGTTGGAGGACTCTTTGTCGGGAGCAACGTGGACTGCATATTCTCAGGTCTGGCGGAGGTGGGGGTCAGTGGCACGGGGGAACGGGGTTGGCATACTGCAGAGGATCGTAAGTGGGCAACCTTGATTTTATTTCAATTCCTTCCGGGCACAAGGGGGCTCTGGTTCGGAAGCGGCCAGTGTACTGACTGCCCTTTCGTTTTTGTGTAAGGCGGCTTGTTGGGAGGATGTTGGTCGGGATTTACTGCTTTGAAGAATTGTTTCGGGTTGGCGGCGGACTGCTGTGCCTGATGTTCGGCCCCCAGTTTCTGGCCCCATGTTTTTGGAACTGTTGTAGGTCTTACTCGGAGTTTGTCGTGATATTTTTGAGATGCAATTGTTTAGGGTGGCTTTTGCCTTTGCCTTTTATGGTGCCCTAACTCTCGGGCGCATTCTGCCTTGTGCCTGGTGCATGTTTCTGTGTCAGCCGATCAGGTGAGGTTTTTGATTGTCAGGTCGAAGACGGACCAGTTGGGTAGGGGCGTTCTTATTACTTTGAATGCTATTGGGGGGATCGGGTGTCCTTTGGGCCTCACGCGGGAGTATTTGGCATTTCGTCCCGATTTTGCTGACTCTTTTCTGATTAACCTTAATGGGGTTCCTTTTGACTAAGTACCAATTTTCGGCAGTTTTTAAGCGGTGTGTGTGCAGGTTTTGGGTTATGACCCGGGGTTGTTTGCCTCCCATTCGTTTTGGATAGGCGCAGCGACGGTGGCTGCAGACGGCATGATTCGTCGGTTGGGCAGGTGGTGATCGGATCGCTTCCGTTCGTATGTTCGTCCTAACCTTTTATAATTTCCGGTACTTCCCCACGGATGGTCTGGATATTTGGTCATTCCTTCGTGCATTGGGCCGCCATGCGGGCTGCTCAACGGCCGCATGGCAGAAACCTTGGCTTTCCGGCAGAGGTGGCGGAGATTTGCTGGTTGGGTATCCGGGGTTTGCGTTGGGCTCGGGTGTCGAAGGAATGTGATGTTCTGGCTGGGAGGGTTCCGAGGGATGTTATTTTGGTTGTTCATGCTGGGGGAAATGACTTGGGGACACTTCGTTCGGTGGATCTGATTCAGGCTATGAAGCTGGATCTGGCCTGCTGTTTTGCTATCTTTGGGGGATTGTAGCTGGTGTGGTCCGACATTATCTCTCGACCTCGTTGGGAGGTGATTGCGGCACCGCGGGCCATTGACAGGGCTAGGAAGAGCGTTAATCGGGAGGTTTCCAAATTTGTTAGGCAGTTGGGGAGGTTTTCAATCCGTCACACGGAGTTGGGGGGGGCAATAATCGGAATGTGATTCGGGGAGATGGGGTTCATTTGACGGACATTGGTTTGGACATATTTTTGACCGGTTTAATGTCAGGAATTGAGGAGGCGCTGTCTGCGGTGGGGCGCAGGGACAGCCATTAGGAGACCATGGTGCCCCTGGCGTTGGCGTGATTCCTGGACAGCGGTGCTTTCAAATGGTTAAGCCGCCTTTCGGGTGAGGCATTAATGAGACGAGCCCCGCTTGATCTCGGTCAGGCGGGGTGAGGAGCGCCTGGTTTGGTTATCGGTGAAACTGCCTATTACATGGGTAATAGGGCAGAGGATGGGGAAAGCACTGCAGGATTACATGTTGTATATATTTAATAAAGCTGTGGCCCATGCCCTTTCCAGTTAAGAACGTGTTGTGTTTTCTTTATATTTAAGGGTATGGGTTAAGGAGGTACCAGGTTTAATCAGTCATGGGCACAAGGTGGCACCAACCTACCATGAATATTTATACCTAGGCATTCCATGCAGAATTTTGGTGTAAGGATTCAATATATGGAACGTACATAAACTTTGTATGTATATTTATTGGTTTTTCACCGTTACACGTTGCCACATAAAGGGCTTTTACTTTACTTATATATTCACATGTGTTTACCACACGCCGTACTGTACATATAAGATCACAAAAGTTGGGACTTTACATGTGATTTTGCATGATTTTTACATGGTACCTAGATATACACAAACAGCGCCTCTTTATAAATGTTTTTTAGTTCTTAAGCCTGAATGGAGGGCAGTCTATTGTTATTGTTTCCAGCTCAGAATCCGTGTACACATATTTGCTTTTCAATGTCCTATCCAAGAGTATCTCTTTTTATAAATGCAACGTACAATGTGCAACGGGAGGGCCAAATAAGCAGCTGTGATGGGTGCGCACACAGCTGACAGTACATTACAAAGACATTTATTTATTAGAGCAGGCTCCTATTCCCTCTTATATTGTAAGCTCACGGGAGCAGGTTCCTCTTTATCCTTTTAGATTGTAAGCTCACCGGAGCGGCTTCTCTTTCCCCTCTTAAATTATAAACTCACGGGAACAGGCCCCCCTTAGAGTGTAAGCTGACGGGAATAGGCCCCCCGTAGAGTGTAAGCTGACGGGAACAGGCCCCTCTTAGATTGTATGTTCATGGGAACAGGACACTCTTAGACTGTAAGCTCACTGGAACAGGACCCACTTAGATTGTAAGTGGGCATATTTATTACAGAGAGCCCCCAGCTCGCACATGGGTATATTTGCCCCCAGCTCACACATGGATATAATTGCCCCCAGCAGCTCACGCATGGATATAATTGCCCCCAGCAGCTCACGCATGGATATAATTGCCCCAGCAGCTCACGCATGGATATAATTGCCCCAGCAGCTCACGCATGGATATACAGTTGTGTTCAAAATTATTCAACCCCCAATGCTGTAAAGGGTTTTAGGGAATTTAGTGTACATTTGTAATTGTATTCAGAATGAAATCCTACAAGGACTTTTTAAAGAACCATATGCAACTAAAATGACATCAATTGGTTTTGTAATACAGTAGTAAATGTTTCTTTTGTGAATTCTTCATTGACACAATTATTTAACCCCCTTAAAGACTACCACTCTGAAGAACAGAGGTTCATTCAAGTGTTTTCAATCAGGTATTGAAAACACCTGTGGATGTCACGGAGCAGCAATAAAGCATAAAAAGCACCAATTAGGCAGCTTTATAATGACTGTGATACTCAGCTCCTTCTAGACATTTACTGGTGTGGTTACAAACATGGTGAAGTCAAGAGAATGGTCCAGGAAGACAAGAGAAGAGGTGATTACTCTTCACAGGAAGGGCAATGGCTATAAGAAGATTGCAAAGATGTTAAACATACCAAGAGACACCATAGGAAGCATCATTCGCAAATTCAAGGCAAAGGACACTGTTGAAACGCTACCTGGTCATGGCAGAAAGAAGATGCTGACTTCGACTGCTGTACGCTACCTGAAGCGTAGAGTGGAGAAAAGTCCCCGTGTGACTGCTGAGGAACTGAGAAAAGATTTGTCAGATGTGGGTACTGAAGTTTCAGCTCAGACAATACGGCGCACACTGCGTAATGAAGGCCTCCATGCCAGAACTCCCAGGCGCGCCCCCTTGCTGTCTCCAAAGAATAAGAAGAGTCGACTGCAGTATGCCAAAAGTCATGTGGACAAACCACAGAAGTTTTGGGATAGTGTTCTGTGGACTGATGAAACAAAATTAGAACTGTTTGGGCCCATGGATCAACGCTATGTTTGGAGGAGGAAGAACAAGGCCTATGAAGAAAAGAACACCTTGCCTACTCTGAAGCATGGCGGGGGGTCAATCATGCTTTGGGGCTGTTTTGCTTCTGCAGGTACAGGGAAGCTTCAGTGTGTGCAAGGTACCATGAATTCTCTTCAGTACCAGGAGATATTGGATGACAATGTGATGCAGTCTGTCACAAAGCTGAGGCTTGGTAGACGTTGGACCTTTCAACAGGACAATGATCCCAAGCATACCTCCAAGTACACTAGAGCATGGTTGCAGATTAAAGGCTGGAACATTTTGGAGTGGCCATCGCAGTCACCTGACTTAAATCCGATTGAGAACCTCTGGTGGGACTTAAAGAAAGCAGTTGCAGTGCGCAAGCCTAAGAATGTGACTGAACTGGAGGCTTTTGCCCATGACGAATGGGCGAAGATACCCGTAGATCGCTGCAAGACACTTGTGTCAAGCTATGCTTCACGTTTAAAAGCTGTTATAACTGTAAAAGGATGTTGTACTAAGATTGAATGTCACTTGGGGGGTTGAATAAAACTGATAATGATGTTGTCACGGTTCCCAGATCCCACCACGCAGTACTTAACACCCCACACTCCACAGAGCCCAGAAGCTACCAACAGAGTAGCCGTGAAAGATCTCTAAGTGTCTGGTCCTTAGAATTGGCTAGGTAAACTAGCTAGACAGAAAGGGTTAACAACACGGGGAGTAGTCAGCCGAGCCAGAATCAGGAATAAGGAGTTCAGAATGGTCATATGGAATAGCCGGGTCGATATCAGAGCAGTGGCGTAGTACAAGAAAATGGTCTAGGGCAACAGAAGGCAGAATAGTCAGAAACAAGCAGAGGTCAATAATTGGTTAATTCAATATAGCAGTCAGGTACAAGGAGCTCAGGTATGGATAACCACGATCTGGCAACTGCTGAGAATACACTGAGGGTTTTTAAAGACCTTCACCAGGCCACGCCCCCCCACTCAAGCCACGCCTCATGCAACCACCTCCCTGCCTGTCTCCATTTAAACCGGGCATTGGTCAGCAAGCAGCATCAGACATGCTGCCCTCAAGCACACAGGTAGGGCTGGAAGCTCCCAACGTTACAGTACCCCCTCTCCACGGGAGGCCACCGGACGAGTGGCAGGACGACCACCAGGGCGATCGGGGTGTGAGGCATGGAATGCCCTGACCAACCTAGAGGCAGACATGTCGGAAGCTGGAATCCAGGACCGGTCTTCTGGACCATAACCCACCCAATCGACCAAGTACTGCAGAGCGCCCCTGCACAGCCTAGAATCCAAAACCCTCCTAACCTCATACTCAGATTCACCATCAACCTGAATAGGTGGAGGAGGAGGAACGACCCACGTGTACCTGTTACACAACAATGGCTTCAGTAGGGAGGTGTGGAAGACGTTGTGCATGCGAAGATGTTTAGGAAGGGCAAGAGCATAAGCCACAGGATTAATGCGGCGAATGATCCTATATGGACCTATAAACCGAGGTGCCATTTTCATAGAAGGCACCCGCAACTTCACGTTCCTAGTGGACAACCAAACTCTATCCCCCACGTTATAGGAGGGAGCTTGTAACCTATGCCTGTCAGCCTTGCGGTTCTGGACAGCAACATTGCGCTCCATATTTTCTCGAATCTGTCTCCAAATCTCTTGCAGTTGAGTGAGATGGTCATCGAGAGCCAGGATGACCTGTTCAGTAAACTGAAGCGGTAGAGCCGGAGGGAAAAAAACCATAGATGGCAGAAAAAGGAGAGTGGCCAGTGGTCTCGTTAACGGCGTTATTACGTGCATACTCAGCCCAGGGCAACAACTCCGACCAATTGTCTTGTTGTTGTGTGGTAAAGCAACGTATGTACTGCTCGAGACCCTGATTTGCCCTCTCTGCTGCCCCATTGGATTGTGGATGATATGCTGAAGAGAAGGCCAATCGCACCCCCATCTCTGCACAGAAAACCCTCCAGAAACGAGAGACGAACTGGGCTCCTCTGTCAGAGACTATTTCAGACGGAACCCCATGTATTCGTACAATCTCTCTAGCAAATACAACCGCCAGTTCTTTGGCTGTAGGAAGCTTAGGTAGAGGGACAAAATGAGCCATTTTGGAGAAGCGGTCTACAACTGTCAGAACCACAGTATGACCCTTGGACTTCGGCAAGTCCACAATAAAATCCATAGATAGATGAGACCAAGGCCTCTTAGGCATGGGTAAAGGCTGCAATAGACCGACAGGCAAGGATTTACTGGTTTTGCTTCTGGCACAGACTTGACAAGCCAAAACAAACAGACGTACGTCCTGTCGCATGGTGGGCCACCAGAACTGTCTGGAGATACTGGTAAGAGTCTTAGTAATACCAGGATGACCTGCTGGTCTAGAATCATGAAACATTATGAGTAATTCTTGTCTTTCCTTTTCAGGTACAAACAACATATCTGGAGGCTTGTCAGGTGGAGCCCCTACTTGAACTGCCTGGAGGCGTTCCAGGAAAGGCGAGGAGACAGACAAGACTGTGGAAGCCACAATACATTCAGGAGGAACTATAGGAGTGTGGTCTTGTGTATTAGATTCATACGGGTCATATTGACGAGATAAGGCATCAGCCTTTACATTGCGGTCACCTGGTCTGTAAGTCAATACAAAATTAAACCGAGACAGTAGCAATGACCACCTGGCCTGTCTCGCGTTCAAACGTTTAGCATCCCCGATGTACGTAAGGTTCTTATGATCAGTAATTATCAATAAAGGGTCAAGAGTACCTTCCAACAAATGTCTCCACTCTGATAGGGCAGACACAATAGCAAGCAATTCTCTGTTACCGATATCATAATTGCGTTCTGCTGGTCATAATTTTCTTGAAAAGAACCCACAAGGATGTAGAGGTTTTCCTGGAGACTCTCTTTGAGACAGGACAGTCCCAATGCCTATCTCGGAAGCATCAACCTCAAGAACAAACGGAATCCTGGGATCAGGATGCCGTAACACGGGAGCGGAAGTGAAAGCTTGTTTGAGGGCTTCGAATGCTTGTTTGGATTGAGAAGACCAGATCTGGTTCTTCAGACCTTTACGTGTCATATTAATGATAGGGGAGGCTACAGTGGAATAATTCTTGATAAATCTCCTATAATAGTTGGAAAACCCCAGAAACCTCTGTATGGCCTTGAGGGAGAGGCCATTCTGAGATGGCCGTGAGTTTAGAAGGATCCATCTCAAAACCTTCTGGAGTGATAATATACCCAAGGAATTTCACAGTAGTAATGTCGAATAAACACTTCTCTAGTATGCAATAAAGACCATTGTCCAGTAATTTTGCTAATACCTGTCTAACATGTGCATGGTGGGTTTTCAGATCGGGAGAGTAAATCAATATATCGTCTAGGTATACTATAACAAAGGTTTGTAAGAAATCTCTGAGCACATCATTAATAAAATTCTGGAATACCGCTGGAGCATTACAAAGACCGAAAGGCATGACCAAGTATTCATAATGCCCACTCCTGGTGTTAAATGCTGTTCTCCACTCATGCCCCTCTTTTATACGTATCAGGATGTAAGCTCCTCTTAAATCAAGTTTTGTGTATACTGCTGACCCCCTTAACCTGTCGAACAGTTCTGATATGAGAGGGATAGGGTACACGTTCTTAATGGTGATCTTGTTAAGCCCCCTATAATCGATACACGGGCGTAAATCTCCCTCTTTTTTAGACACCAAGAACCCAGCCCCTGCTGGAGAAGAGGAACGTCGGATAAAACCTCTCTCCAAATTCTCCTTTATGTACTCTTCCATAATTTGGTTCTCCTTTATGGAAAGAGGATATAGTTTGCCTCGAGGAGGCATGGTACCAGAATGAATATCTATGGCACAATCATATGGTCTATGTGGAGGCAGTTTCTCTGCCTCTCTTTTATCAAATACAGCCCTGAAGTCGGCATATTGGTCAGGAACCTCTGTAGACAATGGAGGAGCTGTGGGTGTGTTCAGGGCACCGACATGCTGAATGGGTATTAAACAAGTCCCAAAACAAGCAGGACTCCAAGACAGTATCTCTCCCTTAGCCCAATCAATAGGGTTGCACCGATACCGATACTAGTATCGGGGCTGATACTGGGTACTGCAGGAGTACTTGGTACTCGTGCAGTACCCCCGATATTTTTCCCGATACCGGAAGCCGGCATTGAGCCAGCTTGCCGGCATTCGAGGGGCTGCGGCGGCTGTCCGAATGCTCTATCGGCATTCGGACAGCCGCCCCTGGAGCTCTCTGCGATACTTACCTTCCTGAGCGACGCCGGGAATGTCTCTGCGTGTGCGTTCGTTGGAAGGACCCCAGCCGTGACCACGTGGGACCATGTCATCACGGCTGGGGTCCTTCCAACGAGCGCGCGCGCGCAGAAACTTTCCCGGCGTCGCTCAGGAAGGTAAGTATGAACACAGTGTGCAACTGCAGGGCCTGTCCGAATGCTGATAGAGCATTCGGACAGGCCCTGCAGCTGCTCTCCGCGATGATACTTACCTTCCTGGGCGACGCTGGGAAAGTTTCCCCGTGTGCGCTCGTTTGAAGGACCCCAGCCGTGATCACATGGTCCCACGTGGTCGCGGCTGGGGTCCTTCCAACGAGCGCACGCACGGATACATTCCCGGCGTCGCTCAGGAAGGTAAGTATCATCGTGAGGGGGGTTCCATGAGCTGGCGGGGCATACCCATGTGTGAGCTGGGGGGGCATACCCATGTGTGAGCTGGGGGGGCATACCCATGTGTGAGCTGGGGAGGCATACCCATGTGTGAGCTGGGGGGCAATACCCATGTGTGAGCTGGGGGGGCAATACCATGTGTGAGCTGGGGGGGCAATACCCATGTGTGAGCTGGGGGGGCAATACCCATGAGCTGGGGGCAATACCCATGTGTGAGCTGTGGGGGCATATGAGTGAGCTGGGGCATTATCCATGAGTGAGCTGGGGCATATCCATGTGTGAGCTGGGGCAAATCCATGTGTGAGCTGGGGCAAATCCATGTGTGAGCTGGGGCATATCCATGAGCTGGGGCATATCCATGTGTGAGCTGGGGCAAATCCATGTGTGAGCTGGGGCATATCCATGAGCTGGGGCATATCCATGTGTGAGCTGGGGCAAATCCATGTGTGAGCTGGGGCATATCCATGAGCTGGGGCATATCCATGAGTGAGTTGGGGCAGTATGAGAGAGATATATATATATATATATATATATATCTAATCGGGGGGGATGTACATGTGAGCTGGGGGCATTATAATATGGTCTGTTCTTATTGGAAAGCGTCAAATGACATTAAAGAAAAGTATCGGTACTCGGTATCAGTGAGTACTTTTAAAAAGTATCGGTACTCGTACTCAGTCTTAAAAAAGTGGTATCGGTGCATCCCTACCAATCAATAACAGGATTATGTTCCACCAACCAAGGGAAACCAAGTACAACAGGATTGGAAGGTGAATGGATAACTTGAAATATGATTTCTTCTTTATGCAAGAGACCAGTGGTAAGAACCACTGTAACCGTATCGTGAGTAATCCTAGGGCAGGATAACGGTCTGCCGTCTATGGCTTCGACGGCTAAGGGTGTCTCTCTTACAACCAGAGGTAGAGAAATGGAAGAAGCGTAGTTAACATCGATAAAGTTGCCAGCAGCCCCAGAATCCAAAAAAGCGGTAGTATGTGTGGTCTTGGTCTCCCAAGCCAAGGATACTGGTAACATAAGTTTAGTGTCTTTGACAGGAGACATGCACGTCACACCCAAGGCCTGTCTCCTCAGCTCCCTTAGGTGCGGTAGTTTTCCGGCTTATCATGCATTTTAGGACGAGTAGGACATTGAAATCGTACATGTCCCCCCAAACCACAATACAGGCACAATCCCTCACGAAAATGCCTTGTTCTCTCTTCCTCTGTAAGCCTAGTACGGCCTAGTTGCATAGGCTCAGAGGGAGGAGATAACTCTCTTGGTGGTGCCTGAAAGACAGGGGCCAACCTAGGTAACGGTCTCTTGGGCTTCTCTCTTGGAGTCCTTCTGTCCCTTATCTGAATAATAATAATAATATTATTATTTTATAAAGCGCCAGCATATTCCGCAGCGCTGTACAATAAGCACAGTATAGACAGGGTTACAATACATTGAACAACATTTGACAAACAGTACAGGAGGAGATGAGGGCCCTATTCCCGTAGGAACTCACAATCTGGGAGGGTTGGGGTTGGAAACAGGAGGAGAGGACTGTAAGGTGAGAGTGATTGATGGTTGCGTCAGTGAGTTGGGTGGTAGGCTTCCCTAAATAGGAATGTTTTCAGGGAGCGTTTGAAGGAAGAGAAGTTAGGGGAAGGTCTGACAGTACGAGGGAGAGCGTTCCAGAGAGTGGGGGCTGCGCGTGAGAAATCCTGCAGTCTATCATGGGAAGAGGTGATGCGGGGAGAAGCTAGGCGCAGGTCACTGTTTGACCTTAGGGAGCGGGCTGGGGTGTATTTGGTGATTAGTGAGGACAGGTAGTGGGGAGCTGAGTTAGTGAGGCTTTTGTAGGTAAGGATAAGGATTTTGAACTTAATTCTGCAGTGGATGGGGAGCCAGTGAAGGGACTCGCAGAGGGGAGCGGCAGAGACAGAGCGGCGGGTGAGGTGAATTAGCCTGGCGGAGGCGTTCAGGATGGATTGTAGGGGGAGAGGTGGGACAGAGGGAGGCCAGATAAGAGATTATTGCAATAGTCGAGTCGGGAGATTACCAGGGCGTGTATGAGTTGTTTTGTGGCGACAGCGGTAAGAAATGGCCGAATTCTGTAAATATTACGCAGTTGGTATCGGCAGGAGGAGGAAAGAGACTTGATGTGGGGGATGAAGGAAAGAGCAGAGTCAAGTGTAACTCCAAGACAGCGAACTTGGTTTGATGGGGAGATTGTGATACCCTCCACCGTGATCGAGAAGTCAGGAGGTGGGGCGGCATTAGAGGGAGGAATAAGTAGGAGCTCAGTCTTTGACATGTTGATCTTTAGGTGGTGGGAGGCCATCCAGGAGGAGATGCCAGATAAACAGTCACTGACTTTGGAAAGGACAGGGGGAGAGAGATCAGGGGTAGAGAGGTAGATCTGAGTGTCATCAGCGTAGAGGTGGTAATTAAAGCCAAAGCTCCTCCAGGGAGGAGGTGTAGATGGAAAAGAGCAGAGGACCAAGGACAGAGCCTTGAGGTACACCAACAGATAGAGGCAATGAGGAGGAGGAGTTACCAGCAAAGGACACACAGAAGGACCTGTTGGATAAATAGGAGTCAATCCAAGCAAGTGCAGTGTCACCGAGACCCAGAGAGTTGAGGGTCAGTAGAAGGAGGGGGTGGTCAACAGTGTCAAAAGCAGCCGAGAGGTCAAGCAGGATGAGAATAGAATAGTGGCCATGTTTTTAGCAGTTAGGAGGTCGTTGGTGACTTTGGTGAGGGCAGTTTCAGTTGAGTGTAGGGGACGGAAGCCAGATTGCAGGGGGTCAAGTAGGGAATTGGAGGACAGGAAGATGGAGAGGCGGTTGAAGACTAGTTTTTCTAAGAGCTTAGAGGTAAAGGGAAGCAGGGATACAGGACGGTAGTTGGATGGAGAGTTGGGATCTAGGGATGGTTTCTTTAGTAAAGGGGTAACTAGCGCGTGTTTGAAGGCGGATGGAAAGGAGCCAGTGGAGAGAGATAGGTTGAAGATGTGTGTGAGAGCAGGGGTGAGGGAGGAGGAGAGGGGAGGAATTAGATGTGAGGGAATGGGGTCGAGCGGGCACGTGGTGAGATGTGAGGAGGACAATAAGGAATTGACTTCCTCCTCAGTGGTTGGGAGGAAGCGGCAGAGGGTGGCAGATGGGACCTGTGGGAGTGGAGGTGGCAGATAACTATCTTGTGTTGGGATGTTGCTTCTGATAGTTAAAGTTTTACTGAGGAAGTAGTCTGCCAGGTCTTGAGCGCTGAAGGCAGCTGAGGGGGGAGGTGCAGGTGGGTAGAGGAGGGTGTTGAAGGTGGACCAGAGCCGTTTAGGGTTGGAGGACAGCGTAGATATAAGAGATGAGAAGAAGGATTGTTTGGCCAAGTGGAGGGCAGAGGTGTATGACCGGAGAATAAACTTGAAGTGAACAAAATCAGCTTCAGAGCGGGATTTCCTCCAGGCACGCTCTGCAGTGCGGGAGCATCTTTGCAGGTAGCGAGTCTGGAGGGTGTGCCAGGGCTGAAGCTGGCGGCGTGGGGCCTTACAGAGTCGAAGAGGAGCAAGAGTGTCTAGAGCAGAGATAAGCGTAGTGTTGTAGTGATTAGTGGCAGCATCAGGGCAGGTGAAGGATGAGGTATGAGGGAGGTGGTGAAGTAGGTTGGAGAATTGATGGGGGTCCACAGCCTGTAGATTTCTGCTAGTGTGTGTGCGGGGTGGGGGAGCAGGGTGTTTAGGAAGTCCAGATAGGTTGAAAGAGAGAAGGTGGTGGTCAGAGATGGGGAAAGGGCAACAGTTGAACTCAGAAATGGAGCAGAGGTTGGAAAAGACAAGGTCAATAGCGTGACCATCGCGGTGGGTAGGGAGGAGGGAGGATTGTGTGAGTCCAAGGGAGGACGTGAGTGAAAGAAGTTTGGAGGCAGCAGGGGCAGAAGGATCGTCAATGGGAATGTTGAAGTCCCCGAGAACTAGGCATGGAAGATTAGAAGACAGAAAGTGAGAGAGCCAGGTAGCAAAGTGGTCAAAGAACTGGGAGGTTGGTCCCGGTGGGCGGTAGATGACTGCCACCCTGAGGGCCAGAGGAGAGAACAGGCGGATGCAGTGTGTCTCGAAGGAGGAGAAGGAGAGGGATGGGGTGGAGGGAGATGCTGGTAGGTGCAGGTGGGAGAGAGCAGGATTCCGACCCCGCCACCATTTCTCTCACCCGGTCTGGGGGTATGACTCAAGTGTAGACCGCCATGTGAGAGAGCAGCAACGGAGGCCGTGTCAGAGGGAGTTATCCAGGTTTCAGTTAAAGCTAGGAGGTTGAAGGAGTTTGAAAGGAAGAGGTCATGGATTGCTGTGAGTTTGTTGCACACAGAGCGAGCGTTCCAGAGGGCGCAGGAGAAAGAGGACAGGCGCTGAGGGATTATGGGGATGAGGTTGCTGGGCTTGCAGGGAGGTGATTTATGTGCGATGGAGATAGGATGAGAGGGAAGTATTGGATGTGTTGTGGGGCCAGGGTTAGGGGATATGTCACCTGAAGAGAGTAGCAGCAGGAGGGTGAGAAAGAGAAGGTGGGAATGGGATTTGTGGGAGTGGGAGTGATTGGCAGCGCGAGAGTTAGAGGGAGACCATGTTCTGAGGAAACAAAGGAGCTCATGCGAGGCCATCATGTGGGACGAGAGGAGGGAGGGAGAGATGCAGATAGTGTAGGGGTCGGTGGTAGAGGGGCAGGAGTTCCATTTAAGGAGAAAAGTAGAAGTAAAGAGTAGAAGCGTGAGAGAAAGCATGATATAGACGTGCGTTTACCCAGAGTAAAAGTGGGCCTTGCAGTTCCTTCCTCCAGTCCCGCAACTCCAGGAAACAACTCTGGATGTCCACTTAAAAATGCCACTTGCAAATGACACTTAGAGCCTGCTATAGCAGTTATATAGGGCGGGCTGATTGCATTCAGGCAGTTAAAACGTCAACACCTGAAAGGTCAACACCTGAAGCTGGATGGGCTGTGTCAATAGGGCAGGAGATTCACATGCTAATTAGCAAAGCACATGGTGGAGAAAAACAAAAATAAATATAAATAAAAAAATAGAAAATACCAATATGCAGGCGATCAGATGATCAGATGAGATGTGGGTGTCTGAATAATGGGTGATAATGTCTTACCAGCAAAAGTATGCAGGCGATCAGATGAGATGTGGGTGACTGTGGATGATGGGTGATAATGTCCTACCAGCAAAAGTATGCAGGCGATCAGATGAGATGTGGGTGACTGTGGATGATGGGTGATAATGTCCTACCTGTGGAGAGAGGAGACACAGGACTTAGGGATCGTGATGGCGTAGGGGATCTTGGATGAAGCTCCAGGAAACAACTCTGGATGTCCACTTAAAAATGCCACTTGCAAATGACACTTAGAGCCTGGCTCAAAGAGCCTGCTATAGCAGTTATATAGGGCGGGCTGATTGCATTCAGGCAGTTAAAACATCAACACCTGAAAGGTCAACACCTGAAGCTGGATGGGCTGTGTCAATAGGGCAGGAGATTCACATGCTAATTAGCAAAGCACATGGTGGAGAAAAACAAAAATAAATATAAATAAAAAAATAGAAAATACCAATATGCAGGCGATCAGATGATCAGATGAGATGTGGGTGTCTGAATAATGGGTGATAATGTCTTACCAGCAAAAGTATGCAGGCGATCAGATGAGATGTGGGTGACTGTGGATGATGGGTGATAATGTCCTACCAGCAAAAGTATGCAGGCGATCAGATGAGATGTGGGTGACTGTGGATGATGGTGATAATGTCCTACCAGCAAAAGTATGCAGGCGATCAGATGAGATGTGGGTGACTGTGGATGATGGGTGATAATGTCCTACCAGCAAAAGTATGCAGGCGATCAGATGAGATGTGGGTGACTGTGGATGATGGGTGATAATGTCCTACCAGCAAAAGTATGCAGGCGATCAGATGAGATGTGGGTGACTGTGGATGATGGGTGATAATGTCCTACCAGCAAAAGTATGCAGGCGATCAGATGAGATGTGGGTGACTGTGGATGATGGGTGATAATGTCCTACCTGTGGAGAGAGGAGACACAGGACTTAGGGATCGTGATGGCGTAGGGGATCTTGGATGAAGCTCCAGGAAACAACTCTGGATGTCCACTTAAAAATGCCACTTGCAAAGGACACTTAGAGCCTGATTATCCAGATCTATACAATAATCAATGAGTTCACACAATACCTCAGGTAGTTTACGTGGAGCCAATTCATGCATCAATGACTCTGATAACCCCTCCATAAAAGCCAGAACCAGTGTCTCATTTGTCCAGTTCACATCAGAGATCAAGGTTTTAAATTCTATGGCATAATCAGAAACAGTCCTGTTCCCTTGACGTATGCGGAACAAGGATTTGCCAGCTACCGTGGCCTTTCTGGTAGGATTAAATGTACGTTGTAACTCGGCTATGAATTCTTTATAATCCCGTATGATAGGCTTCTCTGCCTCCCATAACGGAGTCGCCCATGTCAATGCTCTGCCAGGCAGATGATTAATAATGAACCCCACTTTGGCAATGTCAGAGAGAAAAACATCTGTGGATTTAATTTAAAATGAATATCCACACGGACCAAAAATCCCCGGCACTCTGAGGGAGTACCGTCAACCTCATAGGCGCGGTCATGTGTACCTGGGATGTCTGAACGACAGGGGACACAGGTATATCAAGCGGGGGTGCAACCCCAGCTGGTTCCAGGTGAGCCGTACGAGTCAGGATAGTTTGTAAGGCAATAGCAAACTGATCCATGCTATGATCCTGCTCATCCTGTCTGGATACAAAGTTAGCCAAGTGCTGTGTTAAATCTGCGGGATCCATAGTGGCCAGATCGTAATGTCACGGTTCCCAGATCCCACCACACAGTACTTAACACCCCACAGAGCCCAGAAGCTACCAACAGAGTAGCCGTGAAAGATCTCTAACTGTCTGGTCCTTAGAATTGGCCAGGTAAACTAGCTAGACATAAAGGGTTAACAACACGGGGAGTAGTCAGCTGAGCCAGAATCAGGAATACAGAGTTCAGAATGGTCATATGGAATAGCCGGGTCGATATCAGAGCAGTGGCGTAGTACAACAAAATGGTCTAGGGCAACAGAAGGCAGAATAGTCAGAAACAAGCAGAGGTCAATAACGGGTTAATTCAATCTAGCAGTCAGGTACAAGGAGCTCAGGTATGGATAACCACGATCTGGCAACTGCTGAGAATACACTGAGGGTTTTTAAAGACCTTCACCAGGCCACGCCCCCCACTCAAGCCGCGCCTCATGCAACCACCTCCCTGCCTGTCTCCATTTAAACCGGGCATTGGTCAGCGAGCAGCATCAGACATGCTGCCCTCAAGCACACAGGTAGGGCTGGAAGCTCCCAACGTTACAGATGTGAGCACAGAAAAGACTTTTGTGGTTATTTCATTATAAATGTTATGTTATATTTGTCTGACCTACACGTGCCTCTTTGATTTAATTGTAAGCAAGATGACTGAATGATCAAAATCAATGTCAAACTGGCCAAAACACTCAATTTCAGTGGGGGTTGAATAATTTTGAACACAACTGTAATTGCCCCCAGCTCAAACATGGATATAATTACCGCCAGCTCACACATGGATATAATTGGCCCCAGCTCAAGCATGGATATAATTGCCCCCAGCTCAATGACCGCCGGGGGGCCCCCTCTGACATCATCAGAGGGGGCCCACCGGTGGCCATCTTGAAGTCCCTTCTTGCCGGGGCTGGGCCCATCGGTGAGCAGGGACTTCAAGATGGCCGCCAGCGGGCTTCCTCTGACATCATCAGATGGGGCCCGCCGACGGCAATCTTGAAGTCCCTGCTCGCCGATGGCCCTACATTGGCCCAGCCTCTGGTGAGCAGGGAGGCACACCGGTGGTCAGGGCTGAGGCCAGAAAAAAAAGCGGAGCCGTTAGGGAGAGGCACTTTGCGCGAGCCTCTCTTTCTCACCTCACAGCTCAGTGACTGAGATGTGAGAGAGGGAGAGGCGCTTTGCGCACGCCGCTCCAACAATTTCAAAGTCCGTCGCGCATGCGCACTCAGCGCTTGACGGTGACGGACTTGAAACTGTTTTATTATATAGGATGTCACAGCGATGTTTTGTTGCGCCTCAGAAGGTTTCCCTTCTCTATATTTTATGCTCTTCAGCAGTAGCAGAACTCTGCTGTTTCCATACCTTCATTACCGGCTGCATGACTACGATTCACATATTCTCCTTTCATTTTTTCAGGCGCTATTATAGGGACCCACTTCTTTTTCATAAACTGTTGTTTCCTATTACCTTTTTTTGGTGTTGAATTTCATTCATTATTGTTTTATGGTGTCTTTTTGTCTTTGTCCCGTATGTTGCATGACTGATATATTTGTGAGCTGTGCCGTCTGATAGACTTGTTCCTGAATTAACTTCTCACGTGTTAATGTGATTTTCCCTTTCAATAGATAAATCTGTATCTGGTGAATCGCACACTCCGGTTTCTTTATCTGATTCTGGAAATAAATCTATAACCAATAATGTGGAGCAGCATCTTAACAAGCAAACAAAAGGACGAGCTGAATCTGCAACAAATACTGACCAAGAATCCCTGGCTTCTGGAGAAGAACAAGTCCCAAATAAAACCAATTATTCAACCATAAAATGTACAGAATATTCACCTAGTGATATTAAGCAGGAACCGGCCTCTTGGGAAGAAGAAAATCTCACAGACGTAAATTACAAAGGAAATTCAGCTTCTTTTGACATGGAGAAAGCTGCATATTCTAAGTCTGACCTTGTGATGCCGGAAATAAACTGCAAAGAACTATTTTCACCTACTTTTTGTGGGAAGAATTCTACGGCTGAGTCACCCCTTATCCCCCAACATCTTAAAATTGAAAAACAACCTTTCTCATGTTCTGAATTTGAGAAACAGTTTACAAATGGAATTGCTCTAAAAAAGCATCAGAGGATTCATACAGGAAAAAAAACATTTAAATGCCGTGAATGTGGGAAATGTTTCAATCAGACCTCACATCTTGCAAGACATAAAATGATTCACACTGGAGAAAACCCTTTTAATTGCACAGAATGTGGGAAATGTTTCAATCGGGCCTCACATCTTGCAACACATAAAATGATTCACACAGGAGAAAAACCATTTAAATGCTCAGAATGTGGGAAATGTTTCAATCAGGCCTCACATCTTGCAAAACATAAAATGATTCACACAGGAGAAAAACCATTTAAATGCTCAGAATGTGGGAAATGTTTCAAACAGGTCTCAACTCTCGCATCACATAAAATGATTCACACAGGAGAAAAACCATTTAAATGCTTAGAATGTGGGAAATGTTTCAATCAGGTCTCAACTCTCGCATCACATAAAATGATTCACACAGGAGAAAAACCATTTAAATGCTCAGAATGTGGGAAATGTTTCAATCAGGTCTCAACTCTCGCATCACATAAAATGATTCACACAGGAGAAAAACCATTTAAATGCTCAGAATGTGGGAAATGTTTCAATCGGGCCTCCAGTCTTGCAAGACATAATGATTCACACAGGAGAAAAAACATTTAAATGCCCAGAATGTGTAAAAGGTTATACCGTGGCTTTATCTATTGCAAGACATAACATTATTCACACAGGAGTGAAACCATTTAAATGCCCTGAATGTGGGAAATGTTTCAATCAGGCCTCAACTCTCGCAACACATACAGGGTTATTCGAAGAGAATTGAAAAGTCACCGTACATTCGGTGACTTTTCGTTCCCTACACTTTAGGGCGATTCGGCAGTTCTATTTCGCTGACCCTGCGGTGTATTCAGCAAGCACCGCAGGGCCCCCGTAGTGCAGAGAAAACCTGACGCAAACTCGCCAAACACTCGCCACCAACCCGCCGAACACTCACCGAAACCCGCAGAAAATAGCAGGATTAACCATGCTGAACACGCCGGAGAAACCTGACTAGCCGCTGATCACAGCGCAGAGCAGCTGCCGGAAAAAGCCGACACGCAGACTAACGAGGTGAAAAAAAACAAAAGACTACGCTTGAAAGTTTAAAAATTTAAACGCTGTTGCAAACAAACTACTGAACGGAAATGTCTGAAATTTACACATAAGATCCAATGAATGATCATAAAAAGGTCTGTTACAGAAAAAAGAAAAAACTATTAAAAAAAACTGAAAAAGTTTGAAAAAAAATGCCTAAAAGATTAAAAAAAATCTATAAATAGACTTTTTACTGTAGAATAAAATAATAAACTGTTTATTAGATATTGAGTTAAAACAGGAATATTTTTAACATTGAAGCCTATGGGATTCTCCTGGATAAACCTGTTGAATGAAACCAACGAACAGCAGGGCATTTCGGCAACTCTTGCCTGCTGTTTGGTATTCTCTGAGTAGACGAAGCATTGCTTCTCTATGGGGCTTTCACTGCCCTTGAACAGGCATCGTACGTGCAGACAATTCGCCAACATTTGGCGAATTGCCTGCTCTCTGAATAGCCGAATGGCCACAAAGTGTCACCGTTTGATGAAATTCAGCGCACGGTTACATTTCGGCGACTTTTCACCTCTCTTTGAATAACCCCTTTAGTCTCTATGTGGATATACAAAAGTTCAACAGAAAGCTGTGTTTGAAAAAGTTCTTCATGAAAGTCCCCTTTGACACACCAGACTACCCAGGTAGACAAATGGACGCATACAGAACTAATAAACAAATCACAGTTCTACCCAAAGCATTTAATTCCAAAGGAAATGATCACCTTTGAAAATGTGGTACTGAATGAAGTGGAAAAAAACCAACTAGCAAGTTCAACCTCACCAGACCAGAAAGAGACGCGCTGAGAGAAGCGACCATGGATGAAAGTCTTGTAATTAAACCAGCTGATACGGGATTGTCATTTTAAACAAAGGAGAGGAAGCCACTAATATTCTTAAAGAATTCATCGAACTACGCTCTACTACTCCACAATCCAACTACAAAAATGAAAACCATCTTTGACGAATACATCAGGAAAGGAGAGAAGATTGGCATTTTAAATGAGAAGGAACGACAATATTTGACCATCGAGCACCCTGTAGTTCTGTTTTTTTATTACTTACCTAAAATACATAAGAACACTGAAAAACCACCAGGAAGACCCATGATCTCTGGGATCAATTCAATTTCCAGCAAAACATTGGAATATATAGATCATTTACTCCAGCCTGCAGTTAAACGAATACCCTTCGGTCCCCTTACCCTCTTTACACTATAAATTTCCTTGTTCATTAGATACAAGGTGGAAAGCCTGCCCAGAGGGCAGTCTATTGTGGATATACTGCCCTCAGCTCGTGGATACTGCCCTCAGCTCGTGGATACTGCCCTCAGCTCGTGGATACTGCCCCCAGCTCATGGATACTGCCCCCAGCACGTGGATACTGCCCCCAGCACGTGGATACTGCCCCCAGCACGTGGATACTGCCCCCAGCTCGTGGATACTGCCCCCAGCTCGTGGATACTGCCCTCAGCTCGTGGATACTGCCCCAGGTCTTGGATACTGCCTTCAGCTCGTGGATATTGCCCTCAGCTCGTGGATACTGCCCCCAGCTCGTGGATACTGCCCTCAGCTCGTGGATACTGCCCTCAGCTCGTGGATACTGCCCCCAGCTCGTGGATAATGCCCTCAGCTCGTGGATACTGCCCCCAGCTCGTGGATACTGCCCCAGGTCGTGGATACTGCCCTCAGCTCGTGGATACTGCCCCCAGCTCGTGGATACTGCCCTCAGCTCGTGGATACTGCCCCAGGTCATGGATACTGCCCTCAGCTCGTGGATACTGCCCCAGGTCTTGGATACTGCCCTCAGCTCGTGGATATTGCCCTCAGCTCGTGGATACTGCCCCCAGCTTGTGGATACTGCCCTCAGCTCGTGGATACTGCCCCCAGCTCGTGGATACTGCCCTCAGCTCGTGGATACTGCCCTCAGCTCGTGGATACTGCCCCCAGCTCGTGGATACTGCCCTCAGCTCGTGGATACTGCCCTCAGCTCGTGGATACTGCCCTCAGCACGTGGATACTGCCCCCCAGCTCAGACCCCAGACCAGACATGGGGCGGCTGTTCGAATGCTCTATCGACATTCGGACAGCCGCCCCATGAGCTCCGCATACTTACCTTCCCGAGCGGCGAAGTGAAAGTTTCCCCGCTTCCGGTCGTTGAAGGACCCAAGCCGCGGTCACGTGGGACTCCCACGTGACCGCGGCTTGGGTCCTTCAAAGAGCGGAAGCGAGGGAACTTTCCCTTCGCCGCTCGGGGTTGGATGCGCGCGGCAGCCGGGTAGAGGCTGCGAGCGCAGCCTCTACCTGGCTGCTGTGTGCATCTTGTAACCGCCGCGGCGAGCGCACGCCGGCTCGTGCCGCGGCGGTTGCATGCGCGCGCAACCAACCGCCGCTGGTTGCGCGCGCATGCGCAGAGTAAGGCTTGGCGACTCAATTATAGTATAGATGGATCACCCTTATACAATAAAATAGGGCCCCAATATCAACGCCTCAGGAATCTGGTCTAGTACTGCAGGAATAATAATGTGATTTACCCCCTGTTCCCCATATCCACTTATTAATAATACATCCACCCCCTTCTTTCGCATATATGATTGTTGGACTCTACGTGTAGTTAGTAAAATTATTATTAGGACATCACCGAGTCCTTTTATTATTACTTTTATAGGTTTTAATGCTTTTCATTGCATTATATAAGGATACAGTGTACAGGATTCCTCTGTTCACAATGTATAGTCTTCCCATTGTTTTGCTAATTGCTTGATCCAAAAGTGATATTTTTGCCTTTCAACCGCATGTCTCGACTAGGGTTTATAATGAAACCAGGAATATCGGACATTTGGAACGCATTGCCATCTTGGTGCTGACCCGCAAAATGTCACGCGCATTGGGACTGGCGGCAGCAATTTTGGATTCTCTATGAGGCCGTCCGCTTTCATTTTCACTTTTGAATTGAGAACACTATTTAAAGATACAGAAGCGGACTCCCCAACCAGAACACCAACTGAAGAAGCGTTTTTTTTAACCCAGAAACCACGTCTTGGTGCCTGTTTCTTTCATTTATGATTTATTACGTTGTTACAAGGAATATATAGTTTTTAAACCACTTTTTGTGAACGGTTTCCTTCAGTTTAGTGGCTGTTAATGTGGCTACTATCCTCAGTAGAGGAGCCACACTCCCTCAGGACCTGACAGCCTCATCACCCAGCAGAGGACAGGACTATCTGGACCACTGCTGAGAGGATAGAACAAGTCCTGAGACGGCGGTGTACAACCACATGAAAAGAGAGATCTGGCGCTCCCTTACAGTGACGCCAGCTGCCTACTCATCCGTTATCTGACTTGAGACACCAACCCATGTGATGCATCCTTTTTTTTCATCTGGTAATTTAAAATCTGCTATACTATGCTCTGCATTTACGTTTTATTTGAGGCATAAAGAATCATACTGCAGATTAAACACATCGATGTAGAGGATATTCCAGCCAACATTTTTTCTCTACTGAACCTTAGACTTGTCTGAAAGAAGCACTGGACTCCATCACATTATCACTGGAACTTTATATACTACGGTGGGTAGGGATATACCACTTAGTGAAGGAGATAAGCTGCTGTATTCTATTTAAAACCATTACCTTCATCTGAGAACATTAGTTTCTGACAGTACCAGGAGTAATTTCTTACATACACTTGTGGAATAATAATTTTTTATACGCACTTGCGATTTTATATGCACTTGTGATTTTACATTCTGCCTTCAAAACTACTGTATATATCCATTTTGTGGTGAAGAACTTACAAAAGGAACCACTAGGTGACTCCATAATATTAAAGTTATAAATTGATTTGCATTTTAATGAGGGAAATAAGTATTTGACCCCTTCGCAAAACATGACTTTGTACTTGGTGGCAAAACCCTTTTTGGCAATCCGAGGTCAGATGTTGCTTGTAGTAGGCTACCAGGTTTGTACACATCTCAGAAGGGAATTTGTCCCCACTCCTCTTTCCAGATCCTCTCCAAGTCATTAAGGTTTCGAGGCTGACGTTTGGCAACTCGAACCTTCAGCTCCCTCCACAGATTTTCTATGAAATTGAGGTCTGGACACTGGCTAGGCAACTTAATGTGCTTCTTCTTGAGCCACTCCTTTGTAGCCTTAGCCATGTGTTTTGGGTCATTGTCATACTGGAATATAGAACCATAGAAAATGTCGGCAGATAAGAACCTTTCGGGCCATCTAGTCTGCCCAATTACATGGATACTTTACCTGGATTTATCTTTTGTTTAGGATAGCCTTATGCCTATCCCATGCCTGCTTAAATTCAATCACTGTTTTGGCCTCTTCCACTTCAACTGGAAGGCTGCTCCATGTATCCACCACCCTCTCAGTAAAATAATGCTTCCTGATGTTACTTTTAAACCTTTGCCCCTCTAATCTAAGACTATGTCCTCTTGTTTTACTACTTAATTATTAGTACAGGATAATATCAAAAACTAAATAGTTGGAGGTTAATTAAACACTAATACACAAGCTAGTCAATTAATACATTACTCATTTGAAAGAGAGACCTGAGACGAGCTCTGAGGCTTCCTTCTCTCCCCTTTTCTGCTTCTGCCCATTAAAAAAATTCTTGACTTTTATATCATTCTAAACATAAGAGTTCATACCATGAGAAAATGCTGACCAGGCAATCCCAGGTACAATGAATATTCTTATGCTTGGAAGCTATAAATTGTCTTGCAATCAGAGAACAGTTACAACCATCTGGTTTCCTCTTGCATCTTATCCCCCTATTGTTAATAGATAGTAGATCCTGGGATCACTGACTTCTTACAGACACCATACTAAACTGGGTTAACCCTTAGGTCATGAGAATTAACAGTCCGTAATATCTGATCAATTATTTCTACATATTGGGCTTATAGATTGTATTTTATTACCTTAAAGCAGTTCTCACAGCCCACCCAAACTTTAACTGTGGTTGAAAGAATGATGGAGACCATTGAGAACTCAAAAGCAGATTGGCTTTATTTTTTAGAAATACCCAATTGTTATGATCATGGGTGATTTCTGCCATAAATTATCATATTTTAATACTAACTGATTGACATACCAAAGAAGGACCAATAGGGGCAGTGTGTAGGCTGTTTGCACTCTTGGGGCTAGCTATGATGTCATTAAGCCAGCCTACTTTAGAGAGGTCTTTTCCTATTGGTAGAGAGGGTTTGTCTACTGGTGACTCCCACTGGGAATGGGGACTTCCACCAAGAGTTAAGTCTCTTTTTAGCCTGATACCTGAGACTGACCACCATGTGAAGTTTTTCTGCAGCCCCCAGCTTGGGGCGTAGTAAGCATGCTTTTAGTTCATTGCTGTATTGTTTAAGTATTGTTGTTTCATTTAATGTACTGTGAAGTATTTTTGTTTAGTTTAATGTACTGTGCCATGACTGTGTGTATATGTTAGTTTTTCTGTAGTTACTGTAAAGCAAATGATATAAACTGTGAATATAGATTGCCAAGTAAATTGTCATTCATATTGCACCGGTTTCTGTGTGGTTTTTCTTATATATATTCGACCATATTACCCACAAGATATAATTGTTATTGTTGCAACTTAGGGCTTTAATTATTGCATATTAATTCGATAATTAATGATGCATTTAATGCCCAAAATGAAACACCAATACACTCAAACTGTTCACAGGGTGGGGTAAGGAGAACAATAGGGATACACCCTGCTTTGTCCAATGTCCGGCAAAGCCAACCTTCCCCTCGATGTGGGACGACACATCATGGAGAATTTCAGACACGTTTGCAAGCCAGCCCAGACAAAGATGAGGAAAAGTCTATGTAATGTCCGCAACAATCCTGGCGGTAGGGGGAGTGGTATGGTGTGACGAAGATTTAACATCCAAGGGAGAATGCTCTTTTTTTTTTTTTTTATTTAATTTTTTTATTTTAGAAATAAAGTTACAAACCATCCAAGAAACGTGGCCGCGCAGGACCAAACATCACATTCGCTTATAGACAATAAAATAAAGATACGAGTGAATTGACGTCAGAACGAGGGCGACAAGATAATATAAGAGGTACGAATAAACACAAAAATAAAATAAAGATGCAAGTGAATTGACGTCACAACGAGGGCGACAAGATAATATAAGCGGTACGAATAAATATAAAGATAGCCGGCCTCGCAAGACCCCAGCATGTCAGCTTGCAATTCGCTTAACAAAATAGAGAGCATAGATAAGCCCTGCTACAAGGACCTCCTGTGAAGCCTTCACACCAAAAACAAAAAATGCCAAGGTGGGAAGTCTCCACAAATAAAAAAATTTGGAATATACACAACATCTGTACATATGCAAGAACTACATTGGAAACAGATACCGCAAAAACACGTAATAAAAAATGAAAAAAAAAAGGGATCAAAATGAGATGACCGTGCCTAAATCACCGAGAGAAATAACCGTGAGTGGGGGGGGGAGGTACCGTAGTGTTGTGGACAAAAATGTATATATTCGCTTTTATAATATTCAAAGGCTTAGAAAGAGGCCTAGAAAAATGCTCATTTAAGTAGTTTAAGTGGTTAAACTAAAAATAGTTTTATACGAAATATTCTCGGGAGAGATAGGCAACGTATTCTATCAGTATTGCTCTGCAGGACAGAGTGCTACGGAGCCGGGTAGAATTAAGTGTTAAGTGTTGAGAAAAAAAGTGAGCTTTAAAATATCCCGTATTATGGTTTTTTTTATGTGGAAAAAGAAAAAAAAGAAGGGAAGCAGGACGCAGACAAGAAAGTGAAACTAGAAAGATTAAATTGGTTCCTCTTTTTTTCCTATGACCGTGCAGATCAGATATTTTAACCCTGCTGAGAGAGAAAAAAAAAGGGTATATTCAACTCTATGCAGTTTAAACGTGGAGCAGGTTTTTCCCTGCTGCAATAGCTTATTTTGGTTTAAAATAGATAAGGTATACTGTCCGTATCAGGAGATTGCAGGTTTTTATTTCCTAGTTGATTTAGAGGATTTTCTAGTTCATGACGACCCCACAGACGGAGTGTGACCTAGCTAAGTACATGATAAAGCTACTAATGCCAGGAAGGTTTTAACATCCAATTCTCTAACAACTCAGGATGTTAGTTACAACAGTCTAGTGATGCCGGCTGATTGAGTGTTAATTTACATTATAAGAAAGATGGCAGCAGCCCCGAGTATTGGCACCACATGAGGTTTCTGCCTCCCGTCAAGAAACCCCAGCGCAACTAGCTGTCTTCCGCGAGTCACCTGCGCCTGCAATATTCCCTCCTGCACCCTGATCATGTCACTCTCACCTGATATCTGAGTCTTAACCCCGCTACTCTCTTTCCTTTTCCTGAGGGGGGTGATTCCGATTGTGATTCTAATTCTGGTAGTGGTAATGCTGTTAACTATGAGGAATTTTCAATCAATTCTGTTCAACTTCCCCCCTCGCCCCCACCCTTTCTGCCAGAAGAAGGAAAAGAAACAAAACAAGCGCAATTACACGCACTCACACAGGTTGCAGTGCTAAAAGTAAATGCACATGGAAAGTTTAGTACACCAGAAGCTGATATTAAATCATTTAGCAGACCAAGCAGCAAGACAGACTCACTCAGTCAGACACAGGAAAAGGAACTCGAGCAGCTAGTCACACTACTAGTAACCCAGAACTAAGAAATAAAGTGTGCTTACCTAAGGCACTCTATCCGGCTGTAGTACAATAGGCACATGGGCCCTCACACCTCTCAAATACAATGATGAATGCTCTCATCGGTCTACACAATCTGTCACCTTTCGAAATACTGTTTCCCTCAACAATTGCAAGTACAGTCTGACAGCCTAGTAACGAATGTCACAAGTGTTTCAAAAATATTAACATATCTATGGTCAGGTGTTCTCTTGCATTCCAGACCCTGAGAGTATCAACGACACTCATCAACTGGTCCCGGGAGACTGGGTACTAGTGAAGACGTTTCTTCGAAAGAATCCACTAGAGCCCAGATACGACGGTCCCTTCCAGGTCCTTCTCACAACTGCAACTTCAGTAAAATTGGAAGGAAAAGCCACCTGGATCCACGCCTCCCACTGTAAAAAGACCTGTACACCAGAAGCGGACCAGACAACAAAACAACCATGATTGTGTATATCCTTCTCATTTGGGGGGTGGGAATCCAGGGGCACAATGTAGCTGTTATACTGGGACAGGCAGCTGATGACATGGTACAAGCGGTTATGAGAGCCCAGGTGGAAGCTGCCCTGGGACAACTGACGGACAATGCCCATGTCATGGGCCACGCAATGAATACTACTGCCGCCGAAAACAAATTAACCACTTTCTGGTATAATTCATCTAACACTCGCGTGGTTACATACACCTTTAACTATTGTGATATACACCCATGCCCAGGCCCCCGCTTGCAATGTATCTGGAGAAATAGGATTCCACATGATTATGACATATATATGTGCGTTACCAATTACTATTGGGGACAGGAGTGCGGTAGTTGGGCATCGGTGGGATGGAATACGTGAGTTCCCTGGGGACATAAACCACAGATCTCCTTAGATAAGATAGATGAAAATGGTAAATCACTTCTTGCCTGCATGACACTGACAATGGCCCCAAACACCTGCCCCAAGTACGAATTACAGGAGTCGGATGATGATGGGGAAGTGCGGTTTAGAACAGGGGCAACAGCACTGAAACTAATTCTAACCCTAGAAAATCCAGGAACCGGGGATTCAGGTATCTATGTTCTGGGTTTGTGGGTAAAGGGGGTTCAGAGAATCCGCAGACCCTGGGAAAATTCCACCTACGAGATATGTACCTTGCCCCTGACTGGGTCCCTCCGCACCCACAGCCCAAACCCCTTAATCACCACATGATGCTCTCTTCCAATGGTATAGTGGCCATCACTGATCCCACTTTCGAGGATACTATGGCCTTTGAAACAGGATACTCAGATATGAATGTTTGGTTAGAATGGATGAAATATACCTCTGCAATGACCTTCCAGAACCGAATGGCCCTCGATATGCTACTGGCAGAGAGGGGTGGGGTCTGTAAGATGCTGAAAGGTACTGGTGGCTCCTGTTGCACCTTTATCCTGGATAACACAGGCCCCACTGGCAAAGTCACTAAAGCCATTAAACGATTGGAAGACCTGTCTGAAGAACTGAAGAAAAACTCTGGCATTACTGATCCATGGGATCAGTATTTTAGTTGGATGAGTGCCTGGCAGAAAATCCTCACACAAATAGGGATAGTTATCCTGGTAGTGATGGTTCTGTTGATGGTGATTGGATGTTGTGTTTTACCCTGCATTAAAAAGGTTATCGAAAGAACTGTGGAATCCACTACACCTGTTCTGCTTAGTCAGGTGTGTGGGGACACTGGGGAGAATATTGGCACTTCCTATACTAGTCTAGAATTTCTAGGGGTTCCTGTGAATAAGAAGTATGACGAACTCCGCCCACCTGTGACAAGTCAACCAAAGAATTATGAGTCCATGCGTCCCCTATCTCGAGAACACCGTCTATGATTTGGCTTTAAGCCAAGGTTAGTGACCCGTTGCAAGACGAGTTGAGGCCCGACTCTTGACCCACCAGTCTTGACCATGCTCAGAAGCCCGGACTACACAGGGGTTTTATTCAATAGGAATTTCTCGTCTCAACCTCCGGTGAAGATTTGGGATGGCTGGCGAGACTATTAGGGGAACGGATGAAGGCACGGCTCGTCTCCAGGGGTACACTTGGGAAATGTGCATTTTTAGGGGGGACTGTTGTGGACAAAAATGTATATATTCGCTTTTATAATATTCAAAGGCTTAGAAAGAGGCCTAATAAAATGCTCATTTAAGTAGTTTAAGTGGTTAATCAGGATTTAAGAATCAAATGCATATTATTGTTTAACACGCTATCTTAGCCGATTGTTTTGTACGCACATGTAGTTTCTTTTTTCAAGTATCAAGAAGAGAATGTTTTGGAACATCTTGGAACGTCCTGTAACAACGTCCTTGATGGCTAAAGGGACAACCGGAGAAGCTGATGTTTTATTTTCTTTAACTGTTATTAAACAAAGTCTGTAATTTCACAATATTAATGACAAATAGAATGTTGGGCAACAGCCTGTTTTCATTACGTGCGAAGTAGCATAAAAGCCTTGTAAATTGTCAATAAAGGGCAGAGAAGTCATTGGCTTGAAAGCCACATAGACGTATTCCTTGTGTAGCGCTCACTCCCGGAGGAGCCGCTGAAAATGAACCACGGGTCAGTCTCCCCGCACTAGGGAATAAATATACTCCAACACGCTGGACAGTTTTACAATTTAAAAGGTTTACTAAAAGGTTTGCAGCTCTTAAGACACGGTATATGCAGGAAGATTTACAGTACTTTCGTAACACGATAAACGCGTAGCGGTAAAAGAAACGAAAACACGAGGGCTTCGTATTTTCGGAAAAAACCCCGACCGAGCAGAAATTAAAAGATACGAAATTCGAGGAAAAACCGCGTAGCGGGACACAATAAAATACACAGTTCTCGTATCACGGTGAACGCGCAGCGGGAACAAAAAGAGGAAAAATGTTCGGAATGTAACTTTAACTTTGCCCCCTTGTCCCGGTTCGGAAAAGGAAAATGAGTCCTGCACAGGTTAAGTCCCAGAACATGAGGTGATATGTATTTGTGTGTGTAGGGTACCCGGGTACTTCTCAACTGGCCAGTGAGTTTACTTTAGCGATGTCTTCGACTAGTCAGTTGGGGCCCTGTGGGTTTTAGAAGGAAACAGCAGCGTACGCTCTTATTTAAACACGGCCTTGGGGCCT
Source organism: Leptobrachium leishanense (assembly GCA_009667805.1). Lineage (NCBI taxonomy): Eukaryota > Metazoa > Chordata > Amphibia > Anura > Megophryidae > Leptobrachium > Leptobrachium leishanense. The sequence continues at coordinate 147,942,645 of CM019068.1, read as the reverse complement.
CTCACCCATCCAGCGCAAGCTTTAGATTCGGCTGGCCCAGGACGCCTCTCCGCTCGATGTTGCCGGGGGATGCCGACCACCGGATCTGTTGTCTGGCCCTCTGTCTGTCAGCCGCGACTCATCCAGCTTACCGCCTGCTCCCCGCTTCGATCGACCGCGGTACTCCTCACTCCTGGGGTCTTCTCTCCTTCAGCTGCACTTGAATAGCATAGAGGGTGAGGTCTGTGTCCCGCAAGCTGAGTGAGCCAATCCTGAAAGCCCGATCCACTCTGTCTGCGCTCCGGCCTATCTTTGGTCTCTCTCTTTACTTTGTGCATCCGCTCTCCTTGACTCCCTGGCGCGCTCTGCCTGTTCTCCACGAGGTGCAGGATGTACAGCTCTCCACAAACCCACCCACTTCCTGTTTCTTCGCAAAGCATGCATGGACATGTAGTTCAAGTGTCCAGGGTCTTTAATCGTGATAGTCTCCATCTTGTGGCCAAAAATGGGTACTGCCACAGTAAACTTTAACACATCGCTACACTTGTCTGTGTGATTTCTTTATGCGCGCATATATCTGATTTCTCCACCGAATTAGAACAGAGACTGGCATCCGAGGAAGGACTACATTGTCCACTTCAGTAGTATCATTATAATCAATACAATCAATGGTACAATATAATCAAACATTCCAGGAGTGGAAGGAAAAAACTCAGTCTCCAGAGTCTAACCCGGGTCCATCGAAACAGTAGAGGGGCCTTGTGAGTCAAGGTCAGTGGCCTTCAGGACAGAAGGAAGACCCAGGGAACTCAACAGGTGCCAGGCCTCATCCAGGGAGGACACCAAGTGAGACAAGTTGTCACGGCAAACGTACACCCCCCAGCAATAACGCACCCCAGCGCCCCTGTCTAGCAGCATCACGAAAGGCAGATCATTGAATAGCACCAAAGAGGCCTTCAAAAGGTATTGAAGCCTGTGCAGCTGGGGACGACATTAGGCGACGCTTGTCCGCTTCTTCTGAGGCAATGGCGAGCACGTCACGTGGGGAGTCCGCAGGGGCCGTCGCCGCTTTCCACAGATGGACGGCATGTCTGAAAATAAGAGTCCTGGTTGGTGTCCCCAGTACATGCAACGCAAAACCATTGACAAATGACAGCAGGGCATCAGCAGCGACTGTTTCTGGGATCCCCCTAATTCGTACATTTTTCCGTCGGTGACGGGACTCCGCAGCCTTCACCGCCCCAGTAAGTAGTGATACCTGGGCTTTGAGAGATTCCAGTTGCGGTTCTAGGTGTGCTTGCGATGCCTCGGTCTCCTCCACTCGTGTTTCCACCGCCATCAGCCGTCCCTTAATAGATACCATTTCCGATGACAGGGACGCAAAGTCCGTTTGCCAAATCATTCTCATCTCTTCTAGCGTTTCTCCCAACAGGCGTCGGATGGCACCTTTCGTGAGGGGCATAAGGCCTGCGCCTTCCGGTACTCTATTTGCAACCAGAGGTAACGTCGCATCACCCGAGGGCCCGGGCGTCTCCTTGAGCTTGAGTGTCGCCGTCAGCATTGGGGGTGTCCACCGCCCGTTTCGCCATCTCCACTTTCTGGGCTGTCCCCCTTGCAGCCACAGAGGTCTTCGACCAATAAGGGTACTCACCTTCTGAAGAACTTGCCTTTGGAGATATGTAAGTCTGCGGGGACCTGCCGCCTCCGTTGGGGGTCCCCCAATGAATCCCGGATGTCTCTCTGCCAGGGGCCATCCGGCGATTGGGGTTTTTTGCCCGACTTTCTACCCATGGCTATGGGGATAGTTAGAGAATGCCGCCAAATGGGACGCCGCGTGGCACTGGAGAAGCGCTTCAGATATGGCCGCCAGATATAGGCCGCAGCTCTCGAAATCCTCCCAAATGTCACTAAACGGCCCCTAGACCTCCGTCCGGGAAAAGGGTGCTGGGTCAGCAGAGTTCTGTGCGCCTGGGATGTAAGTTACCCGTGGGTGAGTCGCAGATAATCACTAACTTTAAAGATACAGCCAGAGAGCTCTTCAGAGTGCGACTGCACCCGCCGGAAGTCAGCTCAGCCCCCTGAATGTTCATTTTCAATACTCTCACTACCCAACCAGGAAATATAATTGGGGGACTGTGACGGAACCGTTCTCTTCCGTCTGTCCTGACTCTCCAGACACCCCTTCGTAGCGGTCAGCCCGGCTACTGGGAGCGCTGTCCTCAGTGCCTCGAACAGCTTGACCCGCCTGCTTCTGTTCCTCTGCCCCGGAGCCGTTAGGAATTTCCAGAAGGCCACTCTGCCTTCTGAGATTGAGTGTGGAGTGTAGCGTAGTTTGTAATAAAACACCAGACGTGACTGTATGCTTTAAAACAGGATTCTCTCTCTCTTTGAGCTTGAGAGTTCTGTGACTTTTAATGAACAAAACGCCACCATTTATGCTGAAATCCAAGTCATAATTTGCATAAAATGACGCACCTCATCCTACCAATGCTAATTACATTATGTCAGATATTTACAATAAACATTCTTTAGCTCACACATCATTTACATAACCTATTGTTCTAACACATCAGATTAAAGACAAACACAGATCCCTTGAATTAAACATGCAGCCAGATAAGGGTAAAACCCTATTGCGTAAATTACACAGCAGTAAAGCTTGTTTACTGGCTATACAGGAATATAAGTATATTTAAAACTAAACTAAATTAAACTAAAACCAAACGATGTAATATATATTTAAAATCACACGATATAAATGAACATAAAGTCTCTTGGGGTTTGAAGCATGGAGCGTTACGTCAGCTCCATGACAGGGACCACACAGCCAAATCCCTTTGTATGTCCTGTAACAGAAGGTCGATGTTCAGAGAGGGAACACGAATCACGTTAGCACCCAACCATATTCCAAGATATTTCAGTTTTCTGCTACACCAACGACATCAGAATTTAGATTTAAGGTCATGCACCTGTCCAGGTTGTAAGGATATATTCCGAATTTCAGATTTGTCTTCACTAATTGCTAGACCCGCAAGTATGCCAAAATGTTGGAGTTCGTGAACCACAGCCAATAAAGACACCTCAGAGTCCGTTGAAAGAAACATCAAGTCATAGGCATTTGCCGAGACTTTATGATGGTATGCCTTCTCTTGAACCCCACAAATAAGTGAATTGCCGCGAATGGAAATCAGCAAGGGCTCCAATCTCAAGGCAAAAAGCAGAGGGGACAGGGGGCAACCCTGCCACATTTTATTCAGGATGGGGAAACTTTCAGTCTGTGCTCCGTTCACTCGTACTCTAGCCGTAGGCAAATCATAAAGCACAGAAACCCACCTCAGAAATCCCTCACCCAGGCCAAACCGCAGAAGTACCCATTCAAGATAAGGCCAGTGGACCCTATCAAAAACCTTTTTGGCATTGGTGGATAGTAGCAAAAAAGGGGAATGATTCTGGATGGCTAGGCAGATGGCATTAATGACTCTGGTAGTAGCATCTCTCACCTCCCTCCCAGGCACAAAGCCCACCTGGTCAAGGTCAACCAAACACAGAAACAAACGTTGCAATTGGGTGGCCAAAAAGTAGCTAGACAGAAGAAGTTAATCCTTACTAGGTTTCGGGATTAAAGATACGGTTGCTGTGAATGTATGAAGGTGAAACTTCGAATCAGAGAGCAAGGAGTTAAACGTGGACTGAAGGTGGTCCTGTAATTCAGGGCGCAGTAATTTAAAATATTCGACAGGGAGGCAATTGGGACCAGGGAATTTATATGGATTAGTATGTTTAAGTGCCGGAACAAGTACCTCGGCCTGAATTGGGGAACCGAAGGCTCCAGCCTCTGCAGTCGACAAGGCAGTGTTAATTTTGACAGCAAATTTAATTTTAGTCTTGACTAAAACACCACTTAATTTTCGTCGTATTTTAGTCGTCAGAATTATTATTAATTTTAGTTAAATTATCTTATGGAATTACACTGTTAAAGATTTTATTTAGAATAAAGATACAAAAATAACATTAATAACCAGACATCAGACCCCAGATACATGTATACCCAGTCATCAGACCCCAGCAGCACAAAATAATTTATTGTGCTGCCTGAGTGTGCATTTCCACTCACCCTCACTTAATTTCCACTCGCCAAATGCTAGTAGGCGAGTGGAAATTTTGAGCCCTGCAATACACCCCACCTCATATTATTATAATCTGATATATTATGCAATACACCCCGTCCCCAGGTCATGCCTCCTATTATTATCTTTTATATATTATATAATAATACACCCCACCTCATATTATTCTGATATATATATAATAAACTTACAATTACTACACCCTGACCCCAGAGCTCCTCATATAATATCAAATTATTTATAACCAAATGTAATACTGGCTGAGTGGAGTAGAGGTAATGTCACTGCTCTGCATGGAGAGAGCCTGTGGAGTCATAGGTTTGATCCCAGCGAGCAACCTCTCCAGTAAGTGTCCTTGGCAAGACACCTAACGGTACAGACTTGCCACCCAGGACATACTTGAAAACGAGAGAAATCTCAATGTATCCCTCCTGGTAAAATACTTTCTCAAAAAAAGAATAAAAAAATTCTTCTATATAAACACCCTGATCCTGATCTGATGACCTGACCCCAGCACAGACCTCAGAGAGACACACAGACTTGAGTGCCTCTGGAAGCAGAACGCAGTCACACCTAAACGCACTACGCACTTGCAGGAGCATATATACCCCGGCTTCTGCAGGTTGCCTGTACCTTTAACTGTGCGTAAGGTACGTATGCGTAATCGCTGCGTGATGCTTATGCAAATTGTAGTGGTCCCACGGGACTCTTAGCCTCCAGTCACAGGGCTCTGCCTCTGGCAATGCAAGATCCCATCTGAAAAGGTCGATGATGATTGATGGCTGTTCAGCACCACCGGATCAGGGGGCGAGGCATCGCATCGGCATGAAAAGAAGCCGCTGGACAGGAGGAGAGTGAACGTCCGACACTGCTCAGCTTGACATTTTCGTTGTAAATTTTTTTTATTGACGAAGATGGCAGAGTATTTTCGCCATGATTTTCGTCAGGCACACATCATTTTCGTCTAGTTACAATTTAGTTTCTAGTAAGGAAAAAGTGTGCCTGACGAAAATTATGACGAAAATATTTTGTCGACGAAATTAACACTGCGACAAGGGATGGAGAAGATTGCGATCCAGGTATAAATTTAAGCTCCGGCGATAAAAGTGTAGGCAGGGATGCCCTAGCTTCTAACAATTGTTGGTATAAAAGGGGATCACCTGTGGCCACATGTTGAGTTTCCAACCATCGACATCATTAATCAAATCAGCCAAAAGTGCCTAACATGATTTTTTTGGCCGCAGTACTTTTACAAATGAGGAAACCACAAACAATGGCCTTATGGGCTTCCTACACCGTAGGTATGTGTCACGGTTCGCGCCGCAGACGCCGGAAAAAAGGCAAGTAAGGTGCTGTTTCCATTAAACAAATCTGGTTCCAGTCCTGCTTTTACCACTGTCTGGCCTGGTGTCCAGGCACTCAGGGATCCGTCCCTGACTTTCCACCCACCTCTCCAGCATCAGGTGTGGGCTGCGCCTGCAATGCCCATATAATCAGGCCTCACCCTTCAAGCAATGCTTCTGCATTACCCTTTCTTTCCTTGGAAGCCTCATGGTGTGCCTATCCTGCCTGCACATTACCCTTATTGTACCCTGTGGAAACTACCCTCATTGCATTCCTGTGGAGACCACCCTCATTGCATCCCGGGGAGACCACCCTCATTGCATTCCTGTGGAGACCACCCTCATTGCATTCCCGTGGAGACCACCCTTCATTGCAATATCCCATTGTGACCCCCTTATCGCAGCATTCCATCTACAACCTTCTTCCTGGACATTCCCTACAATCTCCATTTCTGGACTTCCACTCACATCACTGCTCCAGAGCTACATATTGATTTGACCTCCTGTGTTTGACCATCTGCTATGGACTTTGACCACTCTATGCCCGCCGCCTGCCAAGACGTCTGCAACAATCTGACCATTCTCCTTCTTTAACCCTCCTGATACCACGCTTGATCTTGTTGTTTCTTCTGCCCTCTGTGTCTTCTGGTCCGTCCTCTGTGTATCCAGTAAGTATCTTTAGTTATTTCTGTAGTCCGTGTCCAGTCCAGTATCTGTCCTGTCAACCCCTGTGTTCTTCTGTATTCAGTGTCTGTGCTATTCAGTGTACCCTGCCCACTGTATATATTATACTTTCCCAAGCAGTTAAGTGTTTATTACTTATTCATTGTCCCCTCTCCTGATTTACTTCTGTTCCTTTAGTAAAAATAAACCTTTTTACTTTGAAACCCCAATTACCTGTCTGTTTGTGTAACCACACCTTGGGCTCGTTGACTCCCCGGCACCTCCGTGACAGTAAGGTTACGTCTGCCATTTAGGTTTTCCTGAAAATAATTCAAAAGCAATTGTTTCGTATCAGCCAAGATCACAGGGTCAGCCAGCAGAGAGAGGTTAAGCCGCCATTCGTTCACGAGGGGCACACAATGTTGAGGTAAGGTGAATTGAAATGGCGAGTGGTCGGACCTTGTCTTTGTAAGAATACAAGACGAGCGAACTAAGTGGACCATGTGTTGAGGCATAAAATTGTAATTAATCCTAGAGTAGACAGTGTGCACAGGGGAGTAAAAAGAATATTTTCTCTCACCACCATGAAAAGCTCTCCACACGTCTACTAGTTGATTAGCATCCAAAATGCTGCATAAATGTCTCAAGATGTGACACAGAAGAAGGGAGACTCCAACAGAGATGTCTACTTTTGAGGTCCAGAACCACGCTAAACTCTCCCACCACTACGAGAGTGCCTTCCTGAAAGTCAGATAGTGTCACGGTTCCCACCGCAGACGCCGGAGAAAAGGCAAGTGAAGTGCAGTTCCACTTTCTGAAACCTGTTCCAGTCCTGATTTTGCCATTGCCTGGACTGGTGTCCAGGCACTCAGGGATCCGTTCCTGATTTTCCCCTCACCTCTCCAGCCTCAGGTGAGGACTGGGCCTGCAATGCCCATATAATCAAGCCTCACCTCAGAATGATTGCTTCTGCATCGTTCTTTCTGGCTATAGAACGTCTCATTGCAAGCCTGACCTGTGTGCTATGCACTTACCTGCCTGACTCCCATCTGGTATCCTGAGAACCCTTCATCAGGTATCCTGAGAACCCTTCATCGGGTATCCTGAGAACCCCTCATTGCTACACTCCATTAAGGACTCCCTCATCTCTGCAACCATCCTTCCTGGACACTCCTTGCATTCCCCATTTCTGGACTCCTTGCAACTCTCATCATCCTGCTACATATTGACTTACCCGTGTATGACATCTGATTCTGGACTCTGTCTACTCCTATGCCAGCTGCCTGCCACCGACCTAAGCTTGATTTGACAATTCTCCAGTTATAACCCTTCTGATACCGTGCCTGATCTTATTGTGCCTTTTGCCCTCTGTGTCTTCTGGTCCTCCACCCTCTGTATCCAGTAAGTGTGTTCTTTTAGTATTTCTGTTTTCCATTTCTGTTCAGTCAGCTCTGATTGGGTTTTATTCTTTATTCAGTGTCCAGTCCAGTACCTGTCCTGTTAGCCCTACTGTGCTATTCAGTGTCCTGTCCACCTCTTCCTATCCCTTCTGCTAAGTCTACCCTGTCCTCTGTATATAGTATCCTTTGCAACCAGCTCCTATATCTGTTATTATTTATCCAGATTCCCCTTCTTGATTTGCTTTCTGTTTAATAATAAATATATATTCTGATTTAAACCTCACCTTCCTGCCTCTCCATCTGTGTAACCACATATTGGGCTCGAATCCTTAACCCCTGCAAAGTGAGACGTGACGGATAGGGAGTGCAAGAAAGCTGACAAACTATGGTGTTGTGCTTGGTTCAGTAAATAAATAGAGGCAAACGTAAATAAAGCTGCTGCTATCCGAGACCTTGACAAACAGATATCTACCCTCTGTGTCTCAACAAACTCCGGTCTCCTTAAATGGGAGGTCACTCGCTCAAGATCAAAATCGCCACACCTTGTGATTTACCTCATATATAGTTGCTGAAATACCCAGCCGCAAAATTTCGATCCTGGAAAGTTGGAGCCGAGTCACTGCGTGTCATGCGTCACTGTGTGTGAGGAGCAGGGGAGTCCGGTTTGCAGCAAATGCAGGAGACCATACAGGTTGAAGGGCACGGTTTAGTTTTATTTTATGCACCGGCAGGACAAAAGGAATATACAGGACTAGAACTAAAAAGCTGACTAGACACAAGAAAGGAGCGGACATAGAGGACTAAGAGAAAAATGAATAAACTAGATACAGAGGGGCATGACATGAACTAGACACAGGCTGGATACAGAGGGGCACGACATGAACTAGACACAGGCTGGATACAGAGGGGCATGACATGAACTAGACACAGGCTGGATACAGAGGGGCATGTCATGAACTAGACACAGGCTGGATACAGAGGGGCATGACATGAACTAGACACAGGCTGGATACAGAGGGGCATGTCATGAACTAGACACAGGCTGGATACAGAGGGGCATGTCATGAACTAGACACAGGCTGGATACAGAGGGGCATGTCATGAACTAGACACAGGCTGGATACAGAGGGGCATGACATGAACTAGACACAGGCTGGATACAGAGGGGCATGACATGAACTAGACACAGGCTGGATACAGAGGGGCATGTCATGAACTAGACACAGGCTGGATACAGAGGGGCATGACATGAACTAGACACAGGCTGGATACAGAGGGGCATGACATGAACTAGACACAGGCTGGATACAGAGGGGCACGACATGAACTAGACACAGGCTGGATACAGAGGGGCATGACATGAACTAGACACAGGCTGGATACAGAGGGGCATGACATGAACTAGACACAGGCTGAATACAGAGGGGCACGACATGAACTAGACACAGGCTGGATACAGAGGGGCATGACATGAACTAGACACAGGCTGGATACAGAGGGGCATGACATGAACTAGACACAGGCTGGATACAGAGGGGCATGACATGAACTAGACACAGGCTGGATACAGAGGGGCATGACATGAACTAGACACAGGCTGGATACAGAGGGGCATGTCATGAACTAGACACAGGATACAAAGGGGTACTTACACAGAAGCAGGATAATAACAGAGGCAGATTGCAGGACACAGGGACAGATACACAAATAGCAGAGGGTCTATGGTGGAGGTGGCAACAAAGAGGTACAGGGGTCAGCAGGAGTCCATATGAATGGTGGAAGTCCTTGAAATAAACAGAAGTCCTTTTGGCAAAATGAGGGGATAATCCAAATAGCAACGAAAAGTCCAGTAGGGAAGACAAGGGGGTCTGGAATACAGGTACAGGCAGGTTCACACAGCGTGTGACTCAGTGGTCAGACGTTAATGCTGAAGTCCCGAGCATTGGGCGTAGTCTCCCTATATGGAGACCTGGGCAGGTGAGGGGTAATTAAACTCAGGGACAAACATATGGGAAATACTGGGCTGGAGGATGGGGAACTGGATCAAAGCAAGGGCTAGATGGGAAATCTGGAATGGGACAGAACAGGGAAGATGGTAGTTCAGACCCTTATCAAGGCCTTTTGCGGTGTCTGCGGCGACGGGCATGACACTGCGGAAGTGAGTTTCCTGCAAGAATGCTACCGCTGTCCTCTATGCCCGGAGCTCTTTCAAGATCCTCTGCCTCTTTTCAGAGGTATTCAAGCCCCTAACGTTGTAAGAAACAAATTGGAGCATCCCGGGGCTTATATGACTTCTCATCCCACACCATAAACACTGAGCAGTGGAAGGTGGGATTCAGTAAATGAACAAGGGGAAGGTGAGGGTAGGAGAAAGGAAAAGGGACAGAAAAAGGTGCCAATCCAGAGAAAGGAGCTTGGCCAATGAGGCAAACGGTGTACCGAAGGAATAAAGGGCAGAGGAAACCAGATAGTCTCCTCTGACTATCCCCTAGGGAGGATTACACGGGGGGGGGGGGGGGGAGGTGAAGCGCAAAATAAATAACGTAAGGAGAAATGTAAACTCACCAATGAGAAACCAAGATTAAACCCCACAAAAATGGGAAACTGTATATAAAGAGTCAGAGAATAATGAGCAGACCCAGGAAGTGACCTAGAGCAATGACAATATAATCCCACCATTACCTCCAAGGGAACTAGAGGCAGTATATATGGGACAACAAGGGAAGGGACCAGGCCTATAATCGTGGAAAGGCTGGTGAGGGCTGAAAGGGGGGTAGATGAACACAAATGTAAAAGGGGACTACTCTTCAATCCAATTTATCAAGAATGCAGGACCTATAAAGAAAATCAATCCCAAAACCTACTAGGGATGTGCACCGATTTCTTTTTCGATTTGAATCGGTTCATTCGGATTTTAAAATTTTTGGTTTCGGCTCGTTTCGGGCGATTTTCTTTTCGGCTCGTTTTTTGTATCGACTTTTTTTTTCGTGATATCGGAAATTTTCGTGTTTTTCGGAACGTCTGTTCTCCTCGTTTCAAAGTGTCTATTCCTCTTGAGTGAAAGTTCCTAATGGTTTTTCGGATCCGATATTTCTGTCGATACGATATTTCTGTCGATACGATAATTCTGTCGATACGATAATTCTGTCGATACGATAATTCTGTCGATACGATAATTCTGTCGATTCTATCGTTTTTTATATTATATAAAGATCCTTTTTTTCTTATGAATATGCATTGCACAACTTTATTTAATCATATTAAAATGGTATGAAATGAACAAAACGATTTAAAAAAACCAAAACTGACCCAAGTGGTCTGACTTCAAATATAAAAACTAGAATAAAAGGTTTTAAAACGGAAAAAAAGCTGAACAAAATTATCAGAAACGAAAAAAAAAATAAAAAAAAAAATTATTTAAAAATAAAAAAAATAAAAAAATTAATGCAGCATATGAATCCACACACTGCTGGGAACAAGCGCCTCTGCGGTATAGAAACATAGAACATAGAAACATAGAAAAATGTCAGCAGATAAGAACCTTTCGGCCCATCTAGTCTGCCCAATTACATGGATACTTTACCTGGATTTATCTTTTGTTTAGGATAGCCTTATGCCTATCCCATGCTTGCTTAAATTCAATTACTGTTTTGGCCTCTACCACTTCTACTGGAAGACTGTTCCATGTATCCACCACCCTCTCAGTAAAATAATGCTTTCTGATGTTACTTTTAAACCTTTGCCCCTCTAATCTAAGACTATGTCCTCTTGTTTTGCTACTTTGTTTCCTTTTAAATATACTCCCTTCCTCTACCTTGTGGATTCCCTTTACGTATTTAAATGTTTCTATCATATCTCCTCTGTCTCGTCTTTTTTCCAAGCTGTACATGTTAAGATCATTAAGCCTTTCCTGGTAACTTTTCTCCTTCAAGCCATACACCATTTTAGTAGCCCTTCTCTGAACTCTCTCTAAGATGTCTATATCCTTCTGGAGATACGGTCTCCAGTACTGCACACAGTACTCCAAGTGAGGTCTCACCAGTGCTCTGTACAGTGGCATGAGCACTTCCCTTTTCCTACTGCTAATACCTCTCCCTGCACAACCAAGCATTCTGCCAGCATTTCCTGCTGCTCTATTACATTGACTACTTACCCTTAGATCCTCTGAAATAATGACCCCTAAATCCCTTTCGTCAGATGTTGAGGTTAGGACTGTATCAAATATTCTATATTCAGCCCTTGGGTTTTTACGTCCCAGGTGCATTATCTTGCACTTATCCACATTAAAACTCAATTGCCACAACTCCGACCATTTTTTTAGTTTACCTAAATCATTTGTCATTTGGCTGATCCCTCCAGGAACGTCAACCCTGTTGCAAATCTTTGTGTCATCAGCAAAAAGACATACTTTTCCATTAATACCTTCTGCAATATCACTAATAAAAATATTAAATAGAATGGGTCCAAGTACTGACCCCTGAGGTACCCCACTGGTAACAAGACCTTGCGCCGAATAAACTCCATTTACCACAACCCTCTGTTGCCTGTCACTCAGCCACTGCCTAATCCATTCAGCAATATTGGAATCCAAGCTCAAAGATTGCAATTTATTGATAAGCCTTCTATGCGGAACAGTATCAAAAGCCTTACTGAAATCTAAATAAGCAATGTCTACTGCACCACCTGTGTCTATTATTTTTGTTACCCAATCAAAAAAATCAATAAGATTAGTTTGGCATGATCTCCCTGAGGTAAACCAATGTTAATTAATGCAGCATATGAATACACACACTGCGGGGAACAAGCGCCTCGCTGCGCGGTATAATTAATGCAGCATATGAATACGCACACTGCGGGGACAAGCGCCTCTCTGTGCGGTATAATTAATGCAGCATATGAATACGCACACTGCAGGTAACAAGCGCCTCTCTGCGCGGTATAATTAATGCGGCCTATGAATACACACACTGCGGGGAACAAACGCCTCTCTGCGTGGTATAATTAATGCAGCATATGAATACGCACACTGCGGGGAACAAGCGCCTCTCTGCGCGGTATAATTAATGCAGCATATGAATACACACACTGCGGGGAACAAGCGCCTCTCTGCGCGGTATAATTAATGCGGCATATGAATACACACACTGCGGGGAACAAGCGCCTCTCTGCGCGGTATAATTAATGCAGCATATGAATACACACACTGCGGGGAACAAGCGCCTCTCTGCGCGGTATAATTAATGCGGCATATGAATACACACACTGCGGGGAACAAGCGCCTCTCTGCGCGGTATAATTAATGCAGCATATGAATACGCACACTGCGGGGAACAAGCGCCTCTCTGCGTGGTATAATTAATGCAGCATATGAATACACACACTGCGGGGAACAAGCGCCTCTCTGCGCGGTATAATTAATGCGGCATATGAATACACACACTGCGGGGAACAAGCGCCTCTCTGTGCGGTATAATTAATGCAGCATATGAATACACACACTGCGGGGAACAAGCGCCTCTCTGTGTGGTATAATTAATGCAGCATATGAATACGCACACTGCGGGGAACAGCGCCTCTCTGTGTGGTATAATTAATGCAGCATATGAATACGCACACTGCGGGGAACAAGCGCCTCTCTGTGTGGTATAATTAATGCAGCATATGAATACACACACTGCGGGGAACAAGCGCCTCTCTGTGTGGTATAATTAATGCAGCATATGAATACACACACTGCGGGGAACAAGCGCCTCTCTGCACGGTATAATTAATGCAGCATATGTATACGCACACTGCGGGGAACAAGCGCCTTGCGGTATAATTAATGCAGCATATGAATACGAACACTGCGGGGAACAAGCGCCTCGCGGTATAATTAATGCAGCATATGAATACGCACACTGCGGGGAACAAGCGCCTCTCTGTGTGGTATAATTAATGCAGCATATGAATACGCACACTGCGGGGAACAAGCGCCTCTCTGCACGGTATAATTAATGCAGCATATGAATACACACACTGCGGGGAACAAGCGCCTCTCTGCGCGGTATAATTAATGCAACATATGCTTTCCCACACACTGCGGGAAAGCGCCTCTCTGCGGTATAATTAATGTACACGTCTGTGTATATGTATCCTGTCTGTATATTATAACTTAAAATGCAATAAAATTAGAATTTTTAATAATTTACAAGGTGTAAAGTGTTTTTTTTCACATTTTAACATGCAAGCGTTTACAGTTATATTTTCTATGAGTTGCGCTTGTTAAAAAAATTAGAGATGGGGGACTTGTTAAATACATTTTTTTGGGGGAAAATTACACAATTTTTAACAAACGCAACCCATACAAAAATCGTTAGTGCAGCATTATTGCTCACATTATAATTGAAATGGGAACAATATTGCTGCATTAGCAAAACAAAACAAAAAAAACACCTTTATTTTTAAAAAATATTTATTTTTAAATATTTTTTTATTTAATTTTTTATTTTTTATTTTTTTTAATTAACTTTTAACATGGTCATGTTTGGTATGGTTGGAAAGGCCATGCTTTAACCCCATAGGTGCCACGGATCGGGAGATAGGGAGTTCAATGGAACCCCCTATCTCCACCATTGGTGGCAACTAGGGGGTTAACTCCAGAAATTACTCTATCCGACGTCCCGATGTGAACCAACGGGACTTTGGATAGATTTCAACTATTTTATTTTTTTAACTTCCGGATAGTCAAAATCTATCCACTTTGGATAGAGTAAGTCCATTAATTATATATATATATACAGTTGTGTTCAAAATTATTCAACCCCCAATGCTGTAAAGGGTTTTAGGGAATTTAGTGTACATTTGTAATTGTATTCAGAATGAAATCCTACAAGGACTTTTTAAAGAACCATATGCAACTAAAATGACATCAATTGGTTTTCTAATATAGTAGTAAATGTTTCTTTTGTGAATTCTTCATTGACACAATTATTCAACCCCTTAAAGACTACCACTCTGAAGAACAGAGGTTCATTCAAGTGTTTTCAATCAGGTATTGAAAACACCTGTGGATGTCACGGAGCAGCAATAAAGCATAATAAGCACCAATTAGGCAGCTTTAAAATGACTGTGATACTCAGCTCCTTCTAGACATTTACTGGTGTGGTTACAAACATGGTGAAGTCAAGAGAATGGTCCAGGAAGACAAGAGAAGAGGTGACTATTCTTCACAGGAAGGACAATGGCTATAAGAAGATTGCAAAGATGTTAAACATACCAAGAGAGACCATAGGAAGCATCATTTGCAAATTCAAGGAAAAGGGCACTGTTGAAACGCTACCTGGTCGTGGCAGAAAGAAGATGCTGACTTCAACTGCTGCGCGCTACCTGAAGCGTAGAGTGGAGAAAAGTCCCCGTGTGACTGCTGAGGAACTGAGAAAAGATTTGTCAGATGTGGGTACTGAAGTTTCAGCTCAGACAATACGGCGCACACTGCGTAATGAAGGCCTCCATGCCAGAACTCCCAGGCGCACCCCCTTGCTGTCTCCAAAGAATAAGAAGAGTCGACTGCAGTATACCAAAAGTCATGTGGACAAACCACAGAAGTTTTGGGATAGTGTTCTGTGGACTGATGAAACAAAATTAGAACTGTTTGGGCCCATGGATCAACGCTATGTTTGGAGGAGGAAGAACAAGGCCTATGAAGAAAAAAACACCTTGCCTACTGTGAAGCATGGCGGGGGGTCAATCATGCTTTGGGGCTGTTTTGCTTCTGCAGGTACAGGGAAGCTTCAGCGTGTGCAAGGTAGCATGAATTCTTTCAGTACCAGGAGATATTGGATGACAATGTGATGCAGTCCGTCACAAACCTGAGGCTTGGGAGACGTTGGACCTTTCAACAGGACAATTATCCCAAGCATACCTCCAAGTCCACTAGAGCATGGTTGCAGATTAAAGGCTGGAACATTTTGGAGTGGCCATCGCAGTCACCTGACTTAAATCCGATTGAGAACCTCTGGTGGGACTTAAAGAAAGCAGTTGCAGTGCGCAAGCCTAAGAATGTGACTGAACTGGAGGCTTTTGCCCATGACGAATGGGCGAAGATACCCGTAGATCGCTGCAAGACACTTGTGTCAAGCTATGCTTCACGTTTAAAAGCTGTTATAACTGTAAAAGGATGTTGTACTAAGTACTAAGATTGAATGTCACTTGGGGGTTGAATAAAACTGATAATGATGTGAGCACAGAAAAGACATTTGTGGTTATTTCATTATAAATGTTATGTTATATTTGTCTGACCTACACGTGCCTCTTTGATTTAATTGTAAGCAAGATGACTGAATGATCAAAATCAATGTCAAACTGGCCAAAACACTCAATTTCAGTGGGGGTTGAATAATTTTGAACACAACTGTATATATAGAAGGCCCCTGTGAGGGCCGAAACGTCGGCTGGTGCCATTGGGCACAATATTTTAATGCATACTCAATAAATCATCATTTTTTTATTCTGTGACCTAAGTCCTGGAGTGCGTCCTATACTTGAAGACCTCTATACTAATATTTTTGGATTTGTGCACCCAGGCAAGTATTTTGCTTTGTGGTATGTGCAGGTTGCCACTGGTTTCTTCTCATATATATATATATATACAGTTGTGTTCAAAATTATTCAACCCCCACTGAAATTGAGTGTTTTGGCCAGTTTGACATTGATTTTGATAATTCAGTCATCTTGCTTACAATTAAATCAAAGAGGCACGTGTAGGTCAGACAAATATAACATAACATTTATAATGAAATAACCACAAATGTCTTTTCTGTGCTCACATCATTATCAGTTTTATTCAACCCCCAAGTGACATTCAATCTTAGTACTTAGTACAACATCCTTTTACAGTTATAACAGCTTTTAAACGTGAAGCATAGCTTGACACAAGTGTCTTGCAGCGATCTACGGGTATCTTCACCCATTCGTCATGGGCAAAAGCCTCCAGTTCAGTCACATTCTTAGGCTTGCGCACTGCAACTGTTTTCTTTAAGTCCCACCAGAGGTTCTCAATCGGATTTAAGTCAGGTGACTGCGATGGCCACTCCAAAATGTTCCAGCCTTTAATCTGCAACCATGCTCTAGTGGACTTGGAGGTATGCTTGGGATCATTGTCCTGTTGAAAGGTCCAATGTCTTCCAAGCCTCAGGTTTGTGACGGACTGCATCACATTGTCATCCAATATCTCCTGATACTGAAGAGAATTCATGGTACCTTGCACACGCTGAAGCTTCCCTGTACCTGCAGAAGCAAAACAGCCCCAAAGCATGATTGACCCCCGCCATGCTTCACAGTAGGCAAGGTGTTCTTTTCTTCATAGGCCTGTTCTTCCTCCTCCAAACATAGCGTTGATCCATGGGCCCAAACAGTTCTAATTTTGTTTCATCAGTCCACAGAACACTATCCAAAACTTCCGTGGTTTGTCCACATGACTTTTGGCATACTGCAGTCGACTCTTCTTATTCTTTGGAGACAGCAAGGAGGTGCGCCTGGGAGTTCTGGCATGGAGGCCTTCATTACGCAGTGTGCGCCGTATTGTCTGAGCTGAAACTTCAGTACCCACATCTGACAAATCTTTTCTCAGTTCCTCAGCAGTCACACGGGGACTTTTCTCCACTCTACGCTTCAGGTAGCGCACAGCAGTCGAAGTCAGCATCTTCTTTCTGCCACGACCAGGTAGCGTTTCAACAGTGCCCTTTGCCTTGAATTTGCGAATGATGCTTCCTATGGTCTCTCTTGGTATGTTTAACATCTTTGCAATCTTCTTATAGCCATTGCCTTCCTGTGAAGAGTAATCACCCCTTCTCTTGTCTTCCTGGACCATTCTCTTGACTTCACCATGTTTGTAACCACACCAGTAAATGTCTAGAAGGAGCTGAGTATCACAGTCATTTTAAAGCTGCCTAATTGGTGCTTATTATGCTTTATTGCTGCTCCGTGACATCCACAGGTGTTTTCAATACCTGATTGAAAACACTTGAATGAACCTCTGTTCTTCAGAGTGGTAGTCTTTAAGGGGTTGAATAATTGTGTCAATGAAGAATTCACAAAAGAAACATTTACTACTGTATTACAAAACCAATTGATGTCATTTTAGTGGCATATGGTTCTTTAAAAAGTCCTTGTAGGATTTCATTCTGAATACAATTACAAATGTACACTAAATTCCCTAAAACCCTTTACAGCATTGGGGGTTGAATAATTTTGAACACAACTGTATATATATATATATTATATAGAGATCATCTTTCTGCTGACTGGAGAGGATCATATGGTGGGGAAGATCCAGGAGATGATCACTGACAGCAGCCGTCACCAAATAACGGAAGGAGGATACTGCAGGACCCAAAGCTTTAATACGGAGCCTCCACCTCACTCAGGAATCCATGAGCAAAACAAGGAGAAGATCCTGGGACTGACCAATAAGATCATCCGTCTGTTGACTGGAGAGGTTCCTATACGGTGTGAGGATGTCACTGTCTATCTCTCCATGGAGGAGTGGGAGTATTTAGAAGAACACAGGGATCTCTACAAGGCTGTCAGGATGGGGGATCACCAGCCAAATGTTGTACTTGGTAAATCTGTATCTGGTGAATCGCACACGCCGGTTTCTTTTTCTGATTTTGGAATGGAATATATACCAAGTGGTGGAGTCAGATTTTCTAACGGTCAGAATCAGGACAGTGGACAGCAACAGTGCTATCCAGCGTGCTGATGGTTAGAAAATAGTAATGTTCTGTATTCATAGCAAATGCCACGTTTTATGCAATGTATTAAGCTTTTCATTTATTTACTGCAATATTATACACTGTTGATATTGACTATGTATGACTTTCCAATTTCTTTATAAAGAACAATATGTTAAAAAAATAAAAAAATAGTAATGTATATATGATTAACAGCCGCACGGACTTAAACATCGGGACTTTGGATAGATTTCAATTATTAAATTTTTTTAACTTTTGGATAGTCCAAATCTATCCAAAGTCCCGAAGTTTTACTTATCTACTAATAGACACTTTGGGCCATATTACATACTTGGTGCCAACTTAACCAGAGCTGTTGTAAACTTCCCAGAGCCATTATAGCCTATGGAGGTTTTAAGTTTACAACTGCTCTGGTTAAGTTAGCACCAACATTGTAATACTGCCCTTTATGTATAGTGTCTTTATGTCTAGTGATTATATTCTCTTTTAAAAACATACATAACTCTTATATTCCCTTCTAATAAGTTTACCTTAATATGAACTCGTCTTTAAAAAAAAATATGAGTTCAGTTTAGAAGTAGGTGAAAGTTAACACAAGAAAAAACTGTATTATAAAAGAAAGATATAGATTATACGAATATTGCACAAAATGGCGATAGGCATCCATTTTGTTTTCCCTATGAAATTACCCGACAGAGCGTATCACAGAATCCACAGCAATAAAACCCCCAGCTAACCAAGGCAACCATGGTAACATGGTAACAATGGCAATATAGTAACCATGACAATCAGGTAACATGCCAACAACGACAAGCATATCAACCAGGTAACCATGGCAACATAATAACCATGACAACCAGGTAACATGTCACCAATGGTAACCATGGCAACAATGGGGTAACCATGTGAACCATGGTAATCAGGTAACCATGGGAACATAGTAACATGACAACCAGGTAACCACCACAACATGGTAACCAGGGCAACCATGCTACATGGTAACCATGACAACATGGCAACAGTTGAATGGTGGGAACGGTGTGTAGTAATGTGACGTAGTGAGTGAGTGTGAGACAAAATGGAAAGTGGAAATGGAAACTTATGGAAGTGGGGGTGACAGTGTATGCGGGGTCAAAGAAAGGATAGAATCCAGGAAAGAAGTGTGACAGCAGCGAGAAGTGGCTAGGAGTGCAACGTGAATAAAAGGAGTGAGAATGCGTGGTGAGAAGTGAAAAGGTGGAGTGAGAAAACAGAGTGCCGAATGAAAATATTGGTTCTTTTAACGTTCAGACAAAAAAGCAGAAAAGGAAACATATTTGTTCAGTCCATTAGGAGATGTTTGTAGTGTTCTAATCCAAAAAGTTTCCCTTTGGAGAAGTATTTGGGAACGGCTGCCCACTCGATGCAACGGAGGAACTTGGTCTATGGCTATAAATTTCAGAGACGGAAGTTGGTGACCAGTCAGCAGGAAATGTTTGGATCGGTGGCCTCTGATTCTGTCATGAAGGGTAAGGTCTATTTTCCCAACATACAGGGTTATTCAAAGAGAATCGAAAAGTCGGTGACTTTTCGTTCCCTGCACTTCGGGGCGATTTGGCGATCCTATTTTGCCGACCCTGTGGTGTATTCAGCAAGCACCGCAGGGCCCCCGTAGTGCAGGGAAAACCAGCCACAAACCCGCCGAACACTAACCGAACACTCACCGAAACCCACAGCAAACAGCTGGATAAACCACGCCGAACGTGCCGGAGAAACCCGAGCAGCCGTCGATCACAGAGCAGCCTCCAGAAAGAGCCGACACGAAGACGAACGAGGTGAAAACAAAAACCAGTACGCTTAAAAGTTTGAAAATTGAAGCGCTGATTGCAAAAAAAACACTGAACAAAAATGTCTGGAATTTACACATAAGATCCAATGAATGATAATAAAAAGGGCTGTTACAGAAAAAAGAATTAAACATTCCAAAATAAAAACCCCGAAAAAAATCCCAAAAAATGCCTAAAAGATCCTATAAAATCTATAAATAAAGATACATTTTTACTGCAGAATAAAATAATAAATGGTTTATTAGATATTGAATTAAAACAGGAATATTTTTAACATTGAAGCCTATGGGATTCGCCTGAATAAACCTGTCGAATGAAACCACCGAATGGCAGGACATTTTGGCAACTTTTCTCTGCTGTTTTATGTTCTCTGAACAGACGAAGCATTGCGTCTCTATGGGGATTTTACTGCCATCGAACAGGCACCGTACCTGCAGGCAATTCGTCAACATTTTTGCGAATTGCCTGCTCTCTGAATAGCCGAATGGCCCCGAAATGGACAGGTGATGAGATATATGAAATGGCCAGCGGTGCAAGTGATCCGATGTCGTATTAGGAAATGCTGACCAGTTGACGGATGGGCAAAAGAGGTTCCTGACAGCAAACTATATAAATAATTTGTAGAGTTCGCTGTGCTTAGCTCTAGAAGCTGCCGGATCTCCATTTTGATTTATCAATGCATCGAATGGGAGATTTATACCATTCATCTGGGAGTATTTTTATATAGAACATATTTGCTCTCAGGGACTTCTGTGCCTTATTTGAGGATTCTTGCTGCATCTGAACCTGTATTTCTATTAGAAAGAAAGAAAATATATCTTTAACCCCCTTTCTTGAGGTTGGGGAGTGAGTCCCGCACAGGTTATGTCCCAGAATGTACGTGTGTGTGTGTGTTATGGTACCCGGGTACAATATTCAACTGGCCAGTGAATTGCTTATGAGGTATCTTCGACAAGTCAAGTTGGGGCCCTGTGGGTTTTGGAAACAAACAGCAGCGTGCTTTCTATATTCACAACGGCCTGGAAGGCCTCTCACCCATCCGCCAGATACTTGATGCTCCGCTCGACCCAGGACGTCTCTCCGCTCGATGTTGACTGGGGTTGTCTTGGTTACTGGATCCGCTGTCGGGCTTTCTGCACCTGCCGCAAGATGTCCAGCTCTCCCTGTCCGATCGATCTGCGGTACTCCTAACTCGGGGTCTTCCAGCTTCCTCAATATCAGTGTGGGTAGTCTGGTGAATCACTGGGTCTTCCTCTGATAAGGCTGAATAACCCGGTCTTCAACTCTGTCAGGCAGCCTGCACTCCGGCCTAGTCACTGTCTCGTTCTGCTGCACTGCGTCTCGCTCCTCTCACTCCCTGGCGCGCTCTTCCAGCTCTCTCCACGAGGCTCAGGATGTCAGCGTCTGTGTCCCACCCACTTCCTGTGTCCGCTCCCAAAGCATGCCGGGAAATGTAGTCCCAATGTTCAATGTCTCTCATCGTGCTTGTCTCCCTCCGGTGGCCAAAAATAGGTACTGCTACGACAGGGAATTAAAGCCAGCGCTACAGTAGTAAATGCTTCTTTTGTGAATTCTTCATTGACACAATTATTCAACCCCTTAAAGACTACCACTCTGAAGAACAGAGGTTCATTCAGGTATTGAAAACACATGTGGATGTCACGGAGCAGCAATAAAGCATAATAAGCACCAATTAGGCAGCTTTAAAATGACTGTGATACTCAGCTCCTTCTAGACATTTACTGGTGTGGTTACAAACATGGTGAAGTCAAGAGAATGGTCCAGGAAGACAAGAGAAGAGGTGATTACTCTTCACAGGAAGGGCAATGGCTATAAGAAGATTGCAAAGATGTTAAACATACCAAGAGAGACCATAGGAAGCATCATTTGCAAATTCAAGGCAAAGGGCACTGTTGAAACGCTACCTGGTCGTGGCAGAAAGAAGATGCTGACTTCGACTGCTGTGCCCTACCTGAAGCGTAGAGTGGAGAAAAGTCCCCGTGTGACTGCTGAGGAACTGAGAAAAGATTTGTCAGATGTGGGTACTGAAGTTTCAGCTCAGACAATACGGCGCACACTGCGTAATGAAGGCCTCCATGCCAGAACTCCCAGGCGCACCCCCTTGCTGTCTCCAAAGAATAAGAAGAGTCGACTGCAGTATGCCAAAAGTCATGTGGACAAACCACAGAAGTTTTGGGATAGTGTTCTGTGGACTGATGAAACAAAATTAGAACTGTTTGGGCCCATGGATCAACGCTATGTTTGGAGGAGGAAGAACAAGGCCTATGAAGAAAAGAACACCTTGCCTACTGTGAAGCATGGCGGGGGGGTCAATCATGCTTTGGGGCTGTTTTGCTTCTGCAGGTACAGGGAAGCTTCAGCGTGTGCAAGGTACCATGAATTCTCTTCAGTACCAGGAGATATTGGATGACAATGTGATGCAGTCCGTCACAAACCTGAGGCTTGGGAGACGTTGGACCTTTCAACAGGACAATGATCCCAAGCATACCTCCAAGTCCACTAGAGCATGGTTGCAGATTAAAGGCTGGAACATTTTGGAGTGGCCATCGCAGTCATCTGACTTAAATCCGATTGAGAACCTCTGGTGGGACTTAAAGAAAGCAGTTGCAGTGCGCAAGCCTAAGAATGTGACTGAACTGGAGGCTTTTGCCCATGACGAATGGGCGAAGATACCCGTAGATCGCTGCAAGACACTTGTGTCAAGCTATGCTTCACGTTTAAAAGCTGTTATAACTGTAAAAGGATGTTGTACTAAGTACTAAGATTGAATGTCACTTGGGGGTTGAATAAAACTGATAATGATGTGAGCACAGAAAAGACATTTGCGGTTATTTCATTATAAATGTTATGTTATATTTGTCTGACCTACACGTGCCTCTTTGATTTAATTGTAAGCAAGATGACTGAATGATCAAAATCAATGTCAAACTGGCCAAAACACTCAATTTCAGTGGGGGTTGAATAATTTTGAACACAACTGTAGTTGTTACTTGTTTTAACTATAGGTTGTAATAGATTGTCGCTATATTGGGAGACTTTACTTGAAACCATATCCTTATCTATTTTAGGGAGCTAGTAGAAGTTTGTGCTTTGTGTATTCTGGGGTAAGGTGCCGAGGTAACGCCTGCCCAGGAATAACTCGCTAACATGGGGACGCTACGGGGAAACCTGCAGGTGCAGATTTCCCCCTCTTGCATCCCCATGTTAGCGCAAACTATGGATAGGCAGTGGCGTAGCGTGGGGGGGCCTCAGGGGCGGTCGCCCCGGGTGCAATTTTCTTAGGGGGCGCAAAATTTCAAAAGAATTTGAACCATTAATATTTTCCAACAGGGATCAGCAAGGTGTCCGCTCACAGACACTGGTGTCCTTGAGAGGCCCTTTCACAGGCAGCCTCCAGTTTTGCGGTGCTGGCGGTGACTTAGCACTCGGCGTCCAGAAGGGAGGACCAGGACAGAAAATTCTGGTCCTGTCCTGACTCCTCTTTAACGCTGACATGAGTCACGTGAAGCAGTGCAGCATTATCCGATGGAACACCCTGTACCAAGCTTGTCAGTCCCCCTTGAAGCCCTGTGCCAGCCCCCGCCGCTGGTAGCCCTTCAGCCGCTGAACAGGAAGGAGGGAGGGAGATGCCTGCCCTGCAGCACATTTAGAATCCAGTCTCCACTAAGCCCACTAGACATCTCCCCCCCCTGGCCACCAGCAACTTCATGCAGGTAGGCAACACTGTGTGACACCAGAGCAGCGTGACCAACACACAGTAAGGGGGTACTGGGAGAGGGTGACTGGAGGTACTTGAGGGAGAGAGTGACTTGGGGTACTGGGAGAGAGTGACTGGGGGTACTGGGAGAGAGTGACTGGGGGTACTGGGAGAGAGGAGTTACTGGGTATAGTATGAGAGTAGAGCTATGCTAGGATATACTGGGACAGTGGTACTGGAAGCAGTGGCGTAGCGTGGGGGGGCATGTGTGTTTCATTATTTACCATATTAGTATTTTGTTGATATACAGTCAGGTCCAGAAATATTGGGACATGGACACAAGTCTAACATCTGGCTCTATACACCACCACAATGGAGTTGGAATGAAACAAACACAATGTGCTTTAACTGCAGACTGTCAGCTTTAATTTGAGGGTATGTACATCCAACTCAGGTGAACGGTGTAGGACTTACAGCAGTTTGCAGATGTGCCTCCCACTTGTTAAGGGACCAAAAGTAATGGGACAGAATAATAATCATAAATCAAACTTTCCCTTCTTAATACTTGGTTGCAAATCCTTAGCAGTCAATCACAGCCTGAAGTCTGGAACGCATAGACATCACCAGACGCTGGGTTTCATCCCTGGTGATGCTCTGCCAGGCCTCTACTGCAACTGTCTTCAGTTCCTGCTTGTTCTTGGGGCATTTTCCCTTCAGTTTTGTCTTCAGCAAGTGAAATGCATGCTCAATGGGATTCAGGTCAGGTGATTGACTTGGCCATTGCATAACATTCCACTTCTGTCCCTTCAAAAACTCTTTGGTTGCTTTTGCAGTATGCTTTGGGTCATTGTCCATCTGCACAGTGAAGCGCCGTCCAATGAGTTCTGCAACATTTGGCTGAATGTGAGCAGATAATATTGCCCGAAACACTTCAGAATTCATCCTGCTGCTTCTGTCAGCAGTCACATCATCAATAAATACAAAAGAACCAGTTCCATTGGCAGCCATACATGTTGTCACGGTCCCCACGCTCTGGCCCCTGTCACTCACGCTAACCCTGCACTATGAACAATGCACCTTCCTGAACTTTCTGAATGCACTGACGTTCTGGCCTTGGAGCTTCACCTCTGCTCACCTTCCCCTGATTACCCCAGCATTTATGGAAGCTACGCCCTCTCCAGGAGAATTCCACATTGAAGTTGCAGACTGTGAACCTGTTTGAGAAAGCTCTCTGACGTTCCCAAGGATTTCTTGATTGAACCACCAAAGACTCCAAGGACCCTCTGTTGCTATCTGGACTTTCATCACTTCATCATACTGGTACCCCCTCCCATCCTGCCCCCATCGAAGATCCCCGTGAACCAGACCCATTGCTGAGCCTCTAGACTATCCTTATTGCCTGTTCCCTGCCTGATTCTACGTTCTTGTATATATGTTTAGTGTATTATTGTTTATTCATCGCTTGCCCCATGTGCTGTTAAGTTCCCTTTTTTGTGTCCATTTTCACTCTCATTCTCTAGTCTCTCATCTCGCTATCCCTTATTCCTTCTGTTCCTAAACCGCTCCCATTTAGTTCTCCTTACCCTCCCTTCCCACTACTCCCAGCCATCCCTTCTATTTACTTCAACCTCCTTTTGCATCTCCTCCTTCTCTAAGCTATTCCTTATTGTGCCCAGTCTCCTCCAGTGACTCATGTCTTATGTTCATTCTATAATAAACCCCTTTTGTTTACTCTGAACCTGCCTCTTTCACTGCATCCTGGGCTCACAACCCTCCCTGCTATACCAATCAGTCTACATGTGACACATATCCACGCCATGACACTACCACCACCATGCTTCACTGATGAGGTGCTATGCTTAGGATCATGGGCAGTTCCTTTCCTTCTCCATACTCTTCTCTTCCCATCACTCTGGTACAAGTTGATCTTGGTCTCATCTGTCCATAGGATCTTTTTCCAGAACTGTGAAGGCTTTTAGGTGTTGTTTGGCAAACTCTAATCTGGCCTTCCTGTTTTTGAGGCTCACCAATGGTTTACATCTTGTGGTGAATCCTCTGTATTCACTCTGGTGAAGTCTTCTCTTGATTTTTTGACACATACACCTACCTCCTGGAGAGTGTTCTTGATCTGGCCAACTGTTGTGAAGGGTGTTTTCCTCACCAGGGAAAGAATTCTTCATTCATCCACCAGTTTTCTGTGGTCTCCCGGGTCTTTTGGTGTTGCTGAGCTCACCGGTGCATTCCTTCTTTTTGAGAATGTTCCAAACAGTTGTTTTGGCCACGCCTAATATTCTTGCTATCTCTCTGATGGGTTTGTTTTGGTTTCTTCAGCCTAATGATGGCTTGCTTCACTGATAATGACAGCTCTTTGGATCTCATCTTGAGAGTTGACAGCAACAGATTCCAAATGCAAATAGCACACTTGAAATGAACTCTGGGCCTTTTATCTGCACATTGTAATTGGGGTAATGAGGGAATATCACAGACTGGCCATGGAACAGCTGAGAAGCCAATTGTCCCATTACTTTTGGTCCCTTAACAAGTGGGAGGCACATCTGCAAACTGCTGTAAGTCCTACACCATGCACCTGAGTTGGATGTAAATACCCTCAAATTAAAGCTGACAGTCTGCAGTTAAAGCACCTTGTGTTTGTTTCATTCCAACTCCATTGTGGTGGTGTATAGAGCCAATGATGTTAGAATTGTGTCCATGTCCCAATATTTCTGGACCTGACTGTACATGTGCTTTTGGGGTATGGGGGTCAATACTCTACTGGTAGAAGGGAATCAGGGTGCCCTACTGTGTCCACAGGTTGGGTGGGGCACATAATTCTTGCCTTTCCCCGGGCGCTGACAACCCACGCTACGCCGCTGGGAATAGGGTCCATAGAATTTACAGGGAGAGAAGTCACAGAAAGTGAGCAGAGATGTTTACTTCTCAGAAATGCCAATTCTTTTTTATTTAAGACTTGCGCGTCCCCGCAGTAATTAGCACTAACACTTCGTAATACCTTATTTACACAAATGGACATTTGTGGTTAGAGCTGTATTCCGGGGTAAGGTGCCGAGGTAACGCCTGCCCAGGAATAACTCACTAACATGGGGGTGCAGGGGCAGATTTTCTCAGTTGGCAGCGCCCCCATGTTAGAGCAAACTAGGGAATAGGGTCCATAGTATTTACAGGGAGAGAAGTCACAGAACATGAGCAGAGATTTAACCCTGTCACTACTGGAGGAGAATCAGTGCTCAGTTGGGAGGTATTTTACAGAATAAAGGGTTAATGAATGGCCTGATCGTGCTGTGTCTCCCTCCCTGTCCCTCAGTGCTGGATCCAGACAACTCACAGCTCAGTGTCTGCTATTCCCCTCCCCCAGCAGAGGCTCCTGGATCATGTGACCCCCTGCTCGCTTCTGAGCTGTGATGTCATCAGAGTGCGTCCATTCCCTTTTTTGCTAGAAATGGTGTGTGAAAAGCTGAGGCTGTGCAGGGAATGTCCGGCCCTGTCCCCTTACTACAGGCTCCATGAAGCTGCTCACACCCCCATGTGACTGGAGAGGACACACACAGGAGTAGTAGAGACAGAGCTGGTGCCCTGGGAGAGGAGGCTCAGGTATGTATGGGCGCCATGTCCCACATGCTATTTATTGCATGGAAAGCTGTCTCCTGTCATTGTGGGACAGTCACGGCGCATCCCTCATAGCCGTGTAGGTAGCTCCATTACAGCGCCGTGCGAGTCGCCGCGCAGGGAGGAGCTCTGGCGTCACTTTAAACATGGGGACATTTCACCTGGCACAGGATCATGGGAGTTACAGTGCACTGCTCCTCATGGGCAGGTTCACACTAGCCCTAACCAATCCACAAACTCCCCCTGGTGCTTTTAAAGCAGCACTGTAATGACTCTGTATTAAAGCCGCATCCTCCGGCCTCTATAAAGAGGCGCTGCCTGTAATGACTCCATATGAACGCCAGGTCCTCCGGCCTTTCATGCCGCACACACAATATTAACCCTTTCCATGCGGAGGATGCTCTCAGCCCAGCGTCCGGGACCTAGGCGGGCACGAAAGACGTCATCGCGATAGCGCAATGACGTGTATTACAGGCACCCCCCCCCCCCTTCACCAGTGCGGGGAAGGTTCCTGAAGGGAAGTGGGGGAGGTCCTTTGGACCTCTCTCCCTCCCCATCCATGCAGGCCACAAGCTCAAGGCAGGCATCATTTGTAAGGGCACAGCCTGCCCTTCCAAGAGGTGGCTGTCTTTAACCCTCTAGGGGGCTGGATCGCGATATGGCGCCAACAGGTGCCGTATCGTGGTCCCCTACCGGAGCTGGCTGACATCTTGGATGTCGGACAAGCTTCTGGGATATCCCCCTGACGACTGTCAGTTTTGGAATAAACCCTTTGCTGCCACCTATGGTGGAGATAGGGGGTTCCGTGGCAGCTAGGGGTTAATATTTGATATCATTGGAACGGCCAGAGCAATTAAAGGTTGTTTTTTTTTTTTTTTTTTTTTTATGCAGCAATATTGTTCTCATTTCAATTGTAATGTGAACAATGATGCTACACTGACGATTTTTTTCTATAGGGGAGTTTGCTAAAAAACGCCTAATTTCCCCCCAAAAAAATGTAACGAGTCACCATTTCTAATTTGTTTAACAAGTACACCCCATAGAAAATATAACGCAAACGCTCGCATGATAAAATGTGAAAAAAAAACAAAAAAAAAACAACACTTTACACAATGTAGATGATTGAAAATTCAATTTGGATTGCATTCTTTGATATATTCAGGCAGGACATGATGTATACATATAATAATGATATATTATGAATCTGCCGAGTCTGCCGGAAAGAACAATATATATAATATGTCTGGGTTGTATTATAAAATGGGAATTCAAACCGCGTTTAAACAAACATATTGAGCGAAACCGGTAAAAATGAGCTCAGCACAGTGGTGTGAAATGGCTCAGCAGCGAAAGGGTTAAAGGAGTAATGTGATATGGGTCCTGTAAATCAAAAATTATTCAAAGCCTCCTTGGTTTCCAATATAAGTCTAAATTTGTTAATCTTGTTGTTGGTGAAGTATTCAGCAAAGCTGACAGCAGTGAGGTCCGTGGAAGGTTGGGGGGAAGCGGGGCACATTAACAGATTGACAGTATGAAACCGACGTCTGGAATCATGAGAAAAGGTGGAGATATGGGGCGAGAAGTTTGCTTAGCGAGGGATAAAGCGAGGCTGTAAGAACAGAGCATGAATTTGTAGTGCAGGAAGTCAGCCGAATTATGGGACTTTCTCCAGCCTTGTTCAGCTGTCACATCGCCAGAGATATTGTGTGTATTTAGTGTGCCACAGTTGTTGGTTAGGCCTACGTGCTGGATGGAAAGAGATGGGAGTTCGTCAAGTGAAGTGGAGAGGGCAGAATTGTAGAGATCAGTGACTGTGTCTGTGCATTTGGATGCGGAGATCGAAAGGAGAAGAGGATGGATCACTGTATAGAGTAGCTGTGGATTCAATGCACCAAAATGCCTTTTGAAGCAGAGGAGTGGGAGTAGAAACAGCAGTCTGGGTTGGTGGCAGGAGAAGTTTGCAGGTAAGCAGGTGGTGATCGGAAAGGGGGAGAGGTGTGTTAGAAATGGTACAGAGGCTGAAGAAAATAAGGTCCAAGGTGTTGCCAGCTTGGTGGATAAGGGGAGTTAAACCACTGTGTGAGGCCCTTGGAGGAGGTGAAAGATATTTGGGGGTTGGTAGGATAGTCGATGGGAATGTTGAAATCTCCAAGGATGAGAGATGGAATGTCAGATGAGACATGAGGGAGCCAGACAGAAAGGGTCCAGGAGAACCAAGGGGCGGTAGATTACCACAAAACGTAGGGGTGTAGGGTGGAAAAGGCAGACGGCATGGACTTTGAAGGATGCAAATAGGAGGGAGGAATAGGCTGGAAAGTGCAGGTTGGAGAGAGGTAGAAATCAGAGAATTTTTTAAATAGTTACGTTGCTTCTTTGAAGCGAAAACAATAAGGAGTTTATGTCCTCTAATAGAATATTCCAAAATATGAGAAGTTCAACCTCCATTACTGACCCTGAAACCAAAGTAGACACTCCTCTCGAGGAGGAAGTATATGTGTAGGGTATTGCATGGAACAGTATTTGGGAATTATACCTTTGCTTAAGTGGGTTTCCTTTAAGAATAAGATGTCTGACCCCAATTTAACATAATGTGCCATGACCATTCTACATTTAATGCAGGGAGGACTGGAGGGTCCGGAAGGATCATAGATGCAGTATATCATCTTGAGGGGACGGATCATTTTCACCATGGACTATTCAGCTCTGGTTGAGCTGATGTGGATTCCGTAGAAGGTTCTAGAGCAGAAGGATCAAGTGTTAGGCCAAGTCGGAGGAGTAATTTATGTCCCATTCAGTTTATCAGCTCCATTAAATATGTTGTTACTGCTGTACAGTAACATGGATTCATTTTTCTTGTGATCTTTCTAGAAGCTACTGATCGAGCTTGTGTGTCACGCTGGCACCACCAGGCTTGCACCAAGGTGAGGCTCTGGTTCAGGTGAAAAGCCCCAATATGCAGAAATACTTCAAACAATATAATAGGTGGGAAGAGCACACAAGGTAAACTGGAGGCTCCTGCACGGCAATACCAAAGAGTCCCTATACTGATAGGCCGGTCTTTAAAGTAGCCGGATCTGCGCTAGATGAAATAAAATGACCACAGAGCCGTGCAGGGTCTTATGAAATATACAGATGACAGGAATCCCTATAAACAGTACAGACCGGGAATAATCATGAATGAAGTCAAGAGGAAAAGCCTGGAGTCAGAAAGCCAGAGAGCGTACGATCTCCAGATTCCAGGGTTCAGAGCCAGAAGGGTTGTCACACAAGCCAAACGTCGGTACACTGGAAATCCGTATAAATAATAAACAGAAGATCAATATTCCACAGGGGAAAACCAACACAGGAATAACCTAGGAATAAACCAGGAACACCGTGGCAGGAATAACAGACAGGGAAAGTGGACTAAAGGTATATAGAACAAAATATACAAACACAGCAGGTCACTGAAAACAAATACTGATAAATCAGGAAGTGAAAATCATGGAGCAATGCACTATGGGAGCATTGCTCTTACATAGGGAGTGAATCAAAACAAAAGACAGACAGGTGAGCTGAGAGCAGAAACAATATTAACCCCTGAGCTGCAACCCAGGAATGGCAGCCTAAATCAAAGCCTGCACAGGATATATACATATACAGGGGACAGGGCTGGAAGCATGAAACGTGACATTGTGCAATTCATTACACATTTTATAATTAAGCTTCTAGACCTTCAATGCTCACCATCATTTCTCCTAAGTCTCGGTCGGAGCACTCCTACTTAAGATTGGTATGAATAGTTCTAACTTGTTCTTCCCAGCTTTCATAAAGCTTGATGAAGTTATTCTCATTTTGAGAAATTTCTTGCTGTTAAAGCTCTTGCATTATTGTGGATTTCCTGGCATGCCAGCCCTGGGGAGGATGCAGCTGGATGCCAGGTATAACCATGAAAGGAGCTTATGTGGGGGTATAATCGCCAGCAGACTTGCAGGTCAGTCATTATAAATGTTAGATTTGTAGTTCTGAGGAAGGGGGAGCAGTGGACCATAGTCCACATCGTAGCTGTGACGGTAGTCACTTTGAACTGGTGGTATTTGGATTGGCATTACTGTTGGGAGGTGTGGGTTCTGGGGGGTCTGACTAGGGACGTGCGGTGAGGTCAGTGGCTGGTGAGGTGCTGTCTTGTATCAGACCCAGATGTTATCTAACTTTCTGCAGTTTGTGTTTAGCTGTATATTATCTTTCACTCCTTTACTGTGCATTCACTCTGGAGTCCATAGAACTCCATTGAGGCTTCCACTGCAGGTCGGCGGAGTGATCGCAGTTTGAGAGTGGAGGAAGGTTTTTCCTCCATCTCCCTCTGCTCCCGGCGGCCAGAAGAGGCGGATCAGGCCGTTGTTCTCGTCGCCGGATGAGAGGGGAGTATGTGTTTGAGGAAAAAAAAACAACTAAAAACAAACAATTTTTTTTTTTTTTTTAACATCTCTTTGTACTCGTAATCAGGTCATGTTTGGTATCATTGGAAAGGACATGCACCAGATAGAGAGGTGTCCAGTAGACGTGTGGGGGACATACACCGCATACAGCAGGAAACATTCCCCACATTTCATCTGCAGTGAAGGGGTTAAGAATTATTTCAGTTTGTTTAAAACACTCACCTACTGTCCAGCGACACTGGGCTCGCCGCCTTCTTCCTCTCCATTACTTCTGAATGCTATCATTTCTGTAGTTCTTACGGACGTTGCGTACCTACAATAGACAATTGCATATCTGTCGCTTGCGCAGAGTTGCACACGCACCGCCATACTGTGGCTGCTGTCTCCATGAACAAATATTCGCAATCCTATCTGCCACATGACAACTGTGTAGGCCACAGGATGCCCTCCATTTCACACAGTTGTACCAGCCAAACGAGACTGGAGGAGCAGGAGAGGGGCACTCTATGCTGCGTGACCACTTTAATAAACTGAACTGATCAGGGTGCACAGATTGTCCCTTAGTTGGAAGGAGTGTGTCGATGCTGCTCTGGGCTTCATTTCTGCTTCACACAACACCGGGTGACCTCTAACATGCATAATATTTATCTCCAGTTTCAGGAAAACTGTGCTTCCTCTAATCGTTCTGTTTCACAAGAACTGGGTGTCTGGATAAACTGTGACAATGAATAAAGACAAAGCTAGGGATCCGCTGAGCCAGAAGATCCTGGATTTAACTCTGGAGATCATCTTTCTGCTGACTGGAGAGGTAAGAGTTTCCATGAAATTGAATAACCCTGGCGTTGTCTTGGTTGTGTCATGCTGAAAATTCAGAGCCCGCCATTACAATACAGGAAAAAGATTATAAAAACTCCAAACTAGGTAAATCAAATGAAGATTTAGTTACAAGATGTGATCACAGAAAGCAAACGCCACAGCCTATCACAGTGGTGCTTCGTCTAGCCGCGATGTCTGTGGGAATGGGGATACCGATATCGCAGTGAACATCCATAAAAAAGAAACAGCAGGACCTCAAGCGGAGAGCAGTGCAAGTGGGTTCAATTTATTGGGGGAAGCAACCCCATAGACAAGATATCAATGATGTTTCGGCCCAATGGCCTTAACCCCTTCACTGCGGATGGCGTGTGGGGAATGTTCTAGGAGTCTTCCACTGTATGCAGAGGACGTTCCCCACACGTCATCCGCTACCCGGGAGCTCCTATTCATACTCGCCTCTCTCCTCCGGGGTCCCGCGGCATTCTGACTTCCCTGAAGTAAGACGCTGCTTTTATGGCCCATCCCGTCGTAATGACATCATCGTGTCGGATGTTATGACATTTCCAGGCGCCCACCGGATGTCTTTAACCCCTGAGGTGCTGGACCGTGATCCGGCGCCATTTGGCGCGGTCCCTTGAACCCCCATATCTCCCGATCGGTGGCAGCTAGAGGATCATGTTTGGTGTCAAGAGCATGGCCTTTCCAAAGATGCCAAACATGACCATGTTAAAAATAAGGGGGGGGGGGGGAGTCTTTTTTGTATGTTATTTTTATTAATGCAGCAATATTGTTCCCGTTTCAATTATAATGTGAACAATGATGCTGCACTAACGATTTTTTTCTTTGGTGGGGTGTTTGCTAAAAATCACGTAATTTTCCCCCCAAAAAATGTAACCAGTCCCCATTTCTAATTTTTTTTTTTTACAAGCGCACCTCATAGAAAATTTAACCGGATGATAAAATGTGAGACAAACCACTTTACACTCTGCAGATGATTGAAAATTTGATTTTATTGCAATTTGTGTTATAAAATTCAGGCAGGACATGACTAATAATGAATTAGTGATGCACCGATACCACTTTTTTAAGACCGAGTACCGATACTTTTCTTCTAGTACTCACCGATACCGAGTACCGATACTTTTTTTAAGTCATGTGAAAGCTTTCCAATAAGAACAGACCTCATATAAAAATGCTCCCAGCTTATGGATATGACTCAGCTCATGGATACTGCCCCCCAGCTAATGGATATGCCCCCCCCCCCCGCTCACCTGGAGCTCACCGCGATGATACTTACCTTCCTGGGCGACGCCGGGAAAGTCTTCGCGCGTTGCGCTCGTTGGAAGGACCCCAGCCGCGATCACATGGGACCACTCATAGCGTAATACAGCCATACAATTAGAAGACTGCTTTAGAAATATGAGGAATCGGTCACACTGACATTTTAAGGAGCCTCAAATAATCTTTCGGCTGATTTTTGCTGATTTTTATATAGGATCAGCTTCTCCCCTCCTTTGACTCCAGAGTAAAATGATCTCAAAGAAGGAGAAATAACACATATAGTGCTCACTGTATATATAATACAAGATCCAGGATAATGTTAATTAACTCGCGTGGAACAGAGCCTGTGGAAACACTGGCTCGGTACAAGCGTTTCTTCAATATCACCCTGATATGGGTTTCACCCTGATCCTGGTGTTGTCACCTCCCAAGATGTTGCGTTCTCAATCTGTAGTGAGTGCAAAAGGATCCGGGGCACCCAGGGCTTGGAGATGTTTATACTCGTAAAAAGGCAAACCTCTCTATTGCTGTCACTTTCAATGTTTAGGATCACTTGGTGGTGAAGATCCATGAGATGGTCACTGACCACAGTACCCACCAAATATCAGAAGGCGGATACTGCAGGACCCAAAGCTTCAATACGGAGCCTCCACCTCACTCAGGAATCCATGAGCAAAACAATGAGAAGATCCTGGAACTGACCAATAAGATCAACCAGCTGCTGACTGGAGAGGTGAGGCTGCTGGGAATAGGACATTATACAGTAACACCAAGGGATGTGACTGTGTCTGTGTAACAGAGAAAAAAAATTCTATTCCATAGAGCACCCGGAAGCCGGTGATGTATCAATACACTGTGTCATGCCAGTTGGTCATGCTGTCTGTCCGTGCCGCATTTAGGCCTCCTGGGCAGAGAGGGCGCCATTCTGGACATCTATCACCTGGGACTGCTCCACCTGGTCAGAGACCTAGGAGGGCTTTAAATAGCAGCAGCTGAGAGAGCTTGGTGCTCCGCCGTGGTTTCTAGTGAACCCCTCAGTGCGTTACTGAATCTCTGGGTTCTTGATCCCTCCGTTTGACCTCTGGCTGAGTATTCTCGGTTCTGGTTTCTGTTCTTGCCCCTGTTTGACTTTTATACTGATTCCATGTACTGACCCTGGCTATTGTATTTGAACTCTGGGTTTGCTCTATTGTCCCCGATTGGTTATCTGTTATTCAGATTCTGTGTACCGACCTCTGGCTTTGTATTTGTACTGTGCTCTTTCCCTGTGGCTTCAGCATTTCTGTGTATTGTCCTTGGGTTTATATTGATATTCTTTATTCAGTTTAGATCTGGCCATTCTAAGGACCGACCTGTTGGATAAGGGGTTTCCTCACTTAACTGGGTTTTGTCTGTGTGCTGGGTTACTCGTTATTCGTGACATACGGCATATGCTGAGCCGTGTGCAGGACATCTAACTGCAGGTTTATCATTGTGTCTAACAGGTTCCTATACGATGCCAGGATGTCTCTGTCTATCTCTCCATGGAGGAGTGGGAGTATTTAGAAGGACACCGGGATCTCTACGAGGACGTCACGAGGGAAAATCACCAGCCAGTTATGGCACTTGGTAAGAGAAGGTTTAATTCTCATAATATCTATATCAAAAAACTGAAGTGGAGCGTCTCAACCAAACAATCCCCACGCAATAGAAGTGTGCCGTCGCTATCTACCAATCTAGGATCGAATCCCAAAAAAGCGTTCAGTGATGGTACAGCACATTCAATGTAATAGTTTGTAACATACACTTTGTGCCGTAGCAGTCAATCTTCTCGGTATCCACACATATCACATAGAAACAAAACCATGATAAGATAATTGCGCAATACGTAACCCATCAACCCTCAGATTCTTTTGGAAAGATGTTGTATACAGTGGCGACTCCAGGACCAAAATATAGGGGGGGCACATAAGATACCACAGTCAAAACTGGGGGGGGGGGCACTAATAATTTTCGCCACTAAATCATACCACTAAAAAAAACTAAGTATATATAAATAAGATCCTAAAATCCCACGATAATGTGATGTAATGATATCTTTATGTTGTACTAGTTTTTGCCTGCGGCTTCACTCACGTGGATTTTGGGATTTTTTAAAAAAACTCACGTTTTTTTTTGTCAAAACCCCCCCCCCCCCCCCCCCCCCAACTTGGGATTTTTGGGAAAATGGTAAAACACATGTTTTTTTTTATTTTTCAAGAAGATTCTAAGTGCCAAATTTAACACCTGTAACTAGGGATGCACCGATACCACTTTTTTAAGACCGAGTACGAGTACCGATACTTTTTAAAAGTACTCACCGATACCAAGTACCGATACTTTTATTTAATGTCATGTGACCGCTTTCCAATAAGAACAGACCATATAAAAATGCCCCCCGCTCACATGTATATCCCCGATATATATATATATTCATACTGCCCCAGCTCATGGATTTGCCCCAGCTCACTCATGGATTTGCCCCAGCTCACTCATGGATTTGCCCCAGCTCACTCATGGATTTGCCCCCAGCTCACTCATGGATTTGCCCCCAGCTCACTCATGGATTTGCCCCCAGCTCACTCATGGATTTGCCCCCAGCTCACTCATGGATTTGCCCCCAGCTCACTCATGGATTTGCCCCAGCACATGGATAATGCCCCAGCACACACATGGGTTATTATGCCCCCACAGCTCACACATGAGTAATGCCCCCCCAGCTCATGGATATGCCCCCACATGGATATTGCCTCCAGCTCATGGATATGCCCCCACATGGATATGCCCCCTCATGGATATTGCTCCAGCTCATGGATATGCCCCTCATGGATATTGCCTCCAGCTCATGGATATGCCCCCTCATGGATATTGCCTCCAGCTCATGGATATGCCCCATCATGGATATTGCCCCAGCTCATGGATATGCCCCCTCATGGATATTGCCTCCAGCTCATGGATATGCCCCCTCATGGATATTGCCTCCAGCTCATGGATATGCCCCTCATGGATATTGCCTCCAGCTCATGGATATGCCCCATCATGGATATTGCCTCCAGCTCATGGATATGCCCCATCATGGATATTGCCTCCAGCTCATGGATATGCCCCCTCATGGATATTGCCTCCAGCTCATGGATATGCCCCATCATGGATATTGCCTCCAGCTCATGGATATGCCCCATCAGGATATTGCCTCCAGCTCATGGATATGCCCCCTCATGGATATTGCCTCCAGTCATGGATATGCCCCCCATGGATATTGCCTCCAGCTCATGGATATGCCCCCTCATGGATATTGCCTCCAGCTCATGGATATGCCCCCTCATGGATATTGCCTCCAGCTCATGGATATGCCCCCTCATGGATATTGCCTCCAGCTCATGGATATGCCCCTCATGGATATTGCCTCCAGCTCATGGATATGCCCCCTCATGGATATGCCCCCTCATGGATATGCCTCCAGCTCATGGACCGCCCCCCCCCCCCCGACGATACTTACCTTCCTGGGCGCCGCCGAGAATGTCTCCGCGCGCGCTCGTTGGAAGGACCCCAGCCGCGACCACGTGATCCCAGCTGGGGTCCTTCCAACCAGCGCGCGCGCGCGGAGACATTCCCGGCGGCGCCCAGGAAGGTAAGTATCGTCGCGGAGAGCAGCTGCAGGGCCTGTCTGAATGCTCTATCAGCATTCAGACAGGCCCTGCAGCTGCTCAGTGTGTTTAATACTTACCTTCCTGGGCGCCGCCGGGAATGTCTCCGCGCGCGCGCTCGTTGAAGGACCCCAGCTGGGATCACGTGGTCGCGGCTGGGGTCCTTCCAACGAGCGCGCGCGCGGGACATTCCCGGCGGCGCCCAGGAAGGTAAGTATTGCGGAGAGTGCGGGCCAGGCTGGTCCGAATGCCGATAGAGCATCGGACAACAGCCGCGCAGCCCCTCGGATGCCGGAAGCCGGCTCAATGCCGGCTTCCGGTATCGGAAAAATAATATCGGGGGTACTGCACGAGTACCAAGTACTCCTGCAGTACCCAGTATCGGCCCCGATACCGATACTAGTATCGGTGCAACCCTACCTGTAACACCTTTGGTTTTTGAAATATCGGTATACTGATAAAAGTATTCAACCCCCCCCACTGGATTTTTGGAAAATGATAAAATACATGTTTTTATTTTTCAAGACAGATCTAAATACCAATTTTCAGGCCTGTAACATCATCTTTTTTTTGAGATATATGTATCCTGTTTAAAATATTCAAGCCCCTTTTTCACCCACCCACTTGAATTTTTGAAAAAACGGTAAAATACTTATTTTTCGTCTTGGAAAAAAAACAAAAACCGATTTTCACATCTGTAACAACTTCTGTTTTGTGTTTATAGGTATCCTGTTTAAAATATTCAACCCCCTTTTTTCGCCCCCCCCCCCACTTGGATTTTTGAAAAATGGTAAACTACATGTTTTTTTTTAAGACTAATCTAAATACCAATTTTCACATCTGGAACATCTTCTGTTTTCGAGATATAGGTATCTTGTTTAAAATATTCAACCCCCCCCCCTTTTTCTCCCCCCCACTTTGATTTTTGAAAAACTGTAAAATACGTGTTTTTTTTTCTTTTTCAAGACGAATCTAAATACCGATTTATATTTTTTTTTTCACATCTGTAACATCTTCTGTTTTTGAGCTATAGGTATCCTGTTTAAAATATTCAACCCCCTTAGGGTTGGAGTTTCCAAAAATCTTTCGTGAGTGCCTACATCATAAAAATAGGGCACCTTCAAAATGTCACGTTCCTAGGTTAAACTGTTTCAGCTGGGCGTTGATGAGTCAGTCAGGACTTTTGCGTGTGAGATATATATATTGCAGAAAGCCTCACAAACACATGACATTACACACACACCATCACAAACACCTATACTGACATTACACAGACCATTACACACATATACTGACATTACACACACACACACGCATACTGACATTACACCTATACTGACATTACACAGACCATTACACACATATACTGACATTACACACACACGCATACTGACATTACAAGGAAAAAAGGTATATGGAACACATAGAAACAAGCGCAGATGA
The DNA here is from genome assembly GCA_009667805.1 of Leptobrachium leishanense. NCBI lineage: Eukaryota > Metazoa > Chordata > Amphibia > Anura > Megophryidae > Leptobrachium > Leptobrachium leishanense. Next base: position 147,903,609 of record CM019068.1, on the reverse strand, counting down.
CACAACAAAACTGAGGTTTTTGTTTGTTTCAATGGTAAGCTCACTCGCCACTTCACGGCACCTCTTTACAGAGCGGGAAGTTTCAAACCAGCCATAGAGGCCCTAAGAGACAAGGCGCGTAGAACCTTCTATGCCATCAGGAGAAATCTCTACAAACTAAAACCGCCTGTAAGAGTCTGGCTTAAAATCTTTGATAGCGTCATCACTCCAATCCTCCTTTATGGCAGTGAACTATGGGGCCCCATCACCTACCCTGACCAACCCAAATGGGACACCAGCCCAACAGAAATATTCCATCTGGAATTCTGCAAGCACCTCCTCCAAGTCCATCAGAGCACCTCTAACAATGCTTGCCGGGCCGAGCTGGGCAGACTTCCCTTACTTCTTGCAGTACAGAAGAGGGCGCTATCATACTGGGACCATCTAAACATCAGCAACCTCAACTCATACCACCATAAAGCCCTACTGGCCAACAAGGACCATCCAAAACCATGTGGGCTGCAACAACTCATATCCACCCTGATCATCCAAAGCCCCCATGAAGGCAACCTGACAAAATATCAAATAAAGGCCCTAATTAACAACTCCAGGGAAAACTATATCAGAGAATGGAGACATGATATAGCAAATTCCAAGAAACTCACCATTTACCAATCCTTACAGAGGGAATACAAACTGGCCCCATACCTGGAGGTACTACAAGACCCCAAGGACAGACAGATCCTGAGCCGGTACAGACTGAGCGCTCACAGCCTGGAAATTGAATCAGGGCGGCATAGACAGACCTACAAGCCGAGGGAGAATAGACTGTGCCAGCATTGTGACCAGGAGACCCTGGAAGATGAGGTCCACTTCCTCCTACAGTGCCCCAAGTACTCAGCACTGAGGGAAACTCACTTCCAGAGACTCTCCGCTCTCATCCCGTACTTCACCTCTATAGAAGAGACGAGGAAACTCCACATCATACTGGGAGAAGAGGAGCCGGCGGTGAAAATATCTGCCCAATACGTCGCAGAATGTCACAGACTGAGAGGAACATGAGAGATCCTGGACTTATAAATCCCCAACACGGACTCGCCCCCATCCCCCTTGACATTATCCCTTACCCCTGATAATGTCCATGGACTTGCCCATTCCCCCCCATATATATGTCCCACTACCCCCCTCCTCCCCATATGCTTTGGCAATGCTAAAATGTATTTGGTCCTGCCAATAAAGCTTATTTTGATTTGAGTACCTAACATGTACCAAAAGGTCGCTCTACTGAGCCCAAGCCCCTCCTGCTGCTTTTCAGCCAAGGAGAGGCAAAGATATGGTGGGTTTTATTTATACACGCACCAAACACTTCCCATTTGGGATTAAAAACAAAAACATGGAAAGGGGAACGACGGACTGGTGTTACAAGCATGATATACATAAATACAGAAAAAATGGTGTCGCACCCATACTCACCGGAGCGGCAGCAACTGCCAGGAGTGAGCTTACGTTGCAATGGCCATTGAAACAAACAAAAACCTCAGTTTTGTTGTACATGGAACAGATAGAAACGAGCGCAGATGACACCTTTTTCCTTGTTATGTTTTATACATTAACTGGGCTGTTACTCCTGGCAGTTGCTGCCGCTCCGGTGAGTATGGGCGCGACGCCAATTTTTCTGTATTTATGTATAGCATACTGACAGTACACACGCATACTGACATTACACACGCATACTGACATTACACACTCCTACACGCATACTGACATTACACACTCCTACACGCATACTGACATTACACACTCCTACACGCATACTGACATTACACACTCCTACACGCATACTGACATTACACACTCCTACACACCTATACTGACATTACACACACACCTATACTGACATTACACACACACCTATACTGACATTACACACACACACCTACAGTTGTGTTCAAAATTATTCAACCCCCAATGCTGTAAAGGGTTTTAGGGAATTTAGTGTACATTTGTAATTGTATTCAGAATGAAATCCTACAAGGACTTTTTAAAGAACCATATGCAACTAAAATGACATCAATTGGTTTTGTAATACAGTAGTAAATGTTTCTTTCATGAATTCTTCATTGACACAATTATTCAACCCCTTAAAGACTACCACTCTGAAGAACAGAGGTTCATTCAAGTGTTTTCAATCAGGTATTGAAAACACCTGTGGATGTCACGGAGCAGCAATCAAGCATAATAAGCACCAATTAGGCAGCTTTAAAATTACTGTGATACTCAGCTCCTTCTAGACATTTACTGGTGTGGTTACAAACATGGTGAAGTCAAGAGAATGGTCCAGGAAGACAAGAGAAGAGGTGATTACTCTTCACAGGAAGGGCAATGGCTATAAGAAGATTGCAAAGATGTTAAACATACCAAGAGACACCATAGGAAGCATCATTCGCAAATTCAAGGCAAAGGGCACTGTTGAAACGCTACCTGGTCGTGGCAGAAAGAAGATGCTGACTTCGACTGCTGTGCGCTACCTGAAGTGTAGAGTGGAGAAAAGTCCCCGTGTGACTGCTGAGGAACTGAGAAAAGATTTGTCAGATGTGGGTACTGAAGTTTCAGCTCAGACAATACGGCGCACACTGCGTAATGAAGGCCTCCATGCCAGAACTCCCAGGTGCACCCCTTGCTGTCTCCAAAGAATAAGAAGAGTCGACTGCAGTATGCCAAAAGTCATGTGGACAAACCACAGAAGTTTTGGGATAGTGTTCTGTGGACTGATGAAACAAAATTAGAACTGGTTGGGCCCATGGATCAACGCTATGTTTGGAGGAGGAAGAACAAGGCCCATGAAGAAAAGAACACCTTGCCTACTGTGAAGCATGGCGGGGGGTCAATCATGCTTTGGGGCTGTTTTGCTTCTGCATGTACAGGGAAGCTTCAGCGTGTGCAAGGTACCATGAATTCTCTTCAGTACCAGGAGATATTGGATGACAATGTGATGCAGTCCGTCACAAAGCTGAGGCTTGGGAGACGTTGGACCTTTCAACAGGACAATGATCCCAAGCATACCTCCAAGTCCACTAGAGCATGGTTGCAGATTAAAGGCTGGAACATTTTGGAGTGGCCATCGCAGTCACCTGACTTAAATCCGATTGAGAACCTCTGGTGGACTTAAAGAAAGTAGTTGCAGTGCGCAAGCCTAAGAATGTGACTGAACTGGAGGCTTTTGCCCATGACGAATGGGCGAAGATACCCGTAGATCGCTGCAAGACACTTGTGTCAAGCTATGCTTCACGTTTAAAAGCTGTTAGTACAACATCCTTTTACAGTTATAAGATTGAATGTCACTTGGGGGTTGAATAAAACTGATAATGATGTGAGCACAGAAAAGACATTTGCGGTTATTTCATTATAAATGTTATATTTGTCTGACCTACACGTGCCTCTTTGATTTAATTGTAAGCAAGATGACTGAATGATCAAAATCAATGTCAAACTGGTCAAAACACTCAATTTCAGTGTGGGTTGAATAATTTTGAACACAACTATATACTGATATTACACACACACACTCATAAGTTTTTTTTTTTTTTTTTTTTTTTTTTTTAGACCTGCAGGGGTACTTCTCCATAGAAGGTTGCAATAATCTCTTATCTGGCCTCCCTCTGTCCCGTCTCTTCCCCCCTACAATCCATCCTGAATGCCTCCGCCAGGCTAATTCACCTCACCCGCCGCTCTGTCTCTGCCGCTCCCCTCTGCGAGTCCCTTCACTGGCTCCCCATCCACTGCAGAATTAAGTTCAAAATCCTTATCCTTACCTACAAAACCCTCACTGGCTCAACTCCCCACTACCTGTGCTCACTAATCACCAAATACACCCCAGCCGCTCCCTAAGGTCAAACAGCGACCTGCGCCTAGCTTCTCCCCGCATCACCTCTTCCCATGATAGACTGCAGGACTTCACACGCGCAGCCCCCATTCTCTGGAACGCTATCCCTCGTACGGTCAGACTTCCCCTAATTTCTCTTCCTTCAAACGCTCCCTTAAAACATTCCTATTTAGGGAAGCCTACCACCCAACTCCCTGACGCAACCATCAATCACTCTCACCTTACAGTCCTCTCCTCCTGTTTCCAACCCCAACCCTCCCAGATTATGAGTTCCTACGGGAATAGGGCCTCATCCCCTCTTGTACTGTTTGTCAAATGTTGTTCAATGTATTGTAACCCGTCTATACTGTGCCTATTGTACAGCGCTGCGGAATATGCTGGCGCTTTATAAATAAAGAATAATAATAATAAAAAAGGTTGAGAAACACTGCCCTACGTCACTGAGTTGCGCTCGTCAACATGGTTGTGCTTAATAAGCATACAGGGGCGGACTGACAAGACTCAGGGCCCCCGGACCAAATAAAGCAAGTGCCCCCATGACCCACCTCTTTCCCACCCAAAACGCTCTTCCATCCTCAACTCCACAGACAAAAAAGGGAAGATCTTATAAACAAGTGCAATACAGGTCATAGATACAGACCAAGTCCTGTTGCGAAATTTCCGCCAGTAGCGCAAAAAAGTCTCGCATGTGACGGAGAAAAGGGTGAGTAAAATTGGGGAAAAATAAGAGGCAAATAAAAATATAGGCAAATAGGACCTCCAATTTTTTCAGTGGAGTGTTCCTTTAACACCAAAGTGCTCCCCCTGGCCCATACATTTTACTCAAATATATCTATAGCCAAAGTTAGCTCACCTTAATGTTTATTCAAATTGTGTGTGGCTCACTGTCTGGCAAATTTCTATATATTACTATAACTAGTTGATTTACAGGGACATAATGTCGGTCCCAGGAGGGAGGAATTTTTTTTTTACTCTAGTCAAGACTCTTGACTCTTCTATAAACCAGCTCCCTAGAGCAGAAATTCTCTCACCCTGTGTGGCGCATAATGGTGCCGTCATGTGATGTGACTTCACGCACAGTGGTGAATCCAGAGTCTGGTCTTGGGAGGCGCACTGATGGAAAATAAGGGGTTTTAGCAGAGAGCCCGGGTCACACGAGTTTACAATCTAGAGGAACAGAGGACCCCAGCACACGAGCTTACAATCTAGAGGAACAGAGTGTCACAGAAAGAAAAGATCTAGCTAAACTAGCTCACTACCTACCTTGCTGTGATGCGCGGGAGGAAAGCGTACAAGGGGATTACAGCTCCAAGCCTCTGGATTTACTAACTCTACCCGCTCAAGGGCCCCACGTTAAGCCAACCTAACCCCCTTACACAGTACTCACCCTTCCGAATGTATACACTGCCACCACGAAAGTAATAGGGCACTCTCGAAACCCCACTAGCTGTATACCACCCGATCCAGGAACCCAACCATATACAGCTAATAAAAAAAAATATAATTATATATATATATATATATTATACATATATGGCTCAAAATTTCAAGAGTTACTCGCCACTAGTTGCCCCACCTAACCCCTTACCTGCCCTGCCTCTGTATTCCTACTCGCCCTCATGTAATTTCCAGTCGCCAAATGCGAGTGGAAATTTTGAGGCCTGTGTGTGTGTATGTGTATATTTATATATGTGTGTGTGTGTGTATATATATATATATCTCCAAATGCTAAATATTGCAGTAGCGATACCTAAGCGATTGCATTCACGAAGCATGAATTAATATCTAGAGCAGACAGTACTGGGTTTTAATGGAAAGAATACAAACTTTATACAGTGCCAGGTCACATAAAAAAAACCCTACAAAATATACGAAATCGTGCTATACAGCTCTTGAAATAAAATGGGACTTACTTCTATGGGTATTTCCAGATTTCAAAAGGTCCCAGAAGATTCTTTTGGATGTTGTTCTCTCCAAGTCTTGTATCAAAATTCCACTTGTACAGAGAGTGCTGATTCCTTGTGTAACATCCCCAACCAACCCCCAACCATTTGTTTCCTAGATCAAGTTACCATTCAGCTCCAGCTGATCAGATAAGAGGTTTGTAAATACCATTCTTGGCTTCACAAACTCTATTGCAAACACCGGAGAGAAGAAAAAACCACCAATTCTGCATATAAAATCTTACACACTGCTTTGCAGAAAAAGAGGCCCATTTGTGACAGAGGGCCCCAGCACACAAGAGTTTACAATCTAGAGGAACAGAGGGCCACCATCTCACAAGGAGCTTACAATCGAGGAGTGGGGGGCCCCAGCACACAAGAGCTTACAATCAAGAAGAGCGGGGGGCCCAGCACACAAGAGCTTACAATCTAGAGGAACAGAGGGCCCCCAGCTCACAGGATTTAAAATCTTACACCCTGCTTTGCAGAAAATGAGGCCCGTTTGTGACACCTCCCACCAAAAGATGGACGACGGAGGCCTCAAACAAACGTTTGGGCCTACGTCGGCCTAGTTTTACAGTTCCCCTTGGCGGGAAAGTCAGTCCTTCTGACCACGCACAGTCTCAGACACATGACACAGGTTGGCACACCGCGGTATCCTGCCCATCCCAGGCATTCCGATCCACACACTTCTCACATGGCACTAAAGACCTGGTTGGTGTAGGCGCAAGCAGACCCTCATTCATCTCTTGTCCTTACACCCAACCCCGTGGTCCTTTCACACCATCACACGGCAGAGACGGGCCTTGTGCGCTACTCCCCTCAGACTGCCAGCGGGTACCCACTACTACCATGGACACCGCTGCCTTACCTGCTGCCCTCACACGCACGGGGTTCAGGGGACCAGCTGACTCCGGTGCAGGCAGGCACTCACTCACCCCTTGCTTTTCTCCCCAGTCACACTGCCCCCTCCTGCTACCACATAACACCTTGGACACACCAGGTGCAGACTGACCCGCTGCCATCCCCTGCAATTGCCTTTTCTGCCCCTCAGATAGCTGAGGGATACATTCTGTAACCCCTAAGGAATGAGGACTCTTGGCTTCGCTTACCGGGTCCACCAGATGATCAGGGACATCCTCTCCCTCAGGCAAGCTGCACACACTCAGGACCACAGCCTCAGGAGCGTAGTAGGTCTTCAGCATATTTACATGATACAGTTTCTGCCTTCTCCCCTTCTCATCAAGCGCTACTACATAGTTGGTGGGGTCCAGCCTCTGGAGTATGGAGAAGGGGGCCCTCCCAGGCAGCCTGCAACTTATTCTCTCTAGTTGGGATCAATACCATAACCTTCTGGCCCACATCATAAGCCCGTTCCCTGGCATTGCAGTCATACCAGAGCTTCTGCTGGGCCTGAGCTGCCTTGGAATTCTCGTGTACTGGCCCCGTCAACGCTTGCATCCTGTCCCTAAACTTCAGGACATAATCAACAGAGGTTTCTGGGGGACGCACCTTACCTTCCCATTCTCCCCTTACTAAATCCAGGGTTCCCCGCACCCTGCGCTCATACAGCAATTTAAATGGTGAAAAACCTGTGGACGCCTGCAGCACCTCCTGGTACACAAGCTGTAGATGGAGATATTTCTCCCAATCACAACCTTGCTCCTCCCTTGGAAGATTCTCCTGGTACAAATGCCCCTTATCCCAGTACACTCTGTAGGAATCAGAATCGGTTACTGGCACTTCCGTACGTTTCCTCATCCCATCCAGGGAAGGGACAGTGTGCAAGGCTGCTACAAGCTTTTCATTCCCACTCCCTTGCTCGAGGAACTCGGGACCCATAGCCCCCTTGGACGGAGCCTCCTGTGAATCAGGGTTCTCCTCCCGAGGATAATAGGGCTCCTCAGCCACTGGAGAAGGAGTACAATTATTTTCCCCTTCATTACCGGCTAAGTTCACAGCCTCTGCAAAAGCCTCACGGGCGGCCTGTAAACGGGTCACCACGGTTACACTGGGTATCCGACAGGGCTCCCCACCATTCACACCTGAAGGGCCAGTAGGCAGGGCTCCACCTTTCTCTGCCCGCTCCTGGAGATCACATTAGCACAGGAGCTGGACACAGGCGAGGTATTGCTCTTTCCACTTCCCTCCCAATTAGGCAGAACAGAGGACATTTCTGCTTTACCTCGCAGCCTGATTTTGTGCCAGGCTGGCATCGGACACAGGGTAGAATCACAGTCTTCAATGCACTTCCTCCCCCATGCCAGCATTGCTGGTTCAGGCGTAACAGTCCCAGGGTTGCCCTCCCCGCTCCCACAAGCAATAGAGGGTCCCAAAGTTTCACACAGTACCTCAGATGGTACGGGGTTGTCCATTAACACATTTGAGTCACAGGAGTCCTCCTCTGGGGCATACCGACATGCCGGCCCAAGTCGTTCCCCAGCAGCACGCTCAAGGGAATATCCTCGGACACCCCAACCTCCCGCAACCCCTTACCAACACCCCAATCTAGGTACACCTGTGCCATGGGCACCGTGGGGCGAACCCCACCAACTCCTTTGATGGCCATCGTCTTTCCTGGAATAATATCTTCCAGACCGACTATTTCAGGTCACACTAGGGTACATAATGCACCAGTATCCCAGAGACCAATGGTCACCCACAGTAACCCTCGGCAGGTTGTTGCTACCTTGATCCACTGACCCAGACACACAAAGGACAGGCAATGGACTTTGTCGGATATAATCTCTGCACGTGAATACAACACGTTTATATATATTGGATTTATCAGCCAAGCCTCCAATATGTCTATATTGGACTTACTGGACCTACCTCGGCAGTCGCCTCCAATATATCAGGGATTATTATTTCATAAGAAACTTATACGAGACACAAATATCAATCGTCTGTATCTCTTAGAAATTATCCTGAATTCTTTTAATTGTCTGTGTTTTGCTTTAAAAAATACAATAATCAATAATCGGATAAAAATATATATATATTTATTACGTATACAAAAGAATTTCAAATCTCATTTCATAAACAAAAATTTACAAACCACACTCCATCAGCATATAAAAACTAGCTTCACAATATATGTATCTCCGGTTAGTAACTGCATATATGATTAATATCATTTATTTTCTCAGTTAGTAACTAATACACAAATGGTTAATAAACATTTCTGCTTAATACAACATGCAATTCCCAGCAAACAATGTTTAACCAGCCAGCTCTTATAGATATATATATATCTCTGCTACATGGATCAACAAAAGATGAGCTAATTTAATAATAAGTAATAAAAACTTATTTAGTGAATCCTCCCCTAATCTCGAGAATTAAACTTCTAATCTTTTGCTTTTTATTTTGTAGTTATATAATTCCTTGCTTATTAATTTTAATCACAGTAATTTCCAAATTCAATATATATATTGGTATCAATCTTGCAACATTTCTTTAGGAATAAATCCTTATATCCACTTCTTCATATTTCCATCTGCAGAATAGAATTACTTAGAATTTGGATTTTAACCTTATCCGAGAAGTCTCAGTCTACGTTGCAAAAATCTCTACAAATATATTTTTACATTAATTCCTTATTTCATACATTACCTGTCCAATTTGGATGTTGATGAGTCTGCCTTGGAATTTTCTAGGTGATGCTTTGTTTTGGAATATGTGAAAATTATCGATATTAGATAATCAATGCATGTGAGTTAGAGATTTGGTGAGAATATTAATTGCCTCATGTCTTGGGATCTGAGTGCATGGTGATGTGAGTCTGATGTGAGTCTCTGTCTGTTGGAATCTCTGACTTCTCAGAATGTCATGTATAATGAATGTCTGAGTGCATGGCGATGTGAGTCTGTCTGCTGACATCTCTGACTGACTTACAAAAGAACCTTTGCCGCCTATTATACCCAATTTGACGTCATGGTTAATTATTTTTACTATCCTCTAGAGGGCAGTATTGCACTTCTTATATTAATTCCACCATTTCTTTTTAATAGTCCTATCTCGGGTCAAAGGTCAGACTAACTTAACAAAGAGCCTTGTCTTCAGTCTCTAGACTGTCTCTGTCTTGAGATTTATAGCTCTCCTCCCTTTTGGTTGCTTAGAGCCTTATCAGCTAAATTCTTCCTGGTTAACTCACAGAATCTATTCTTTAGTAATTTTTATTATTTACCAATTATATACTTTCTACAATATTTTGGAGTATATATTTCATACTGTAATTATAATAAAATATACCTTGATTATAAACATATACTTTTTGTGAATATAATTTTAGATTACAGAATATTTTCTCTTATTCCTATACTCAAAAGACAAAATCTCTTTTGTTTTAAAAATTTAAAACAGACCAATAAATTTACTTATGACATGTCTTAGCATTATCTCACATTCATTCTAGGTTCCTTCATGTCTGGGACTTCTTAACCCAGTAATGAACTTTGTAAAAAAAAATCTTGTTCATTTCTAAACCTAGAGAATATTTTGAAAGAAAAAACTGTCTTTAAAACAAAATGGCTACAAGCATCCATTTTAAATTCTCCTTTTCTGTGTAATATACCCGACAACTTCCTGAGGCTTTTCCACCTCCTTTTGCCCGCTGCTTCTTGGTGGGACAAGTAGCACTCAGGTGCCCCAAACGATTACATCGAAAGCACCTGCGGGTATCTCCCTGGCTCGATGCGGCCGCTGCTCCTTGGCTGGTGGACGATGTAGTCATTGGTTTCCCCGCTGACTTGACAACCAGTGTAGGTGTATTTCCTTCTTTCCAGGCGGTAGTTCCAGCTAGTGTAGGCACGCATCGTGCTGGAGGCGCTCTGTTGTTCACATAGTCTCTTGCCAGATCTGCTGCCTCCACTGTACCTTTTAGGCTTTCTGTCCAGAATCCACTCTCTGGCCTCAGGACTCCTGGTTTGCAGGAACTGCTCAAGAATCATTAGGTCCTCCAGGGCCTTATAGGTGGTGACTTGCAGGCCCCCAGTCCATTGCCAGAATGTGGTTCTGAGCTGCCCAGCGAATTCTGTGCAGCTGTCCGATGTTCCTTGCTGCATGCTCCTGAACTTTTTACGATACAATTCAGGGGTTAGATTAAAACTTTTGAGCAGGGCCTTCTTTATGGCGTCCTCGTCCTTGTCACTTTCCTCTGGAAGGAAAGCAAACACATCCTTTCAAGCGTGGGGTTAAATACTGCCCCCACTGCTCCTTTGGCAGCTGGTACTGGCGACACACCTTCTCAAACCCCCTCAGGAACACTTCCAGGTCAGTGTCTTTCTCGAGCATGGGAAAATTCTCTGACCGGGGTCTGTTGGCGTTTGGTCACCCCCCCCCCCCTGCTGCTCTGGGTTGAAGAACGGGCCATTTCCAGGCGCCGCAGTTCCAGTTCATACTGCCTTCCTTTCTCTCTGTAGCCTCTCGTGCAGCAATCTGATGCTGGAGAATTAGCTGCAGTCTCAGCTGGGGGTCATCACTTCCCAGAAGTCTAAGGGCCGTTTCCAGCTCAGAGTCTTTGGCACTTACAGGGTTAACAGCTACAGGAGATACCGGTCCTGGGAGAGCCGGCTCCACAGTAACCCAGGCTGTGTCGGCATCCTGGTCTGCTTGGCGTCCATCAGCCTTCAGATGATCTGATAGGACAGCTTATCTTTCTAGATTGGCACAGCATCTCCAAAACCTCTTTAGACTGTTTCTTGTAGGCATCAAAAATTTAATTTCTTTACCACGATTTACCCTCCGGGCAATCACTGGCACTAAAACTCTAGATATCCCACCAGCTGCCAGACAGTTTGTCACGGAAAGAAAAGACCTAGCTAAACTAGCTCACTACCTACCTTGCCGTGACGCGTGGAAGGAGAGCGTACAAGGGGATTACAGCTCCAAGCCTCTGGATTTACTAACTCTACCCGCTCAAGGGCCCCAAGTTATGCCAACCTAACCCCCTTACACAGTATCCACCCTTTCCGAATGTATACACTGCCACCACAAAAGTAATAGGGCACTCTCAAACCCCACTAGCTGTATACCACCCCAATCCCCAGGAGCCCAACCATATACAGCTAAATATATATATATATATATAATGAAAAATAGCGGCGCTCTCGGTCTTCTTATAGAGAAATTTAATGTAGCAAAATCAACGTTTCAGTCCGCTATCCGCGGACTTTCATCAGGATACATATACAATCAAACAGAACATATATATAGCAAATACATTACTCACCAAATTAGTGTGTTAACCTGCCCCATGCCGAACCGACGCTGTCTCCTTCGGATGACGTCAGCATGCTGGCGCCCAACAATGACGCCCATCACAAAGGCAACTGAATACCAACCCTAAACGGAGCACTATGAGTGTCAAAGCTGCACGAAAAATATCCAAAAAAGAGGGACCAACAGATAACGTCCAGTAGTATATACTAACTTCTCAATGGGAAATATCAAAAACCTACAGAACAGTAACAGACTGATAGTCCCCGTAATTCAATAAAAAATATGGTTAAAAACAAAGAAGCCATGAGTAAATAGATGCAGCTGCTGTGTACCAGGTGCTCAATGTAAATGATGGTAATATGTACCTCCCCTATAATCATTCTGAAGAAAAACTGAGAACCGCATCATGCCCCAATGGTAGTTACTTAGAAACGGACAGAATCCCAAAGCCATAACTACCCAACCCGCCGATTGGAAAGACAGATAGGAAGTAAGGTGTGCTCTACAGTACAATATTAGGACTGGGACGCGGAGTGTGTCCTGATGAAATGAATGGGAGATAGATAGATAAATAAATACATCAGTGGTAAACAACTTGGGGGACCTATCCAAACTGTGGTACATAGGTCTCATAAGTAACCCAAGTGTAAGCCACCAACGCATATATATCCAACTACATTCAATGATAATAATAGAGCCCGCCAAGATAAACATCCTATCTGATACAATCCCCAGGGAAGATCACAGGCGCCCCGCCAAAACATCGTAAATATGATACAAAACCCCATATCTGTGGCATCAAAGAAAGGACTGATAGGAGAGCCTCTTATTCAACCCCTTAGGACAAATAGTGTCTAACTCCCTTATCCAGTGTGTTTCCCTGCGTAACAATAAACCGCTCCAGTCACCCCCCCCTCCTGGGACAGGGTACATGGTCAATGGCCATGAATTTCATGGCCGGTAATTGGTGTCCCTTCTCTAGAAAATGCCTGGCAACCGGTTTATCACTAGCACCATCCCTATAAGCCAATCTGATCGAGGACCGATGTCCCCTAATTCTCTCTCTCAAGGTCGTATCGGTCTTGCCAACATAGTGTAACCCACAGGGGCAAGAGATTTTGTAAATCATGTGGTCGGTCGTGCAGTTAATACGATGTTTAAGGCTAGGGTCAGACGAACGCATTTTTCGAGTTGTCCGTGAAAAAGGGCGTTCGAACAAATGGACGTATTTTTTCACGGAATACGCGATAGCGGTCATACGATGCGCATTTTCGTCCGTGATTTTGTACGGATCATCAATAAAACCCTTTTTGTGTCTGGACGTTATGTTAGCCGGACATTAGCAGCGTCTGACGTCTCCCAATCACACAAACACGCCGCTATGCGGCCGCAGCGCACTCTGTACGTCAGTAGTAGCGGTTTGACGTTCTCGAAAAAATGCGTTCGTTGGCCACTTGCGTTGCGCGGACGAACTTTCGTGCGGCCGTTCGTCGTATGTTCCCCAGCATTGGAAGTCATTTGCTGCTAGCACGGCCGTAATTTCGTGCAGCTAAACGCACGTGAAAAATGCATTAGTCTGACCCTAGCCTAATACGGTATTTTTTTACTGGTGTGGGGATGATTAAATGAGGAACCAGAGATCATGTGGCTACAAGTTACACAACTCAAACACCTAAAACAGCCCGGGTGTTGAATGATAGCCTCATTAGAGTAAGAATGTATGGGGTCTGTACGAACCAAAAGATCTCGTAAGTTATGTGACCTCCGATGACTAAATAGAGGTCTCGCGTGTGTGTGTGTGTGTGTATATGTATATATATATATATATATATATCACACCAAATGCTAAATATTACAGTAGTGATACCTAAGCGATTGCATTCGCGAAGCATGAATTAATATCTAGAGCAGACAGTACTGGATTTTAAGTTTTAATGGAAAGAATACAAACTTTATACAGTGCCAGATCACATAAAAACATACAAAATATACGAAATTGTGCAAATACAGCTCTTGAAATAAAATGGGACTTCCTTCTATGGGTATTTCCAGATTTCAAAAGGTCCCAGAAGATTCTTTTGGATGTTGTTCTCTCCAAGTCTTGTATCAAAATTCCACTTGTACAGGGAGTGCTGATTCCTTGTGTAACATCCCCAACCAACCCCCAACCATTTGGTTCCCAGATCAAGTTACCATTCAGCTCCAGCTGATCAGATAAGAGGTTTGTAAATACCATTCTTGGCTTCACAAACTCCATTGCAAACACCGGAGAGAGAAAAAAAACACCAATTCTGCATATAAAATCTTACACACTGCTTTGCAGAAAATGAGGCCCATTTGTGACACAGAGGGCCCCAGCACACAAGAGTTTACAATCTAGAGGAACAGAGGGCCACCAGCTCACAAGGAGCTTACAATCAAGAGGAGCAGAGGGCCCCAGCACACAAGAGCTTACATTCTAGAGGAACAGAGGGCCCCCAGCTCACAGGTGCTTATAATCTAGATAGGGCCCAGCTCTGTTATACACTTGGGAGGAAGGATCAGACTTTCAGGGGCCCATTACATACCTCCTAGGAGTCCCTGCAAAAAGGCTCCAGCCCTTTTCTGCTCTGGTCCTTTTCAGCCTCAGATCCACCCCTTTCCTCTCGCTGTCAGGCAGGCATGGAGGGAGACATGCTTTTTCACATGGTCACCGGGAACTTGGTACAGTCCACATTTCATTTCAGGAGCTGGTATGTGTGACTCCCAGCAGACTGCTGCTCCCCCAGCCTGGGCTGCCAGGTGGTACACTCTGCCTCCGGCCGTATTACTACAGTGCTTGCCCAGTGGACAGTCAGTACTGCGGAGCTCAGCTGTGTGATTAGAAATCCTAGCTGATAGGACTGGGCCCTCGGTCGAGGTCCGATTTGCCCGACCGGTCAGTCCGCCCCTATACGCTTATGCATTTGTATGTGCTTTTTTTTTCTTTTCCATTTCACTTCTGATAAGGCTGGGGTCAGACGAGCGTAGTGTTCACGTCCGTGATTGCGCCTAAAAGTACGTCTGTGATAGCATGACAGCCCATTGGAGCCTGACACATGATTGTACGTCCGCACTGAACTGCGGACGCACAACGGCCGCGGTCCACGGACGCAAGGCAGGCAAGAACGTACATCCGCTAGAACGGCCGCACAAAGTGCGCTGCGTCCGCAACGTCTGCATAGCTTTGTGTGTGAGCGATGGAACGTGGTCAGACGGACTGCATTTATACGTCCAGCATTTTTCACGGACAAAATGGTTTTGCCTTTTAATTTATTTTCCCTCCTACATCCGTCAAAATATACATCAGTGAATAAACGGACTGTGGCCACTACTGCGTCTTCCGTACTGATGTACGTCCGCGTGCACGGACGTACAGTCCGTAGAAATCACGCTCGTCTGACCCTAGCCTTAGACGTACACAATATTGGGCACAAGGTGGCACCAACGTACCATGAATGTTTATACCTAGGCATTCCATGCAGAATTTTGGTTTAAGGATTCAATATATGGAATGTACATAAACTTTGTATGTATATTTATTGGTTTTTCGCCGTTACACGTTGCCCCATAAGGGGCTTTTACTTTACTCGTATATTCACATGTGTTACCACACGCCACACTGTACATATAAGATCACAAAAGTTGTGATTTTGCATGATTTTTACATGGTACCTAGATATACACAAACAGCGCCTCTTTATAAATAGATGTCACAGCGATGTTTTGTTGTGCCTCAGAAGGTTTCCCTTGTCTATAGTTTATGCTCTTCAGCAGTAGCAGAACTCCATACCTTCATTACCGGCTGCACGACTACGATTCACATATACTCCTTTCATTTTTTTCGGGCGCTATTATAGGGACCCACTTCTTTTTCGTAAACTGTTTCCTATTACCATTTTTTGGGCTGAATTTCATTCAGTATTGTTTTATGGTGTCTTTTTTGTCTTAGTCTCATATGTTGCTTGACTGATATATATTGTGATTTTTCAATAAACTTATATTTGTGAGTTTATAATGTTCGCTGTGCGTCTGATAGACTCGTTCCTGAATGAACTTCTCACGTGTTAATGTGGTTTTCCCTTTCAATAGATAAATCTGTATCTGGTGAATCGCACACTCCGGTTTCTTTATCTGATTCTGGAAATAAATCTATAACCAATAATGTGGAGCAGCATCTTAACAAGCAAACAAAAGGACGAGCTGAATCTGCAACGAATACTGACCAAGAATCCCTGGCTTCTGGAGAAGAACAAGTCCCAAATAAAACCAATTATTCAACCATAAAATGTACAGAATATTCACCTAGTGATATTAAGCAGGAACCGGCCTCTTGGGAAGAAGAAAATCTCACAGACGTAAATTACAAAGGAAATTCAGCTTCTTCTGACATGGGGAAAGCCGCATATTCTAAGTCTGACCTTGTGATTATTGAAACAAACTGCAAAGAAGAAACAGATTCACCCCTTATCCACCAACATCTTAAAGTTGAAAAACAACCATTCTCATGTTCTGACTGTGAGAAACCGTTTACAAATGGAATTGCCCTAAAAAAGCATCAGAGGATTCATACAGAGAAAAAAACAATTAAATGCCGTGAATGTGGGAAATGTTTTACTTCATATTCATCACGTGCAAGACATAAAATAATTCACACAGGAGAAAAACCATTTAAATGCCCTGAATGTAGGAAATGTTTTAATCAGGCCTCAACTCTAGCAACACATAAAATGATTCACACAGGAGAAAAAACATTTAAATGCTCTGAATGTGGGAAAGATTTCAATCGGTCTTCAAATCTTGCAAAACATACAATGATTCACACAGGAGAAAAACCATTTAAATGCACAGAATGTGGGAAATGTTTCAATCGGGCCTCAAATCTTACAATACATACAATGATTCACACAGGAGAAAAACCATTTAAATGCACAGAATGTGGGAAATGTTTCAATCATGCCTCACATCTTGCAAGACATAAAATGAGTCACATTGGAGGAAACCCTTTTAAATGCACTGAATGTGGGAAATGTTTCAATCAGGTCTCACATCTTGCAGAACATAAAATGATTCACACAGGAGAAAGACCTTTTAAATGCTCAGAATGTGGGAAATGTTTCAATCGGGCCTCACATCTTGCAAGACATAAAATGATTCACACTGGAGAAAATCCTTTTAATTGCACAGAATGTGGGAAATGTTTCAATCGGGCCTCAACTCTTGCATCACATAAAATGATTCACACAGGAGAAAAACCATTTAAATGCTCAGAATGTGAGAAATGTTTCAATCGGGCCTCACATCTTGCATCACATAAAATGATTCACACTGGAGAAAACCCTTTTAATTGCACAGAATGTGGGAAGTATTTCAAACAGGCCTCACATCTTGCAAGACATAAAATGATTCACACTGGAGAAAACCCTTTTAATTGCACAGAATGTGGGAAGTATTTCAAACAGGCCTCACATCTTGCAAGACATAAAATGATTCACACTAGAGAAAACCCCTTTTAATTGCACAGAATGTGGGAAATGTTTCAATCGGGCCTCACATCTTGCATCACATAATATGATTCACACAGGAGAAAAAAACATTTAAATCCCCAGAATGTGGGAAAGGTCATACCATGGCTTTATCTCTTGCAAGACATAAAATTATTCACACAGGAGTGAAACCATTTAAATGCACTGAATGTGGGAAATGTTTAATCAGGCCCCAACTCTCGCAGCACATACAGGGTTATTCAAAGAGAATTGAAAAGTCACCATGCATTCGGTGACTTTTCGTTCCCTGCACTTTGGGGCGATTCTATTTCGCCGACCCTGTGGTGTATTCAGCAAGCACCGCAGGGCTCCCTTAGTGCAGGGAAAACAGGATGCAAACCCGCTGCACACTCACAGAAAACAGCAGGATTAACCATGCTGAGCACTAGCGGCCAATCACAGCGCAGAGCAGCCGCCGGAAAAAGCCAACATGCAGATGAACGAGGTGGAAAAAAAATAACTACACTTGAAAGTTTGAAAATTGAAACGCTGTTTGCAAAACAACTACTGAACGAAAATGTCTGAAATTTACATATAAGATCCAATGAATGATAATAAAAAGGGCTGTTACAGAAAAATGAAAAAAATATTTTAAAAATAAAACAGAAAAAAGTTTGCAAAAAATCCCAAGAAATGCCTAAAAGATTCTAAAAATAAAGAGACTCTTTACAGCAGAAAATAATAAACTCTTTATTTATTTATTTATAAAGTATTTTACAGGAAGGATACACTGAGATTTCTCTCGTTTTCAAGTATGTCCTGGGTTCAAGAACATTGAGTTGTTACAGAAATACAAAGTAATAAAATGCAAGATATTAACACAAAACAAATATACAGATTAACAGAAAATTAAATATGTAGGAAATATAGTCACTATGTTACAGGTGCATTCTGTATTGAGATATGTTAATACAGATCTCTTAAGGGACTTTAGACTGGGGGAAGAGTTGATGGCGTCTGGGAGGTTATTCCATATTTGTGGTTCTCTGTAGGAAAATGAGGATTGAGCCACTTTCTTTTTGTATTGTGGTATTGCAAGTAAGATGCAGGTCCTGGATCGGAGGTTACAGGATGAGGGAACTGCTGAGTGAAGCAGCCTATTCAGGTAGGGTGGTAGCTCCCCAGAAAAGCTCTTAGATACCAGGTTCGAAAGGGGAAGAGTGCGTCTAGATTCCAGCGATGGTTTATTAGATATTGAATTAAAAACTGAATATTTTTAACATTTAAGCCTATGGAATTTGCTTGAATAAATCTGCCAAATGAGACCACCGAACAGCAGGGTATTTCGGCAACTTTTCACTGCTGTTTGGTGTTTGCCGAATAGACAAAGCATTGCTTCTCTATGGGGATTTCACTGACCTCGAACAGGCACCGTACTTCCATGCAATTCGCCAACATTTGGCGAACTGCCTGCTCTGAATAGCCGAATGGTCACGAAATGTCACCGTTCGCTGAAATTCAGCGTACGGTTACATTTCAGCAACTTTTCACCTCTCTTTGAATAACCCTCTTAGACTCTATGTGGATATACAAAAGTTCAACAGAAAGCTGTGTTTGAAAAAGTTCTTCATGAATGACCCCTTTGACACACCAGACTACCCAGGTAGACAAATGGACGCATACAGAACTAAAAACAAATCACAGTTCTACCCAAAGCATTTAATTTCAGAGGAAATGAACGTCTTTGAAAATATAGTACTGAATGAAGTGGAAAAAAATTAAACCAACTAGAAAGTTCAACCTCACCAGACCAGAAAGAGACGCGCTGAGAGAAGCGACCATGGATGAAAGTCTTGTAATTAAACCAGTTTATAAGGGAGGAGGGATCGTCATTTTAAACAAAGGAGAGGAAGCCACTAATATTCTAAAGAATTCATTGAACTACGCACTACTACACAATCCAACTAAAAAAATTAAAACCATCTTTGACGAATACATCAAGAAAGGAGTGATTTGCATTTTAAATGAGAAGGAATGACAATATTTGACCATCGAGCACCCTGTAATTCTGTTTTTTTATTACTTGCCTAAAATGCATAAGAACAATCAAAAACCACCAGGAAGACCCATGATCTCTGGGATCAATTCAATTTCCAGCAAAACATTTGAATATATAGATCATTTACTCCAGCCTGCAGTTAGACAAATACCCTTCGGTCCCCTTACCCTCTTTACACTATAAATTTCCTTGTTCAATAGATATGGATCACCCATATACAATAAAATAGGGCCCCAATATGAACTTTACAGGACTCTGGTCTAGTACTGCAGGAATAATACTTTAATTTATCCCTTGTTCCCCATATCACTTATTAGTAATACATCCACCTCCTTCGTTTGCATATATAATTATTGGACTCTACGTGTAGTTAGTTAAAAGTATTACTAGGACATCACCGAGTCCTTTTATTATTGGTTTTATTGCTTTTCATTGCTGCATTATATAAGAATACAGTGTACAGGATTCCTCTGTTCACAATGTATAGTCTTCCCATTGTTTTGCTAATTGCTTGATCCAAAAGTGATATTTTTGCCTTTCAACCGCATGTCTCGACTAGGGTTTATAATGAAACCAGAAATATCGGACATTTGGAACGCATCATTATCTTGGTGCTGACTCGCAAGATGTCGCGCACATGCGCATTGGATTCTCCACGAGGCCGTCCGCTTTCATTTTCACTTTTGAATTGAACACTTTTTAAAGATACAGAAGCGGACTCCCCAACCAGACCACCAACTGAAGAAGTGTTTTTTAACCCAGAAACCACGTCTTGGTGCCTGTTTCTTTCATTTATGTTTTATTACGTTGTTACAAGGAATATATAGTTTTTAAACCACTTTTTGTGAATGGTTTCCTTCAGTTTAGTGGCTGTTAATGTGGCTACTATCCTCAGTAGAGGAGCCACACTCCCTCAGGACCTGACAGCCTCATCACCCAGCAAAGGACAGGAGTATCTGGACCACTGCTGAGAGGATAGAACAAGTCCTGAGACGGCGGAGTACAACAGCCACCCTCCACATGAAGAAGGGAAATCTGGCGCCCCCTTACAGTGACGCCAGCTGCCTACTCATCCGTTGTCTGACTTGAGACACCAACCCATGTGATGCATCCTTTTTTTTCATCTGGTAATTTAAAACCTGCTATACTATGCTCTGCATTTATGTTTTATTTGAGGCATAAAGAATCATACTGCAGATTAAACACATCGATGTAGAGGATATTCCAGCCAACCTTCTTTATTCTCTACTGAACCTTAGACTTGTCTGAAAGAAGCACTAGACTCCATCACATTATCACTGGAACTTTATATACTACGGTGGGTAGGGATATACCACTGAGTGAATGAGATAAGCTGCTGTATTCTATTTAAAACCATTACCTTCATCTGAGAACATTAGTTTCTGACAGTACCAGGAGTAATTTCTTACATACACTTGTGGAATAATAATTTTTTATACGCACATGCGATTTTATATGCACTTGTGATTTTACATTCTGCCTTCAAAACTACTGTATATATCCATTTTGTGGTGAAAAACTTGCAAAAGGAACCACTAGGTGACTCCATAATATTAAAGTTATAAATTGATTTGCATTTTAATGAGGGAAATAAGTATTTGACCCCTTCGCAAAACATGACTTTGTACTTGGTGGCAAAACCCTTTTTGGCAATCAGAGGTCAGATGTTGCTTGTAGTAGTCTACCAGGTTTGTACACATCTCAGGAGGGATTTTGTCCCCACTCCTCTTTCCAGATCCTCTCCAAGTCATTAAGGTTTCGAGGTTGATGTTTGGCAACTCGAACCTTCAGCTCCCTCTACAGATTTTCTATGAGATTGAGGTCTGGAGCCTGGCTAGGCCATTTAATGTGCTTCTTGAGCCACTCCTTTGTAGCCTTAGCCATGTGTTTTGGGTCATTGTCATGCTGGAATATCCATCCATGACTAATTTTCAATGCCCTGGCTGAGGGACGGAGGTTCTCACTCAAACGGAATCACTTAACAAATCACTGCAGGAAGATCACATGTGACAATCAGGAACATTACACATATTAAGGAACATCACTGTAGTTCATTAATTAAGATCAATTAATCCATTAAGCTTCAAATGCAAATTCGGAGTCTGGCTGAGAGTAATGAGACACCCATGGATGACATTAATGCATTGTCTAAAAATAACCTTGGTACAAATAGTTCATTAATTTTGATAGTCAATTTACAGTTTGAGCTGCAAATGCTGCCTCTGACACACAGATGGCATTAAACAATGACAAATAACAACAACAGAACCCTGCTACAAATTTGTTAGTAGGTAAACACAAGACACTAATGTGACAAAAAGGAAAATAGTGAAGCGCTCTCAGGGTAAATGATTAATCATAAATGCTACACAATGAATATGGGGGTTCCCCTAAAAACCTAAGAATATGCAAATGAACAGTCAATGGAGCGCCAGTACAAAACTGGAAATACGATAGATCACTTTACATGTCCTTCAATAGGTCTTCTAGGTCATCCCAAAGATCACTCTTGGAAAAAACGTCTCTACAAAAGAGAAAATATAATAGCGCAATATGTTGATCCACCATATGAAGGAAATAAAGGAGCGATGGTCCTACTCACATACTGCTGAGCCTAACCTAGGCTCTAGGATGGATGATAATTATGGGTCTTCAAAGACATTCAGGTGCCCATGTACCCCCAATGCAGTTGTTATCTTCAGAAACTTTTCTCTGGGAGCGACACGGGGCGGCAAAGCGTCCAAATCAAAGGTCTCCCAATTGGGACTCTGACGCGCCGGAGCCCTAGACTATGCAAAAAATGACGACCTTCATCGGGGGAAATTGCATAACGACCAGTACCCATTGTGGGTGACAGAAAGGGAAAGTGAAAAGCTTCAATGATAGGGGGATCTTTGGACATTGTAGAGCGTGTGTGACAGGGCGCAGGAGGCGTCGGGCCTATAGGGTAGCAGGGGAGAGGTCCTTGTAGATCTCGACCGATGCACCTCCAAACTTCCACGCAGGTTGTGAAAAGACCTTACGACAAATCCGGTCTATGGGGGCAAAGTTAGAGAAAAGGCAAATAATGTCTCTTGGGGGAGCAGACGGGGATTCAGGTGACGGGTGTAAAGCCTGATGGGCATGGGCCAAGTCATCCGGGGAGACCTCCTTAGAGCACAGGATGAAGTTAAAAAGGCCTACTAGATAGCGATGGATCGCTGTCTACTGCTCCGGCACACCTCTGATCCACAGATACTGTCTGTGGGAGCAATTGTCGAGGTCAGCCAGCCATCTCAAGAAGCCCAACAATATAGCATCTCCACCGATGTTGTTGGCGGAGGCCTCCGCGGCCACCCATTCAAGGTCGACCACTCGGGATTCCACCCACTCCACTTCTATTTGGAGGCCGGCTATGTCACACTGGAGGGAGTTGCGCACGTTGGCATGTCAGCCAGTGAGTGCTCAATACTCTGCGAGGCAGCTCCCAGCTCTGGCAGAGTGAACTCCATTTCGACGGGAGAAGACACCATCTTTGGCGATAGGGAGTGAGGCGGTGGAGGGCCTTGATGCGTGAAAAAATTCACTAAGCGTTCAGGAGGTGGACATGCCAGGGTCCCAAGATTTCCGGTGATAGAAGTACACCTCTTCCCTCGAACCATAGCGGGACTGCGGTGCATAAAGTGCGGATCGTCACAAAGGTCTGCTCAGAGATCCTCTACGTAGTGGCCATCTTGGACGGTTGTCAAGTCATGCTCACCGCAATGCCTTTCTTTAACCTCTTAGTTGCCAGGCCACGATCCGGAACCAATCAGCGCCAGATTGGAAACCCTGTGGTTGTCACGGTTCATGTTGCCAGGGTTGCAGGGTCGAGCCCAGGTACAGTGACAGAGTGGAGCGAGGCAGATATTTGGGGTATAACAGATAAAGGTTTATTCAAGGGGGAAACAACAGCAGGGATAAACCAGAGAGAGCACTGAATAAAGTATAAATTATAACAGGTGGCTGGATGAGACAGGAATGGGACTCTGACGTACTAACTACAAGACACAGGAAAGAATACACCAGATGGACAGGACAGGTACTGGGCTTGACCAGGTATACACGGAACGCTTAAACAAGAGACAGAAAGGCAATATTCATATTCAGTAGGGAAGCCAAAGGGTTAAACGCCAGAAGAGTAGTTGGACAAGCAATAGTCATACACATTGTAGCTAAATGCAAAATACGGATAAGCACTGAGAGGATGTGAAAATCATGTCAGGTTTTCTTCCTGTGAGAGAAGGGGGGGTCTGAAGATCCTGAGGACAAGCACTAGTGGCCTGCTCTACGGTGGGGGCCCGCTCAGGTCTCACAAGGTTTTAGCTTGCTTGTGCCATTACAGGGATGAATGCTCCATATGCAAATCAGTCTGCTCTCACCCAAAGAGGGTGGCCAGTACTGACTGCCAAGGACGTCATCCCTGCACGAGAGGTGCAACAACCCCCGACGATCCTTTCGGCCTTGTTAGGCTTCATCAGGAGGGTATAGCTGACACCCCTCTAGGCACATCAAGCAAGGGGTCCACGTCTGGATGACCCTGTATACTTATAGTGAGAGAAGGAGGGGTGTGAGGGTGTGAAGCGTGTATAATAAAGTATCTTGTTTGCGAACTTCAGTACTATATGCTGTTGTTCAAAGTGGTGCATGTACTAATTCGCGTACATTGGGACAACCGCTGAACCCATTGAAGTGCCCCTGGATTTCATGTATCATGTATTTTCAAAGTAAAAGTAGTTGCTAGATAACAACAGCTCCAGTAATTCCAAAACATATTCCACCGGTGGACCTTTATAGCTGGTTGAGGGCGTTAGTGTTGTTCACATCGCCTGTATTCACTCATCTTGTTGTATGATAATGTAATGGCTTTTTACGTCACAAGTGAGCATAGTCATTGGTCCTTCTGTAGCACTATAGGATCCAAATTGTTCAGCAGTTCCTGTGTGTCTTTAAGAACGGTTCAACGCTTTTGTTCTTTGAAGAGATGATCCAGCCACTTCGATAGAGTTTCTAAGAGGCCTCCCAGAGCCAATACTATTGGATGTCTTCCTTTGGATGGTGTGCATCCTTATTAATTTTAGGGAGAGTATATAATACCGGTGTTCTGGCAGTAGATATGTGTTCTCCAGTGCACACCCTCTCTGACATATCTCAAATCCTTAATAACCTACTTGCCCAAAACCAAAAAAGTGAACTGCTGGTCCTCGGCGATTTTAATACAGATTGGCTTAATCCTAAAAACAATAAACACTGCTCACTGTTTAAAACTTTGCAGCTAACTCAATTAATCTCCTCCCCCACTCGCATTAATATGAAAAGCCCTAACCATACCTTGCTGGACTAGATTCTCTCCTCATCTCCTGATAGAATACAGGAGGCAGGCGTTCTTGCTAATAGCTTTAGTGACCATTGTCTAGTGTACTGCATGCGCAAAATAAAGGCCTTGAAATCTCCCCCAAAGGTAATAACCACCAGGTCTTTCAAGAAATTTATTCTTGAATCCTTCCTAAGTGATCTCAAACAGCTCCCCTGGTACAGGCTAAACCTAATCCCAGACCTAGACTGTGCAGTTGAATACTTTCAGTCTGAGCTCCTGCAAGTCTGGAATTCCCATGCCCCGCTGCATAAAGTGCGAGTAAAAGGGACCCATCTCCCTTGGGTTACAGCTCTTACACTAATGTACCAGCTTAGAGATTCACTATGGTCAAACTTCAAGAGTACTGGTTCCATGAACGATCACTACGAATACCGAAAATGCTGGAATGAATGCACAAAACAAACAAAAATGGGCAAAGCCCATTACTTCAATGAAAATCTAAACAATAACATATCAAACCCTAGAAACTTTTGGAGAACCATAAGTAACATACAAGCACCCCCAGTCCACTCCCAGCCGGCTGCTGTCAATGTAAACAAGCAAACCCTGCAACACCCCCTAGATGTAGCAAATGCCTTTAATGATTATTTTGTTGGATGCGCCACCACTTTGATTGCCAAGGTAGGAAATGACATGCAATCAGAGAGGCCTCATGCAGGTCAGGCCCCTCCAACTGTGCAAAGTCCCTGTATTAGACAGGAATTCAGTTTTAGACCAGTGTCTGTCAGTGTCGTTACTAAACTTCTCTGTAAGCAAAAAATGAAATACCAGTCTGGACCTGATCAAATACCAGCAATGCTGCTGAAAATCAGTGCGCCGGCAATTGCAAATCCTGTCGCAACCCTAATAAATGAATCACTGGCGACTGGATACATACCCAAACTCTGGAAGACTGCAAGAGTGGTACCTATCCATAAAAGTGGTGACAGTACTTTGGTATCCAACTTCCGTCCGATATCGTTGCTCCCTGTAATGTCAAAAACCTTGGAAAAATGCGTCTACACACAATTACGTGATTATTATCAATATTGGAACTACTTAACCCCGGATCAATCAGGCTTTCGTCCAAATCACTCAACTACAACCGCCCTTTTAAAAGTCTGCAATGATATCCAAGCTGGGATGGAATAAGGAAACCTAACTGGAGCCATGTTCCTTGATTTTGCCAAGGCCTTTGACACGGTAAACCATGGCATCTTGTTAGAAAAACTTAAAAACTCTGGCATTGGTGATCGCACGCTAACCTGGTTTCAATCATATGTATCTGACCGATCACAATATGTGTCAATTTCTGGCAGCTCCTCCCTCCCGCTCCCAGTCACTTGCGGTGTACCCCAAGGCTCAATACTAGGCCCCCTGCTATTCACAATATTCATAAATGATCTGCCCAACGTCTGCAAAGCCTCAACTGTACATATGCAGACGACACTGTAATCTATACCAGCAAACCAAATCTCCCGCAGCTGGAGGCCGTGCTGCAAGAACAATTCACAGAGGTAGAAAAGTGGATCAAACACAACAAACTTTTTTTTAATTACTGACAAAACTGTAACGATGCTCTTTGGAACAGCACCTAAACTACACAAATTGCAAAATTCCCATCTATGTGTTGGGACAAAATCAAATGGCACGCTGACCACAGTCACTTCTCTCAAATATCTAGGTATGTGGTTGGACCCTAATCTATCCTTTGGCCCCCATATCGAAAAACTCTCATCTAAACTTTACTCCAAACTAGGCGCCCTGTACAGAAACAAATCCTGCCTGAGCCCCGCGGTAAGAAAGCAGATTGTACAACAAATGCTTATGCCGGCTATTGATTACGGAGATGTAGTATATGCAGCGGCCCCGCAAACACACCTTCAGAAACTTACTACATTGTATAACTCCTTCTGCCACTTTGCATTACAATGTAACTACATGACCCACTATTGTGACATGTTAAAAGAGCTAAACTGACCATCGCTGGAGTCTAAATGTACCCTTCACCTTTCCAGCTGGTGTTTAAGAGCATTTCTGGGAAGCTGCCACCCTACCTGAATAGACTGCTTCCCCCAGCAGCTCCCTCATCCTATAACCTCCGATCCAGGACCAGCACCTTACTTGCAATACCACAATACAAAAAGACAGTGGCTCGGTCCTCATTTTCCTACAGAGCACCACAATTATGGAATAACCTCCCAGACACCATCAAATCTTCCCCCAGTCTTAAGTCACTCAAGAGCTCCTAACTAACATACCTCAATACAGAATGCACCTGTAAACATGTAACCTAGTGACTATATTCCTACATATTTATTTTCTGTTAATCTGTATATTTGTGTTTTGTTTTTTAATATCTTGCATTGTATTACTTTGTATTTCTGTAACTGTAACACTGCAATGTTCTTGAACCCAGGACATACTTGAAAACGAGAGAAATCTCAATGTATCCTTCCTGGTAAAATCCTTTATAAATAAATATGTAAAGCTCCTCCGAGATATACGCACTCTGTAGTCCCAGGAGTTGAATTTCTTCCATCTTGTGTCTTATGTCCATTGTTTTTCTTTTTGGTAGTCACTATCAGGGTTATCCAAAGAGATTCGAAAAGTCACCGCACGTTCGGTGACTTTTCGTTCTCTTCAATTCGGTTCCTTTTGCCGATTGCATTTCGGTGACGCTGCGGTGTATTCAGCAAGCACCACAGGGCCCCCGAATTGCAGGGAAAAGCTGACGAAAACCTGACGAAAACTAACCGAATGCACGCTGAAAACAAGCAAAAACATCTGGATTAACCTTCGAAGAAGCCGAACAGGAGCCGAACAGGAGCCGAATCACACAGAGCCGAAGCAGCTGTGACTTAGAGGAGGCAGTGAATAAATTAGAAAAACCATTTGTATGAATCTGGGAAAAGGAAACGCTGTTTGCAAAGAAACTACTGAGCGAAAATGTCTGAAATTTTCACAGGAGATCCAGGGAATGATAATAAAGAGGGCTGTTACAAAAAAAATAAGCAAACTGAAAAAAAAAATCAAAAAAAAATCGGACTTTTAATTTTTTTTAAAAAAAATCAGAAAAATGCTTAAAGTATCCTAAAAAATCTATAAATAAAGAGACTTTTTGCTGCAGAATTTTATAATGAACGGTTTATTAGATATTGAATTAAAACGGGAATATTTTTAACATTGAAGTCTATGGGATTCTCCTGAATAAATTTGCCGAATTAAACCACCGAATGGCAGGGCATTAGGGGAACCTTTCACTGCTGGTTTGTGTTCTCTGAATAGCCGAAGCAGTGCTTTTTGATGGGGATTTCACTGCCCTCGAACAGGGACCGAACAGGCACGTATGTGCAGGCAATTCGACAGGATTTGGCGAATTGCCTGCTCTCTGGATAGCCGAATGGCCAGGAACAGTAACCGAACGATGATTTTCAGTGTTCGGTTACCTTTCTCAAGCAATTCGAATCTCTTTGGATAACCCTGTAAATTTTGTATAACGATTACTCCGCCTTTGTCGGCTGGTCTTACGACAATGTTACTGTCTTGATAGATGTTTGCATGCTTGGAGGATCACAGGTGCTTTTCACCTTAAATGTACTATAAGTTTGGTTTGATTAGCAAGGATTACTTTGGAAGATCCCAAACGGTAACAATGGCAACCAGGTAACCATGGCAAATACGGTAACCATGGAAACCCAGTAACCGTGGCAACAAATGGTAACCATGACAACCAGGTAACATGGTAACCATGATAACCAGGGCAACCATGGACACGTAACCATGACAAATTTTGTAAGCGTGGCAACTTTTTAACCATGGCAACCAGGTAACTATGGCAAAAATGGTAACCATGGCAACAGATAAACATGGTAACTATGGCAACATGGTAACCATGACAACCAGCTAACCACAGCAACCATGGCAACATGGTAACAATGGCAATATAGTAACCATGGCAGCATTGTAACCATGACAACAAGGTAACCATGGCAACCAGGTAACCATAGCTAACCATGGCAACCATGGCAAAATGGCAATCTGGTAATCATGGCAACCAGGTAACAATGGCAACCAGTTACCGTGTCAGCATGGTAACCATGGCAACATAGTAACCATGACAACCAGCCAACATGGTAACAATGGCAATAAAGTAACCATGACAATCAGGAAACCATGGCAGCATGGGAACGAAGACAACCATGGCAACATGGCAGCATAATAACGATCACAACCAGGTAACCATGTCAACAATGGTAACCATGGCAACCAGCTAACCACAGCAACATGATAACCATGGCAATATAAAACCATGGCAAGCAGGTAACCATTGCAACCACTAACTATGGCAACCACATAACTGTGTCAACATGGTATCCATGGCAACAGAGTAACCATGACAACCAGCTAACCAAGGTAACCATGGCAACATGGTAACATTGGCAATATAGTAACCATGACAACCAGCTAACCATGGCAACCAGGTAACCATGGCAGCATGGTAACCATGGCAACCAGGTAACCGTGGCAACCATGGTAACCATGACAACCAGCTAACCATGACAACCAGCTAACTATGGCAACCACGTAACTGTGGCAACATGGTATCCATGGCAACATAGTAACCATGACAACCAGCTAACCAAGGCAACCATGACAACCAGGTAACCATGGCAACCATGGTAACCATGACAACCAGCTAACATGTCAACCAATGGCAACCAGCTAACTATGGCAACCACGTAACTGTGGCAACATGGTAACCATGACAACCAGGTAACAGGCCAACAATGTTAAGCATGGCAACCATGACAACCAGGTAACCATGGCAAGCAGTAACCATGGCACACAGGTAACCATGGCAAACATGGTAACCAGGGCAACCATGGCTACATGGTAACCATGGCAGCATGATAAGCAATACAACATAGTAACATGTCAAACATGGCAACCAGGTAACCATGGCAACCAGGTAACATAGTAATCTAGTAACCATGGCAACCAGGTAACCATGGCAGCATGGTAACATGACAACTAGGTAATCATGTCAACATGGTAACCATGACAACCAGGTAACCATGGCAGCATGGTAACAATGACAACCATGGCAGCATGGTAACAATGACAACCAGGTAACCATGTCAACAATGGTAACCATGACAACCAGCTAACCACGGCAACATGATAACCATGGCAATATTTTTATATTTGATATCCATGGCAAGCAGGTAACCATTGCAACCTGTAACCGAGGCAACTATGACAACCAGGTAACTACGGCAACCATGGCAATATAGTAACCATGACAACCAGGTAACATGACAACCAGGTAACCATGGCAACATACTAACAATGGCAACATAGTAAGCATGGCAACCATGACAACCAGTAACCATGGCAACCAGTAACCATGGAAACCAGGTAACAGTGGCATCATGGTAACCATGGCAACATAGTAACCATGACAACCAGGTAACATGTCAACAACGGTAACCAGGTAACGTGACAAACATGGTAACCATGCAACATAGTAACCATGACAACCAGTTAACATGTCAACCAGGTAACCATGGCAACATAGTATCTATGACAGCCAGGTAACCACGGCAACCATCACAACATGGTAACTATGGAAACCATGGCTACATGGTAACCATGACAACAACGGTAAGCATGGCAGCATGGTAAGCATGACAACATAGTCAAACATTATAACCATGACATAATGGTAAAAATGGCAACCAGGTAACCATGTCAACAATGGTAACCATGACAACCAGCTAACCACGGCAACCATGGCAACATGATAACCATGGCAATATAAAACCATGGCAACCAGGTAAAGTAGCAAAATGGTAACCATGGCAACAAAGTAACCATGACAACCAGCTAACCATGGCAACATGGTAACCAGGTAACATGGCAGCATGATAACCATGGCAACCATGACAACCAGCTAACCATGTCAACATGGTAACCATGACAACCATATAACCATGGCAACCACGTAACTGTGGCAACATGGTATCCATGGCAACATAGTAACCATGACAACCAGCTAACCAAGGCAACCTTGGCAATATAGTAACCATGGCAACCAGGTAAACCATGGCAGCATGGTAACCATGACAACCAGGTAACCATGGCAAACCAGTAACCATGGCAACCAGGTAACCATAGCTACATGGTAACTATGACAACATGGCAACAATGGTAACCATGGCAGCATGATAAGCAATACAACATAGTAACATGTCAAACATGGCAACCAGCTAACCATGGCAACCAGGTAACATGGTAATCTGGTAACCATGGCAATATAGTAACCATGGCAATATAAAACCATGGCAAGCAGGTAACCATTCAAACTGGTAACCAAGGCAACCAGGTAATTGTGTCAGCATGGTAGCCATGGCAACATAGTAAACATTAAGACCTGGTAACCATGGCAACCAGGTAACCATGGCAACCAGGAAACCATGGCAACCAGCTAACAACAGCAGCCATGACAACATGATAACAATGGCAATATAGTAACCATGACAACCACGTAACCATGGTAGCATTGTAACCATGACAACCAGGTAACCATGGCAGCATGGTAACAATGACACCATGGCAACAAAGGGTAACCAGGTAACCATGGCAACCAGGTAAAGTAGCAAAATGGTAACCATGGCAACAACGTAACCATGACAACCAGCTAACCATGGCAACATGGTAACCATGGCAACCAGGTAACCATGGCAGCATGGTAACTATGGCAACCATGACAACCAGGTAATAAATGGGAAACATGGTAACCATGACAATCAGCTAACCATGTCAACCAGCTAACTATGGCAACCACGTAACTGTGGCAACATGGTATCCATGGCAACATAATAACCATGACAACCAGCTAACATGGCAACCAGGTAACCATGGCAACCAGGTAACCATGGTAACTGTGACAACCAGCTAACCATGTCAACCAATGGCAACCAGCTAACTATGGCAACCACGTAACTGTGGCAACATGGTATCCATGGCAACATAGTAACCATGACAACCAGCTAACCAAGGCAACCATGGCAGCATGGTAACCATGACAACCAGGTAACATGCCAACAATGTTAAGCATGGCAACCATGAACACCAGGTAACCATGGCAACCATCTCAACATGGTAACCAGGGCAACCATGGCTACATGGTAACCATGACAACGTGCAACAATGGTAACCAATGGCAGCATGATAAGCAATACAACATAGTAACATGTCAAACATGGCAACCAGGTAACCATGGCAACCAGGTAACATGTAATCTGGTAACCATGGCAATATAGTAACCATGGCAACCAGGTAACCATGGCAGCATAGTAACATGACAACTAGGTATTCATGTCAACATGGTAACCATGACAACCAGGTAACCATGGCAGCATGGTAACGATGACAACCATGGCAGCATGGTAACAATGACAACCAGGTAACCATGTCAACAATGGTAACCATGACAACCAGCTAACCACGGCAACCATGGCAACATGATAACCATGGCAATATTTTTATATTTGATATTCATGGCAAGCAGGTAACTACGGCAACCATGGCAATATAGTAACCATGACAACCAGGTAACCACTACAACCAGGTAACCATGGCAACATACTAACCATGGCAACATAGTAAGTATGGCAACCAGTAACCATGGAAACCAGATAACAGTGGCATCATGGTAACCATGGCAACATAGTAACCATGGCAACCAGGTAACCATGTCAACAACAGTAACCATGGGAACCAGGTAACGTGGCAACCATGGCAATATAGTAACCATGACAACCAGTTAACATGTCAACCAGGTAACCATGGCAACATAGTAACCATGACAGCCAGCTAACCAAGGCAACCATGACAGCATGGTAACCATGCTAAGAAAGGAAAGCATGGAAACCATGACAACCAGGTAACCATGGCAACTGTTAACCATGGCAACCAGGTAACCGTGGCAGCATGGTTACCATGGCAACATAGTAACCATGACAACCAGGTAACCACGGCAACCATCACAACTTGGTAACTATGGCAACCATGGCTACATGGTAACCATGACAACGGTAAGCATGGCAGCATGGTAAGCATGACAACATAGTCAAACATTGTAACCATGACATAATGGTAAAAATGGCAACCACGTAACCATGGCAACAATGGTAACCATGACAACAGATAACCATGGCAACCTTGACAACCGGTAACCATGGCAACATGGTAACCATGGCAATAAAGTAACAATGACAACCAGGTAACCATGGCAGCATGGTAACGATGACAACCATAGCAGCATGGTAACAATGATAACCAGGTAACCATATCAACAATGGTAACCATGACAACCAGCTAACCACAGCAACCATGGCAACATGATAACCATGGCAATATAAAACCATGGCAAGCAGGTAACCATTGCAACCGGTAACCAAGGCAACCAGGTAACTGTGTCAGCATGGTAGCCATGGCAACATAGTAAACATTAAGACCTGGTAACCATGGCAACATAGTAACCATGACAACCAGCTAACAACAGCAACAATGGCAACATGATAACAATGACAATATAGTAACCATGACAACTAGGTAACATGGCAGCATTGTAACCATGACAACCAGGTAACCATGGCAGCATGGTAACAATGACACCATGGAAACAAAGGGTAACCAGATAACCATGGCAACCAGGTAAATTAGCAAAATGGTAACCATGGCAACAAAGTAACCATGACAACCAGCTAACCATGGCAAACATGGTAACCATGACAACCAGCTAACCATGTCAACCAATGGTAACCAGCTAACTATGACAACCACGTAACTGTGGCAACATGGTATCCATGGCAACATAGTAACCATGACAACCAGCTAACCAAGGCAACCTTGGCAATATAGTAACCATGGCAACCAGGTAAACCATGGCAGCATGGTAACCATGACAACCAGGTAACATGCCAACAATGTTAAGAATGGCAACCATGACAACCAGGTAACCATGGCAACCAGGTAACCATGGCAACCAGGTACCATGGCTACATGGTAACCATGACAACATGGCAATAATGGTAACCATGGCAATACAACATAGTAACATGTCAAACATGGCAACCAGGTAACCATGGCAACCAGGTCACATAGTAATCTGGTAACCATGGCAATATAGTAACCATGGAAATATAAAACCATGGCAAGCAGGTAACCATTCCAACCGGTAACCAAGGCAACCAGGTAATTGTGTCAGCATGGTAGCCATGGCAACATAGTAAACATTAAGACCTGGTAACCATGGCAACCAGGAAACCATGGCAACCAGCTAACAACAGCAACCATGGCAACATGATAACAATGGCAATATAGTAACCATGACAACCAGGTAACATGGCAGCATTGTAACCATGACAACCAGGTAACCATGGCAGCATGGTAACAATGACACCATGGCAACAAAGGGTAAACAGGTAACCATGGCAACCAGGTAAAGTAGCAAAATGGTAACCATGGCAACAAAGTAACATGACAACCAGCTAACCATGGCAACATGGTAACAATGGCAAACATGGAAACCATGACAACCAGCTAACCATGTCAACCAATGGCAACCAGCTAACTATGGCAACCACGTAACTGTGGCAACATGGTATCCATGGCAAAATAGTAACCATGACAGCCAGCTAACCAAGGCAACCATGGCAACATGGTAACATTGGCAATTTAGTAACCATGACAACCAGCTAACCATGGCAACCAGGTAACCATGGCAACCATGGCAACCATGACAACCAGGTAACCATGGCAAACAGGTAACCATGGCAACCATCACAACATGGTAACCAGGGCAACCATGGCGACATGATAATCATGGCAATATTTTTATATTTGATATCCATGGCAAGCAGGTAACCATTGCAACCTGTAACCAAGGCAACCATGGCAATATAGTAACCATGACAACCAGGTAACCATGGCAACATACTAACCATGGCAACATAGTAAGCATGGCAACCAGTAACCATGGACACCAGGTAACAGTGGCAGCATGGTTACCATGGCAACATAGTAACCATGACAACCAGGTAACCACGGCAACCATCACAACATGGTAACTATGGCAACCATGGCCACATGGTAACCATGACAACAACGGTAAGCATGGCAGCATGGTAAGCATGACAACATAGTCAAACATTGTAACATGACATAATGGTAAAAATGGCAGCCAGGTAACCATGGCAAGAATGGTAACCATGACAACAGATAACCATAGCAACCATGACAACCGGTAACCATGGCAACATTGTAACATGGCAATATAGTAACCATGGCAACCAGTTAACCTGTCAGCATGGTAACCATGACAACCAGGTAACTATGGCAACATAGTAACCATGACAACCAGGTAACTACGGCAACCATGGCAATATAGTAACCATGACAACCAGGTAACCATGACAACCAGGTAACATAACAACCAGGTAACCATGGCAACATCAACCATGGCAACATAGTAACCATAACAACCAGGTAACCATGGGAACCAGGTAACGTGGCAAACATGGTAACCATGGCAACATGACAACCAGTTAACCATGTCAACCAGGTATCCATGGCAACATACTAACCATGACAGCCAGTTAACCATGTCAACCTGGTAACCATGGCAACATAGTATCCATGACAGCCAGCTAACCAAGGCAACCATGACAGCATGGTAACCATGCCAACAAAGGAAAGCATGGAAACCATGACAACCAGGTAACCATGGCAACTGTTAACCATGGCAACCAGGTAACCGTGGCAGCATGGTAACCATAGCAAAATAGTAACTATGACAACCAGGTAACCATGTCGACAATGGTAAGTAACCATGGCAACATGGTAAGCATGGAAACAACAGGGTAGCCATGGTAATCAGGTAACCATGGCAACATGGTTACCATGGCAACATAGTAACCATGACAACCAGGTTACCACGGCAACATCACAACACGGTAACTATGGCAACCATGGCTACATGGTAACCATGACAACAACAGTAAGCACGGCAGCATGGTAAGCATGACAACATAGTCAAACATTGTAACCATGACATAATGGTAAAAATGGCAACCAGGTAACCATGGCATCAATGGTAACCATGACAACATATAACCATGACAACCATGACAACCGGTAACCATGGCAACATGGCAATATAGTAACCATAGCAACCAGGTAACATGTCAGCATGGTAACCATGACAACCAGGTAACTATGGCAACATAGTAACCATGCCAACCAGGTAACCATGGCAACATGGTAACCATGGCAATATAGTAACCATGGTAACCATGGCAACCAGGTAACATGTTAACAATGATAACCATGGCAACATGGTAACAATGGTAACATGGCAACAACAGTAACCATGGCAACAATTGCAACTATTGTAGCCATGGCAATATTATAACTATGACAACCAGGTAACCATGACAGCAACGGTAACCATGGCAGCCAGGTAAAAATTCTACATGGTAACAACAGTAACCATGGCAACCATTTTACCCATAGCAACAATGACAACTAGGTATCCATGGCAACCAAGTAACTATGGCAACAACTGTAAGCATGACAACCAGGTAACGATGTTGATCATGGTAAACATGGCAACATAGTATCTATGGCAACCAGGTAACCACGGCATCAATGGTCACTATGTTGCCATGGTTACCATGATTACCAAGTTGAGCATAGTACTGTAAAACGTGGGAGACTATTCCCTAAAATCCGTGATTAGCAAGTGTAAGAGGAGAAAAGGAAAATAGAAGTGTGTGGCAAAATGTACATGAAAAGTGAAAAAGTGGAAAAACAGAATAAATCCAAAGTGAGCGAAAGAAAGTGATAAATAATAATTATCCTGTTCTATACATATAAAAGATCATCGAAATATACCATTTAGTTAATAAGCCCTTTTCTTTAACTGTAGACTACCTGTTGTAGAGTCCCTCCTTCCCCCTCCCCTTTCTGTGGCCATGCTGCGGCACGTGACTCTGGTTATAAGAATGTCTTTGTCTAAACCATGTATGATAACAGTGTTGACCATGCGAATTATCTGTGACATTGGGAATATCCTATTGGCTTGTAAATCTGAGATTTTTTGTATGTCCTATCTTCTATAAAAGAGCTGACCTAACAAAGGAATACCAGATACTTGAAGAACAAACTCTGTGTCTGATGTCTTCATTTATCTGCACCATGCCTTACATGATGGAAAAAACAGAAATCTTCTAACTTGCATGTTTTGTTAAATAGGAATATGTATCTAATTTTTAACAGAAAGAAAGGAAGAAAAAAAACAAGAGTGGGCAGATGAATAGAGTAATAGTGGAAAATGGTGCAGACTGGAATAAAGTGAAGTGCAAGAATACATGAGTGAGCTGCAAGGAATAAATGGGGCAGACAAGAAGAAAAAGAGGTGGGTGGGTGGGTGGGTGTGCGGTAGTTGGTGCGTGTGAGTGAAAGAAAGGCAAGGGGTGATTGAGAATGAAAAAACCTTGGAAACGTGCGGTGCCAGTGCATGTGAAACTAAGGGAGAGTGAACTCCAGAGTTGAATGGTGGGAACGGTGTGTAGTAATTTTAATTAGTGAGTGTGAGAAAAAATGGAAAGTGGAAATTTATGGAAGTGGGGGTGACAGTGTATGCGGGATCAAAGAAAGGATAGAATCCAGGAAAGAAGTGTGAGAGCAGCGAGAAGTGGCTAGGAGTGCAACGTGAATAAAAGGAGTGAGAATGCGTGGTGAGAAGTGAAAAGGTGGAGTGAGAAAACAGAGTGCCGAATGAAAATATTGGTGCTTTTAACGTTCAGACAAAAAAGCAGAAAAGGAAACATATTTGTTCAGTCCATTAGGAGATGTTTGTAGTGTTCTAATCCAAAAAGTTTCCCTTTGGAGAAGTATTTGGGAACGGCTGCCCACTCGATGCAACGGAGGAACTTGGTCTATGGCTATAAATTTCAGAGACGGAAGTTGGTGACCAGTCAGCAGGAAATGTTTGGCAACAGGCTTCTCGGTTCGTTTATCCCGATATGCAGTGTTAATTGCTGATCGGTGGCCTCTGATCCTGTCACGAAGGGTAAGGTCTATTTTCCCTAAACATACAGGCCTATTCAAGGAGAATCAAAAAGTCACCGTACGTTCAGTGACTTTTTGTTCCCTGCACTTCAGGGCAATTCGGCGATCCTATTTCGCCGACCCTGCGGTGTATTCAGCAAGCACCACAGGGCCCCCGTAGTGCAGGTAAAACCAGCCGCAAACCCGCCGAACACTAACTGAACACTCACCGAAACCCGCAGCAAACAGCTGGATTAACCACGCCGAACACGCCGGAGAAACCCGAGCAGCCGTCGATCACAGAGCAGCCTCCAGAAAGAGCCGACACGCAGACGAACGAGGTGAAAAAAACCCCCAGTACGCTTGAAAGTTTGAAAATTGAAGCGCTGATTGCAAAAAAAACACTGAACGAAAATGTCTGGAATTTACACATAAGATCCAATGAATGATAATAAAAAGGGCTGTTACAGAAAAAAACCATTACAAAAAAAAAAACCGAATGAAAATGTTGACGAAAAAATCCCAAAAAGATCCTATAAAATCTAAAAATAAAGAGACTCTTTACAGCAGAATAAAATAATAAATGGTTTATTAGATATTGAATTAAAACGGGAATATTTTTAACATTGAAGCCTATGGGATTCGCCTGAATAAACCTGTTAAATGAAAACACCGAACAGCAGGGCAATTCGGCAACTTTTCTCTGCTGTTTTGTGTTCTCTGAACAGACGAAACATTGCTTCTCTATGGGGATTTCGCTGCCCTCGAAAAGGCAACGAACAGCCACCGTACGTGCAGGCATTTCGACAACATTTGGCGAACTGCCTGCTCTCAGAATAGCCGAATGGCCCCGAAATGTACAGGTGATGAGATATATGAAATGACCAGCTGTGCAAGTGATCCGATGTCGTATTAGGAAGTGCTGACCAGTTGACAGATGGGCAAAAGAGGTTCCTGACAGCAAACTATCTAAATAATTTGTAGAGTTCGCTGTGCTTAGCTCTAGAAGCTGCCGGATCTCAATTTTGATTTATCGATGCATTGAATGGGAGATTTATACCATTCATCTGGGAGTATTTTTATATAGAACATATTTGCTCTCAGGGACTTCTGTGCCTTATTTGAGGATTCTTGCTGCATCTGAACCTGTATTATATATAATTTCTTTCATTTCTACATTTGTTTGTGTTCATTTATTGTTTATTTTATACTCCAATAAAGATTTCTAGCTTTTCTATTGACAACTGATTTAGGCTAGGGTCAGACGAACGCAGTGCGAATGCGCGTGCAGCTGCACCTTATCACGGCCGTAGTAGCAGCAAATGACGGCCAATATACGAAGTACGGTCGCACGAAAGTGCAGCCGCGCAACGCAAGCGGCAAATGCATTTTTTCGAGAACGTGATACCGCTAGTACTGACGTACAGAGTGCGCTGCGTCCGCTAGCGGCGTGTGTGCGTGATTAGGAGATGTCAGACGCTGCTAATGTCCGGCCAACATAACGTCCAGACGCAAAAAAGGTTTTATTGATGATCCGTACAAAATCACGGACGAAAATGCGCATCGTATGACCGCTATCGCCTATTCTGTGAAAAAATACGTCCATTCGTTCTAACGCACTTTTTCACGGACGACGCGAAAAATGCGTTAGTCTGACCCTAGCCTCAGCCCTATGTTTTTGGGCTTCTGCTATTATTTAATATAGTTGTTACTTGTTTTAACTATAGGTTGTAATAGATTGTCGCTATATTGGGAGACTTTACTTGAAACCATATCCTTATGTATTTTAGGGAGCTAGTAGAAGTTTGTGCTTTGTGGTTAGAGCTGCATGCTGAGGTAACGCCTGCCCAGGAATAACTCGCTAACATGGGGACGCCACGGGGAAACCTACAGGCGCAGATTTTGCCCTCTTGCATCCACATGTTAGCGCAAACTAGGGAATAGGGTCTGAAGAGAATAATGGTCTCCAATTGTCCGTCCTTAACCCCTAAGACCCTGTCTTAGGCACACCTTGAGTTAACTCTCATTCTGCGCAGGAGAGAGAGAAATCAAAACACACGAGGCATGTTTTAGTCTGGCATCTCTCTCTCTGCCTTCCAACGGTTCTTGACACTTATTTATACCCTGTGTCAAGGCGTTGGCTCTTTATTTCATTAGTTAACATTTCAAAACATAACATAGTTCATTGGCCAGTTTCAATACAGGTCTGGTGACACATTTCTAAACAGTCCCGTGGCCCGAGGCATGTGACTTCTTGAGACATGCTATCTCTTGAGAAATGCTAGCCATCAGCACTTCTTCAGACATTTCTAAAGACATTTCTAAAGACATTTCTAAAGATCAGCATCTAAAGACATTTCAAAAGACATTTCTAAAGACATTTCTAAAGATCAGCATCTAAAGACATTTCAAAAGACATTTCTAAAGACATTTCTAAAGATCAGCATCTAAAGACATTTCAAAAGACATTTCTAAAGACATCTTGAGAAATGAACCCCAAATGAATACTGCTGATTATCAATTTATCTTAAAACTATTTCTTATATTTTAAACCTTAATTTATCTATTAATATTATAATTCACGGGGTGTTATTTAACTACTTATAGGGTCCTTCTTATAGGTCAGCAGATGGTGGTCTGAGGATTCCTTTTCCTTCAATCCCCTCTTAGAATCATAGTATGATCATACTATTTGATTCTTTCTTTGTTTCATCTATCTACTGTAAGTTAGTATGGGTTGGGGAGCGAGACCCTCAATACCCATGTGGATCAATATAGAACCAGGGGGAGCTGTACCTGCCATGGAACGAGTAACATATGGCAGTCTCCCAGTGCCTATTTATCTTCCTAACCTACCTTTTTCAGCCAATATCATGTCCAGAGCCATCCGGTTCTGGAACGTCATAATGGATGTGGATTGTAGTTGGTCAGCGAGGCCCTGTAAAGCTTCGCGAGTATAATTAACAAATCTCTGCTGGTTATAATATAAATAGTTAATCCAATCTACATTCTTATTAATAGTAACAAGAGGTGCTAGGAATGACTCAAACCCTGCCTTTACCTGATCCCTTGCTTTAAATTCATCAGGGACCCCTCTTGGTACCCCTATAACATCAATATTGACACACATAACAATTTGTACGGTTATTGTTTAGGGCACTAAATTTTACCCATTCTAGCCAAACATTTACATCTGAAAATCCTGTTTCCATTACTATGCTGTCTTCATAGGTGGGATTTGATTTGGTGTTAGGTAGGAGAGGATGAGGTCTCACTACCTCTCCATATTTCCTGGGTAGGAATGGGTTCTCTTCCTTCTTATAAGTGGCCATATCTTGGAGTTTGAACTTGTATCGAGGGAATTTGGTTGTGGCAGTTGCGTATATTCCCATTACATAGACACCCGTGTCGGCCTGGGAAGGGTGTTGTATAGTTAGCGTCAAATGTACTGTCTGAGCTCCGCTTCTGATTGAGCACCGCCACCCACCTCTCCCAATTAAAGTCATACGATTTAATAGGCTTTGTCCCTCGGAACTGCGTCGTCGTGCGGCGCTATCTGGTTTATATCCCCATCTGTTAACTACGGCATCAGAGGTACCATATCCCATATTGCCCGTGTCCCACCCCACTGCGCCCCAATAATCACAATTATGTCCCCAGTACTCATCGGTTACACATATATATACAGTTGCCTTGTACAGTATCATACTGCAGTAATGGTGGACAATAAAAAAACAACAGTGGCCAGACAGTGATGGTTTGGGTTGGGGTTCTTTCTGGTAGGGGGTGTGGACAATAGGGGTTGTGACATATGTTCCGAAGGGGGGGGTAAACATTATTTCAGTCTTTTTCTTCCCCCCACATGCGTCTCCATACTCTTCGAAAAGGATCCTTGGTTGTCATCTTCTCTTTGTTGGAAACCAGGGCTATCTGCCCTCACATTTCTTGGTCCGGGTCCTCTTCCTGATGGAGGCCAAGGCTATTAGCTGCCCCCGTTAGTACCCCTTGTTGAGTCCTTTGTTGAATCCGCTTGACTCGAGAGGGTCCCTTGTTGAATCCGCTTGACTCGAGAGGGTCCCTTGTTGAATCCAGACTGGGCTGTCCTCTGTCAGTATAGCTGTGCGGGTTACGGCTACCACCGTGGTCTCTGGTCCATAGGCGAAATCCTCTGGTCTTTTTCCTTTCTGTAGCCGCTTTACCAGCACCTTGTCTCCTGGATTAAATAGGTGGGTAGATTTGTCTGAAAGAAAGGGGAACTTAAATATAACTTCGTCTCTGGTTGTCTCGAGGGTTGAGATCAGCTGCCTAACATATTCATCCCTTATCTGCTCTAAGTCCCCTGTCTCCACTGTTAGCCTACCTGTAGACCATGGTAATGGAAAGGGTCTGCCCATAAATATCTCAAAGGGGGAGTAGCCTGTGTTCCTATTAACCGCCATTCTGATTTCAGCCAGAATGATGGGGAGTACCAATTTCCAATTCTTTAGCTCTTCTGTGGTTGCATATTTTTGTAAGGTACAAAATAATTGGTCCCTATCCATTGTGGGAGGTTGCAAAACCGGTATTACTAGTTTAGCTATGTCCTGTTGTGCTGCTCGTTTAGCTGCTTGGTCAGCCACATGATTCCCTTTTGCAATAGGATCTGAGGCTCTGGTGTGTGCTCTACAATGTAACACCGCTATCTGAGAGGGCATAAGAATGCTTGCTAGAAGGTCCGTGACCAGGGTCGAATGGGAAATCTTCTTGCCATCTGCGGCCACAAATCCCCTCTTTTCCCATATCGTCCCATGGTCATGGACCACACCATAAACCTATTTGGAGTCAGTGTATATCGTGACAGGTCTACCCGCATAGAGCCTGCATGATAAGTGTTGTCATTGGGGCAGGTACAGGAGCCGTCAACAAAGACGACATCTGCGTCCGGAACAGGTGTTGACATGAGATCAAGGCGGGGTGCAGTTTCAGACGCAATGGAGAGAGCACAGTCATGTTCGAGTGGGATGGTATCTGAGGGATTCTTAAGACCCAGTAAAGCGTTTAGGATTGGTGCTGGACCAGAGACACTTGAACTGTATGCTATGTGCAGTGCAGGGTTGCTTAGCAGTGTGACTTCATATCCACCAAAGCGCTGTGACATGTGCCGTGTATGTATGCCCTTAAGTAAAAATAAAACATCATGGGTTGTGTGTAGGTGCGTTTCGTACCCTAATGTGTATTGGCTTGCCATACTAACGGCCATTGCACATGCTGCCAGGGCATGCAAACAGGCTGGCATCCCTTGTACCGTTACTGGCAGAATCTTTGAAAAAAATGCTATGGGGCGCAACCGGCCCCCATGTTCTTGCGTCAGTACCGCGGCCATGGTTTTACACTTGTCCCTTGCAAACAGATGAAATGAAAGTACATAATCAGGGAGGCCTAGCACGGGGCTTATCATCATTGCATTTCTGAGAACCTTAAAAGCATTTAACATTTCATTAGACCACGTTATCACATTGGATTGACCCAACAGGGTGGCTTGTCTCAGAATGTTATCATAATAGGAGCAGTCAGGGATCCACTGTCTGCAAAAGTTTATCATGCCTAAGAATGACAGCATGTCCTTCTTAGTTTTCGGGTTGACCAGGCCCGTGACAGACTGGACTCTCTTCTGACTGATGCTCCGTTCCCCCTGTCTGAGAACAAACCCTAAATATTCAACTTGCGTTTGACAGCACTGCATTTTTTTTTAAGGGAAACCTTGTACCCACATTCCTGTAACCAACGAGGAAGTGATTCACCATCCTCCCGGCAGGCCTCCTCTGATGGACTGCATACGAGGAGATCATCCACGTATTGCAGCAGGACAGAACCATGGCTGGGGTGCCAGAATTTCAGAGTGGCCTGCAGTACAATACTGTAGACCACCGGGGCATCAATGTACCCCTGAGATAACCTTTTCCATGTAAATTGGGTGCCTTCAAATGTGAATGCGAACAGCAATGCCGTTTCCAGATGTACAGGGATGCTAAAAAATGCATTCTTCAGGTCAATTACAGAAAAATGTGTATGTGTCGCTGATATTGATGACAGAAGTGACGTGACATCTGGGACAATTGGCGCAATTAGAATCACTAGGGAATTAACTGCGCGCAAGTCTTGAACGAACCTGACAGTCCCGTCAGCTTTGTTCACGGGGTTAATTGGGGTACTGAAGGGGAAGGCTACAGGTTCCAGGATACCATCCTGTAGAAACTGGTCAATCATAGGACATAGTCCGTCCTCTTTCTCTTTTTGACAATGTTTAAAAATTCTATTAATATCTTCTATTCCTAAATAACTTATTCCCCACGGTCATAAATGGAAAATGGGTTTTGTTGGTGTTATTCTCATATGTTAGGGCTTATTAATGGCGATCCTTTGTTATATATGAGTGGCCATAATAACGAAAGGCAGTATATATTCTTCTGCTTTTTTTACTTTTTTTTTTTTTTTTCTTTCTATTTTTTTTTCTTTTACTTCCTCTTTTTTTTTTTTTTCTCGTCTTTGGATGTGGATGGGGCCTGAAGGTTTCAAATCC
This sequence comes from Leptobrachium leishanense, assembly GCA_009667805.1. Taxonomy (NCBI): domain Eukaryota; kingdom Metazoa; phylum Chordata; class Amphibia; order Anura; family Megophryidae; genus Leptobrachium; species Leptobrachium leishanense. The sequence goes on along the minus strand of CM019068.1, from coordinate 147,858,943 downwards.
TCCATTGCCCCCACCGCACCCAAGACCTCTGTCTCAGTAAAGGGACGGATATATGGATTGTCTATAAGACGGAGGGGGTCGTGGTTCCCAGCTGGCACGGGGTATTTCTTGTTTATTCCGTGGTATACTCTGTTCTATTTTATGCAGTCTGGCTGTCAGAGGACAATGGGGTCCCTCTTCTACATTGTTTCACCATTAATCATTGTCCCCCCTCCCCAATTTCATATACTGCATGTCCCACTGAGGGTCTCCCTGATAATAGGGCCATGCCTCGGTGTCGTCGAGACATAATCCTTTCACTATATCCATATAGAATGGGCTGTGGTCTCCCTGTCTGAGGAAAGGATCACAACTCCCACTGCTTCTGTCCATCCCGCTAGATTATCTATCCATGGGTTAATTAAATAGCAATCTGTGCCCCCTACTCGTGCTACATAATCTTTACAAAACTCTCCTATTTTCAGTAAGGATATTCTTTAACCTTGCTACTTTAAATACCCATGGCTAGTTGTACAATTGAATAATCAGGCAGGTAAAATAGAGAAAGAAAGAAAAAAGAGAGACTCTTCACAGTGCTCGAAAAGAAAAACAATTTAAATTCTTACTATATATATATCTATATCTCTATGCTACATGGATCAACAAAAAATGAGCTAATTTAAGGATAAGTAATAAAAACTTATTTAGTGAATCCTCCCCTAATCTCGAGAATCAAACTTCTAATCTTTTGCTTTTTATTTTGTAGTTATATAATTCCTTCATATCATAAACAAAAACTTATAAACCACAATCCAATAGTATATAAAAACTAGCTTCACAATATATATATCTCCGGTTAGTAACTGCATACATGACCAACATCATCCACCCCATCAGTCAGCAACTAACACACAAATGGCCAACAAACACCTCTGCTTAATACAACATCCACCTCACAGCAAACAATGTCCAACCAGTCAGCTCTTATATATATATATATATATACACAGTACCATCAGTATACAAAGGGGCAAAAGTCTGCATACTTTACAGATTTTCCTGCCACCCAATTAACTTATCACTCTATAATATATACTTTAACAATATATACATATATATATATATACATAACGACTTTTCCGCCTCACCTTGCAGATTGTTCGTTATTTTAACTTATAACTCTATTATCACAACTGATGGACGTCTGTTTTACCTTACAGATCGTTCAGCAGTAAATCTTTAACACTCTAATATTCTTACACTCTATTATTCTTATACTGAAATGTAGCCGGAGTCAGACAGGTTCACTTCATTAACGGCGCCGGACCAGACACAAGCAAGGATTGTCCAAACACGAGTCTCTTCAGGAAAGGCAAGAGTTTATTGTGTCGTCACACAAGTGCTCACACAGGATTGAATCGCTTAGAGTGAGCCTCGATTACACAGAGACATGAGGTTTTATGCCCCAAATACATAATTAGGTACATCCCCATTAGCCCACCTCCCTATGACACTCTATTCCACCCCACGTGGGTTAATACCTCCCATCATTAATTCGAACACAAAGAACATTCCACATATAACTATAAATTGATACACTTCTCGTTAGTTTGACAGTCTGTGATTTGTTTGTGCTGTCTTTCTCCGGGCAGTGCCTCCCTCCCTATCAGCTATGTTTATTCAGATGGCCTGGGGCCCGGTCTTCTATACTCCTTCGTCTTTCCGCGGGCCCCAACGACCTTGGAGTCGCTTTTCTCCTCCCTGCCAGGAACAGACAGAGATCTTTCATAAAGCTTTAATTGCTTTTCTGCTAATCTAAACGCATTCCTAAGTTTCTACGTATACCTCATTCTAGTCTCAGCTACAAACCTGTCTAGTTATATACAAGTGAACCATATTCTGAACAAGATGGCCGCCTGTGTACAATGGCGGCCGTCTTCCAGCCTATTTCCACTTCATTCCCCCCTTGGCTCAAGTGTCAGGATCTTTTCCTGGCACTTGTAGCCATTACACTCCACTATTCTGAAACTACTGAAAAAGGGGGGGTTTCTTTCACTGGGAACATACCCTGTGGAATTATCAGTGGTATCTTCTGTGTTTGTGTAGATATCAGTATCCCTATGATCAAGATCACCACTATCATAAGTATCATGGATCCAATCTTTGAGATGAATCTCAAGATGGAACCAAACCATTCTCCCATTGCTCCAAACCCCCGGAGCGGATTCCAGCCTTCGGCAGCAATCCTCCTGGCTGTGCCCTGCAACTGTGCTACCTTCTCCTGATGATCTTGAATTACCTGGTAATAGTCTGGGACTTCGTGTGTAGTGTTTCTGATAAAAGTGCAACATTCATAGGGCATTGTCATTTCACACAATCCATTCAAGGCCGCACTGATCTGCTCAAGCGCCATTTCATATATCATTTGCACCTTTCGTAACTCACGCATTTCCAGATTCAGCAGCTGGATATCCATACTGGTTCTATTCAGAATCTCATCCATCAGATTGACATAGCTATTCAATCTCCTCATCATCTCTCCTCCCTATCCAGTCCATGCTGACAACCATGTCCATATTCGATCCATCTTCGCAAACAATTCTCTCTTCGGTCTTTCAAACACCAGTGGGTACCTAAGGTGTAGTTCTGTGTCTGTGTTTGTGTCTTCTCCCCTTAGTTTCTGGATTGGGACCAGCTTAGCCATAAACACATTCCCGTTATTGTTGGTGGTACCCATGTGTAACACACCCTTTCACAGCACACCTGGTACCCTCCTGTCACTATAAATGGTGATGAATGTAGTGTTCCCTTTGATATCTCTATCGCAAGGTGTCTCAGCCGTCTCATCATATCCACTGCACCCTGCCTCCCATTGGTCACATTCCCAATCACCGCCTCTTGATCTCTAGTGAGTTGCCTGCATCGTATGTATAAATAAGTCGCCTTTTGTCCTGTTTTGAATATGTAAATGTATAATGTCCAGTTGAACTGACTTGAGTTACATAACCCACCCTCGTTATTTGTTTCTTTATCTGGTCCTAGTTGAAAACACCATTCTGGTGGATACACTGGTCCTATTATGGGGTACCCGGGACTGACTGATTCTGTCTTTTCCCTTTGTGCATCGACAGCATGTATTATAATATTCCCTGATACAAACATACTCAAATTCATTGGAACAGAGGCAAATGGTATATAAATTGTCTCTGGGTGCAGTCTACTACACACCCAGCATGCAGTTTGCCCAGACTTTTTAGCATAGTCATATTTGAATTGCACAAGTAAGTGTCCTCTTGGTTGGTTCCAGATAGCGCCTCTCGTTTTTGTCTCACATGGTACGGTTCTCCATCACCGGGTGCGTACCATTCCAGATATGGGAAATATCCACTTTCCCAGCGGTGCTTGTACAATTGGGGCATGCTCCACGCGAGAGTCCATAAATCAAATTAGCAAGATATAAAATCAACACCACAAATGCCCCGAATGTCAGAATTCCTTGGGCAATTCTTTTCACAGTCACATAAACCCAATCCCTCCCCACCGGAATTTCAAAAATAAAGAACATTTCTGGATAATCAAGGGTGGGGGCCGGGCCCTAAAAAAGCACCCTGTGGGTATCCCCCGTTGGCGGGTGGTCAGGACCTGTGCCCATCAAAACACCCACTTGTTGATCCTCTGTATTATCTGGGTTAGGATCATTTAGGTGCTCATGGCTGTGGTCTTTGTCAGCTTCAGCCTCAGTGGGTTGGTCTCGTTGGTAACGACCTTCCATGTTGGTTCAGACTGGCTGCGGCTGCTTTTACCCTGGAGTGATGTTCTCGGGACCACCTCGGCAACCTTTACTGCTGTAGGGGTTGATAACAGGACAAGGTAAGAACCTCTCCATTTTGGACCCAGTGGATCATTTTTCCACTCTTTTACCCATACTGAGTCACCCGGACAATACTTATGCAATAAAGGATACAGAAAATGCGGTATATTATCCCCCACCCAAATATTTAACTTCTGCATTGATTTACCCAGCATTACTACCTGATCATTTAGTTTAGTTTCTCAATGCCGAAGGTCCCCCCTTAGTCCATTAATCAGAGGGGTTGGCCGTCCAAACATAAGTTCGTACGGACTTAGCTTCAATTGGGGGGTTGGTCTGCACCTAATGTGCAAAAGGACTATCGGCAGCAAGTCCAACCAGCCTAGTGACGTCTCTTGGCACAGTTTGAACATCAAAATCTTTAGGGTTGTCACGGATCCCCCTGATAACCAGAAGTGTGGTCCCTTTACGCAGACCGCTCTCTACCCTTCCGATCCTTGAATGGTCGGTGATACTAAACAGACAAATAACCAGACAATATAGAAACAAGGGGTAGCACCAGACAGGGGTATGGAATAGAGTATCGTCACAAATCTTTCTGACTACTAAGATATAATTCTCTTTATGCAGCTCCCTTTCTACTCTTCCGATCCTTGAATGGTCGGCAAAGCTATTAAGGCAATGAAACAGGTAATAGACAAAGAAAGGGAAATACCAGACAGGGGTACAGACCAGATCACAAGTCCTCCCTAGGACTTTAGTAATAGCAGAGGTAGTCTGATGCGTGCTTAGGGTGCCACACAGACTGACCTCGTACCAACGTTAAGGGCAGAACCTAGAACAGAGTAAATGCCAATGCCAGGAGTCATACACAGGAGGGTTCGTTTGCCAATGCCAAGGGTCATACACAGGAGGGTTCGTTTGCCAATGCAAGGGTCATACACAGGAGGGTTCGTTTGCCAATGCCAAGGGTTATACACAGGAGGGTTCGTTTGCCAATGCCAGGGGTCATACACAGGAGGGTTCGTTTGCCAATGCCAAGGTTATACACAAGAGGGTTCGTTTGCCAATGCCAAGGGTCATACACAGGAATAACACAGGAGATAGCCAAAATGACACAAGAGCTCTGCGGGAGGTGAATACCACGTCAGGGCACCGGTGTATGGGAGAGACTGGGTTTTAAACCCGGCGGGTCCGCGTCACAGCGCCAGGCCCGCCCTTGGCGTCCCACGTGAGCGGGCCCGGAAGCGCTTACATTCGGCGCCTGGCCAGCGAGCAGCGAGGAAGCTGCTGCCAGGCGCCGCATCCCCTGGGTCCCCGTGACAGAACCCCCCTCCAGGGGCGGCCACTGGACGACCCCCAGGGGCACGGGGGTGTGCCAAATAGAAGGCCTTCACTAGCCTAGGAGCATGGACCTCTGCAGCCGGAATCCAAGAACGATCCTCCGGACCGTAACCCACCCAATCGACCAAATACTGCAAGGACCCCCTAGACAGCCTGGCACCCAGAATGGCCTTAACTTCGAATTCCTCCTCGCCCTCCACAGAGACAGGAGGCGGTGGAGCATGGACTTTGGTGTACCGGTTACATAACAGCGGCTTCAGAAGGTTTACATGGAACACATTGTGTATTTTAAAATGGGGGGGTAACGCCAAAGCATAGGAGACAGGGTTGAGTCGCCGTAGAATTTTATAGGGGCCGATATACCTAGGAGCCAACTTCATGGAAGGCACTAAGAGCTTGATATTACGTGAAGACAGCCAAACCCTGTCCCCAACTTGATACACGGGTGCCTGCCTCCTGTGTCTGTCGGCCTTAGTTTTCTGGATGGCACTACTTTCCTCCAGTGCCCGTCTCACTCCCCCAAGTCTCTTTCAATGATGCCAGTTGTTTATCTAAAGCAGGAATCGTGGAATCAGGAAACGTGGCGGGGAGCACGGGAGGATCAAAGCCATAAACAGTGAAGAAAGGAGAATGACCTGTGGATTCACTTACTGCGCTGTTAATAGCATATTCTGCCCATGGTAACAGATCTGACCAGTTATCTTGTTGTTCTGAGATGAAGCACCTGAGATATTTTTCTACGTTTTGGTTTGCTCGTTCTGCTGCTCCATTGGTCTGGGGGTGATAGGCCGAAGAGAAAGAGAGGTCTATTCCCACGTTCTTACAAAACCCTCTCCAGAATCCGGAGATGAATTGGGTCCCCCTATCAGAGACTATCTCCCGAGGGACACCGTGAATGCGGACCACATTGGCAATGAATATGGGCACCAGTTCAGCTGCCGAAGGTAGTTTCTGAAGAGGAACATAGTGACCCATCTTGGAAAATCGATCTATGATCGTAAGTATCACTGTATTCCCTCTTGACTCAGGTAGCTCTACTATAAAATCCATGGCTACATGTGACCAGGGTCGTTCGGGGATCGGCAAAGGCTGGAGTAAGCCAATGGGTGCTGTTTTGGGACTTTTCTGCCTTGTGCACACTTCGCACACGGCAATGTAATCTTTGACGTCTCGGCGCAACGTGGGCCACCAGAGGAGTTTACTGATACTAGACACAGTCTTGGTGATACCCATATGCCCGGAAGTTTTATTGTCATGATAGATGTTGAGTACCTCTTCTCTTTCGTTCTCAGGTACAAGAGTTTCGCAGGAGGTTTTCCCCCAGGAGCTGCACCCTGGACGGTCTGCAACCTTTTCATTAGAGGAGACGAAACACTAATCGTGGTAGCGGCTATAATCCTCTCCTGGGGTACAATGGGATGCTGATCTTGGATATTATGTTCATAAGACTCATACTGTCTCGACAATGCGTCTGCTTTAATGTTTCTGGACCCAGGTCTATAGGTAAGTACGTAATTAAAACTTGAAAGAAACAATGACCATCTCGCTTGTCTGGAGTTTAAACGTTTGGCATCTCCAATGTACGTGAGATTCTTATGGTCGGTTATGATAACAACGGGGTCCTTAGACCCTTCTAATAAGTATCTCCATTCGGCCAAGGCCGCGATGACTGCTAACAATTCTCTATTTCCAATGTCATAGTTCTTCTCTGCCGGGGACAACTTTCGAGAATAGAAGCCGCATGGATGCAAGGGTTTGTCAGGAGCCTCCCTTTGGGACAAGACTGCACCAAGACCTAGTTCGGAGGCGTCAACTTCTAATTGGAAAGGCAGAGCCGGATCTGGATGCCGGAGAACAGGAGCAGTAGTAAAGGCTTGCTTAAGTGTCTCAAAGGCTTGAGTGGCTTGAGGTGTCCATTTCTGATTTCCCACCCCTTTCTTTGTCATAGCCGTGAGAGGGGGCCACCAAGGCCGAAAAATCTTTAATGAACCTTCTGTAATAGTTCGTGAACCCCAGAAACCTCTGAATGGCTTTAAGTCCTTGGGGTAAAGGCCAGTCAAGAATAGCTGAGAGCTTCTTAGGATCCATTTGAAACCCCCCAGGAGTTATAATATAACCAAGGAATTGCACAGTTACTATGTCGAATAGACATTTTTCTAGCTTACAGTACAATCCAGCCTTCAATAGTTTTTTCAACACTTGTTTTACATGGACATGATGAGTGTCCATATCAGGAGAGTATATCAGGATATCATCCAGATATACTATGACGAATTCTTGCAGAAATTCCCTTAGAGTGTCATTTATAAGGTCCTGAAAGACGGCTGGCGCATTACACAAACAAAAGGCATCACCAGGTATTCGTAATGCCCGCTACGTGTATTAAAAGCCGTTTTCCATTCGTCTCCCTTTTTAACCCTGACCAGGTTGTACGCTCCGCGTAAATCAAGCTTAGTATAGACACGAGCCCCTTTTAATCGGTCAAACAATTCTGTTATGAGGGGTATGGGATATGCATTTCTTATAGTGATCCTATTCAAACCCCTATAGTCGATGCAAGGTCGCAGATCTCCCTCTTTTTGGGAGACAAAAAAGAAACCTGCTCCTGCTGGGGAGGAGGACCGTCTAATGAATCCTCGTTCCAGATTCTCCCTTATATATTCCTCCATAATGTCGTTCTCCCTTTGCGACAAAGGGTATACGTGACCCCTAGGAGGCATCGTACCGGGGAGCAAGTCAATGGCACAGTCATATGGACGATGTGGTGGTAGAACCTCAGTCCTGGCTTTAGAGAACACCTCCTTTAATGCCCGGTAACATTCAGGGACCTCTGTGGACAAAGGAGGGGCTGTGGCAATATTGAGGCTACCAATCACATTAACTGTGCCTAGGCACTTAGACTGACAATTTTGACCCCAACATTTTATGTCTCTCTGGACCCAATCGACTACTGGGTTGTGCTCTGTTAGCCATGGAAACCCAAGGACGACAGGACATGAGGGTGATTCAATGATTTGAAATCTTATAGTCTCCTGGTGCAAAACTCCTAATTTCATACATACATCGACTGTATCGTGAGTGATATGAGGACATGCCAGAGGGTTACCATCTATGGCCTCCACCCTTAGAGGCCTTTCCTGAGAACCAGTGGTATGAGGTTTTTGGCAGCAAAATTCTTATCCATAAAATTGCCTGAGGCCCCAGAGTCCAAAAACGCCTCAGTCTTGAGGTGAACCCCCTCCCAGGCTAGGGAGACCGGTAACAGAATCCTGGATTTTTTTTTTCATTATCCACAAAGGAGGCACACAGAGAACCGACAACCTGGGTGTCTCCTGTTCTGAATCCCACTCTGCTATGTTCAACCCTGCCAACCCTGGGTCTCTGAGGACATCGAAGGCGGAAGTGATCTGCCCCTGCACAATAAAAGCAGAGCCCCTTTTCTTTTCTGTGAGCTTTTTCTGCTTCTGAAATACCTGTCCTCCCTATTTGCATGGGTTCAACGACCGGTAAATCAGTTTTTTCATTCTCCGAACCACCTGATGTACTGGAGTGTCTGGGTAACGAGGGTAAAGGAGGCAAGACCCTTCTGGGTCTATCTCTGGTGTGTCTCCTTTCCCTGATTTGATCGTCCATGGCTATACAGAAATCTATCAGGTGGTCCAGACTTTCTGGTAATTTTAAGGGAGCCAGTTCAAACATAAAAGCCTCGTTCAAGCCTTCGGTAAAGGCTAAGGTTAACACGTCGTTCGGCCAAAGTACTTCAGAAACCAAAGTCTTAAACTCTATGGCATAATCGGCGACCCTCTTATTTCCTTGTTTGATATGAAACAAGGACCTACCCGCATTGGTAGCCCTTCTAGAGGGATCAAAGGTACGTTTTAACTCAGAGGTAAAACCCTCATAGTCATAAATGATGGGTTTTTTATTTTCCCACAACGGCGTAGCCCACAATAAAGCTTTTTCTGTTAAATGATTAATCAGGTATCCTACTTTAGCTTTATCAGACATACAAGAACCTGGATTGTTCTCAAACAAGATCTCGAGTTGAGTCAAAAACCCCCGACATAGGCTTGGTGTACCATCATAGCGTAGGGGTGCCTTCATACTAAGCCTATGTCCTTCAGGGGAGACCGGACTGACCCTAGGTAACACTGGATCTGGAGGGTTTGTGGTACCTGTATTGGACCGATTTAGCAGGGTTTGCAGAGCGAGAGAAATCTGGTCCATTCTATGGTCCTGTTCCTCTTGTCTGGCTGCGATACGTGCCAGCTGGTTAGAGAGGTCTGCGGGATCCATTGGCCCTGACGTAATGTCACGGATCCCCCTGATAACCAGAAGTGTGGTCCCTTTACGCAGACCGCTCTCTACCCTTCCGATCCTTGAATGGTCGGTGATACTAAACAGACAAATAACCAGACAATATAGAAACAAGGGGTAGCACCAGACAGGGGTATGGAATAGAGTATCGTCACGAATCTTTCTGACTACTAAGATATAATCTCTTTATGCAGCTCCTTTCTACTCTTCCGATCCTTGAATGGTCGGCAAAGCTATTAAGGCAATGAAACAGGTAATAGACAAAGAAAGGAAATACCAGACAGGGGTACAGACCAGATCACAAGTCCTCCCTAGGACTTTAGTAATAGCAGAGGTAGTCTGATGCGTGCTTAGGGTGCCACACAGACTGACCTCGGTACCAACGTTAAGGGCAGAACCTAGAACAGAGTAAATGCCAATGCCAGGAGTCATACACAGGAGGGTTCGTTTGCCAATGCCAAGGGTCATACACAGGAGGGTTCGTTTGCCAATGCCAAGGGTCATACACAGGAGGGTTCGTTTGCCAATGCCAAGGGTTATACACAGGAGGGTTCGTTTGCCAATGCCAAGGGTCATACACAGGAGGGTTCGTTTGCCAATGCCAAGGATTATACACAAGAGGGTTCGTTTGCCAATGCCAAGGGTCATACACAGGAATAACACAGGAGATAGCCAAAATGACACAAGAGCTCTGCGGGAGGTGAATACCACGTCAGGGCACCGGTGTATGGGAGAGACTGGGTTTTAAAACCGGCGGGTCCGCGTCACAGCGCCAGGCCCCGCCCCTTGGCGTCCCACGTGAGCGGGCCCGGAAGCGCTTACATTCGGCGCCTGGCCAGCGAGCAGCGAGGAAGCTGCTGCCAGGCGCCGCATCCCCTGGGTCCCCGTGACAAGGGTACAGTTCATTCTTTAACTTTTCCCACGAACTTTGGGGCTGTGGCGGTCCTATAGCTTCCAGGGTGATGCCAGTAGCCGGGCAAATTGTTGTAAACAGTTCTGGATAAATGCAGGGCCATTGTCCGACTATCTCGAGTGAAGTCCGTAACGTGGTATTATTTCTTTCATTAGACTCTTTACCACTTCTGTCGTCTTTTTCAGTTCTAGTTGGGAAGGCTTCTACCCATCCTGTCAAAGTGCACACCATCACTAGTAAATATTTGTATTCTTTGGCAGAGTGGCAGCACTGTAAAGTCTATTTGGTAATAATCGCCATTGAGATAGCCGATTGCTGTTTCCCTGGGGTTGAGATGGGCTGTTCTCGGGTTGTTTCTGGCACATGTTACACACTGCTGAGCTGTGGCCTTGCAGATTGCTGACAATCCTGGTACGTAGAAATGTGGCTCCAACTGTTGCTCCATCATTTCTCTCCCTCCATGGGTACTTGCGTGAAGTGCTCTTATGATTTCAGGAGCCAGTGTTGCTGGTAGGACACTCGTCCATTTTCCATCTGGAACCATCCATCTTCTCCATACCCTCCGGGTCTTCTGTCAGCCACTTCTTTTCTTTCTCTGAGTACACAGGTGTCCATTCGCTCAGTGGCGCCGGTAGAAGTGCAGCCACCACTGGTTTTGGTTTGTATCGTGCCAATTCTCCATGATTCCCCAGATAAATTCTCCTTTTGGAAATAGTATCGCCATGCGAAAAATAACAAATCTTGTCTGTCTTGTGGATCTCTTACTGCTGGTATGAAAAAGTTCATTACACTTTTCTTCATTCTTGGCAGTCTGTTCTTGATAAGGATCTCCTTGAGGAAGAACCTCACCAGTGGGACTTGATATTCTTCTGCTCCCAATTCTCCCAGACTGTGCAGTATTCGTGTGATTCGTAGATTATTGTGAGAATTGATTGTCAAATTTTCAAAACGTGACGCGAAATTTTCTGCTCGTTCAACTTCAGTTATTTCTTTGTCTTCCTCCTCTTCTTTGTCTTCCTCCTCCCCCACTATTTTCACGCCGAAGAATTTCAGCATCATCTTGCAGGCTCTGCGCAGTCTTTGCTGAACTTCTGAGGTGTTAACCATTAGGCGTGTCTCTTGCGGATTAAGGGATAGAGTAAAATTTCGGCCTTGTGTTCGAGTTGGGAAAAGCCATTGGATATAATCATGATTGAGTTCTAACAGTTCATAATCATCTTGCCATTTGTTCAATATTATTTCAATGAACTCGCCGTGGGGTTCAAACTTTTTCAAATTCATGTAGAACTCGTAATTTGGCATGGAAGATTGAGACTCTTGCTTGCAGATCAGTACTTTTGCTTGAGCTTCTGCTTCTGTTGGTGGTGGCGGTTTTGCAGCTGCTTTTGCGGCCTGGTCCGCGCGTCTGTTACCTTTTGGAATTTCATCACGGCCTTTTTGATGGCCACGACAGTGCATGATGCTGACAGCACTTGGTTTCCACACTGCTTCCAGGAGGGCCGTGATTTCTGCAGCATATTTAATTTGTTGTCCTGAAGACGTGAGTAGGCCTCTTTCTTTGTAGAGTGCACCATGTGCATGGACTGTCATGAAGGCGTATTTGGAATCTGTATAGATATTTATTTTTTTTTGCTTTCAGAAATTTCAAGGGCTCTGGTTAAGGCTGTTATTTCAGCTAGTTGTGCCGATGTATGGCCTGGCAGTGGCTTTGCTTCAATAATTTCTTCTGTTGAGACTACTGCATAGCCGGAGACTTTCTTCTTCCCATCATCCATGTAGCTGCTCCATCAGTGAATAGCTGTAGATCGTATTTGTCTAGGGGTACGTCTTTCAAATCTGGCCTGCTACTGAACACTTCTTCCATGACTTGGAGGCATTCATGATTTGGATCTTTTTCACACTCAGGCAGTAAAGTAGCAGGGTTTAAGGTAGCGATGAGGTCCAAATGAACCCGTGGATTTTCACACATCATGGCTTGGTACTTCGTCATCTGGCTGTTGCTAAACTAGTAACCTCCTTTGACATCCAGCAGAGCCTTGACAGCATGGGGCACCTTGACATGAAGAACTTGTCCAAGGGTCAGCTTGTCTGCTTCTGCTATCAGCATTGCGGTGGCAGCCACTGCTTTCAGGCATGGGGGTAGGCCGCAGGCCACAGGTCGAGTTGCTTGGAGAGGTAGGCCACAGGCCTCAGCCATGAGCCAAAGGTCTGGACCAATACTCCTGTTGCTGTTTGATTATGTTCATGTACGAACAGCTGGAAAGGCTTACTATGATCTGGCAGGCCCAGTGCAGGAGCTTCCATTAGCAGAGTCTTTAATTTCAGAAACGCTGCGGTTTGCTCTTCTTCCCAATGAAAGGGGTCTAATTCTCTTTCCTTGGTTGCTTGATGAAGCGGCTTGGCAATTTCTGCGAAGTTGGGGATCCACAGGCGGCAGAAGCCTGCAGCTCCCAGGAACTCACGGACTTGTTTCCTGGTCTTTAGTTGGGGTATGCGGCACATTGCTTCTTTCCTTTCTGCCCCTAGTGCACGTTTGGTCCCTGTTAACTGGAATCCCAGGTATTTTACACTCTGTTTACATATTTGTGCTTTTTTTTTAGACACTCTGTAACCTGCTTGGCTTTCTGTGGGATATAATATTGTCTTAGAGCCACCGGTTTTGCGCCGGGCTTTAATTCAACTAATCTGGGTGGGTTGTCCTCCGCCCCCCACCTCAGGAATTCCAAGGAGTAGTGCGTGCGGATCCAGCGTGGCAGACAGAGTAGGTGCCGTGCGCCATTCTTCCTCCTTTGACATAACTACTGCGATTTTCACAGATTGGGGGTTGTGCGGGCTGGCTGGATTATACTACCGAACAAAACTGCCACCCTCCGGCAGGTTTAATTGAACGTGACCCCCGGGAAAAAAACATAATTTGGGCTTGCAATTTGCAAAAGATATCCCGCCCCAGGAGCTGGATGGGACATTCGGGCATATACATATACACATTGTGTAAATAATATTCTCAGAAATATTTTCCCATAGCCCAAAACAGACTCTTAATACTACATCGAAAAAAAACAATAAAAATAAATCATTCCATCAAAAATCAAACAAAAACATACCTTGTAAAAACAGTAAAGAAAAATTACTTTAATTATTTCTCGAATTAATTTTCTAACCGTTTCATATATTTCAATTTAATTTGTTAATAAATTTTATATTTTAGTAGGCAATATTGTATACTATTACATACTTATTATTATTTATATGCAATAATATAAAAAAACCAGGACTTCCTTTTCTTTTCTTTTCTATTTAATTCTAGCTCTGAACAAAACTTAAACTTTCGGAATAATATCAACACAAAATATAAACATATATCTTGCACTCAACAGACTTCAGACAAATATTCTATTGTAACACACACTAAAATTAGCTAAACATAGTACGCTGCACAAGTACACAAAGGGTTATTCTTTCCAGCTATCAGAGAGCAAAGAAAAACAAACTGCTCCCTCCTTCTCCCCCTCTCTCTTTCAAACAGTCTGTCAGAAAAGAAGGGGGCCTATACACCAGGGACGACGCTCAATCTCAACTTTTAATTGAACAGTTTAATAATCAATTAAAAACACAATCGGACAAAATCAGTCTGAACCACACACATAAACTATACAGCACTGCAACTATCTCACTCCATAAAATATTAATTAATTTATATATACTCCCATCGGGCATCTCAATCTTTTCTGGTGGAGCCTCTCTATCTCCTCTACCCGATGCACCCTGCTCTTCTTCCTCAGCCATACGGGACGGAGCGGAGGGAGCTGACCAAGAAACAGCTGCCCGCCCCCCTCTCCGCCCGCGCAACCGCGACATTCAGAGCTTCCCTAGCTGCCCCATAACATAATAGATAGGACGGGGGTAAAACATTTATTTTCTTCCAGTTGTTCTACTAACACCTCTCTCTCTCTCTCTTATTTTGGGGGTCCTGTTTCTTATTCCTCCCCGCTATCATTATAAAATGACTCTTATTTTTAATACAATATCTCCATACTTCTATATATGGGTATTGTTCAGGATGTCCATACTGCTCTGTAACTTGGGAATGTACCTTCTGTACTAACTCCGGGTCCATTGACCCCTGCTCTGGCCATCCTGGGACTAACATCGGCCACACAACTGTACACATTACTTTTAATTTCTCTTTTGTCAATTCTACACCATAGTCATGAGTTTTATATAATGCATCGAAATTTCGCACCATATACTCTAGGGGCGTCTCCCCCTCCTTTACCCTCTTGGGCTTTGATGACCCGTTACCCATTGTCACTCCTGAAAACAATACTTTTTGCGATACAAATATCTTATTTCAACAACAGTTAAAATCTACAGTCTGATACTTCAGTCAACAATTTATCCGCATCCACATACGCTTCCCCCTTCAGTAGCCGACTGCAGTCGCCTGAGCCGAAACCGTACGTCCAGGGTCAAATCTCGTATTTGCTTCCTCGTGGAGCGAGTAGGCGCGCGTTCACTCACAGCACTCGAGTCAATTCATTCACAGCTCATACCGTATCAGATACTTTCAACATAGAATAAAACATAGGCACTTCTACTCTTTCTACTAGCCAAGGGTACTTATCCCCTTCTTTGTGGCTCCTTATACCCCGTAATTTGAACTCTAACTCTTGACTGCTTGTGGCTATGTGCACCCCGTTCCTTGTCTATACTTCCGCCTGCAATTCCAATCTGCTTTATGGATAATCTACCCACTCAGCACCACTATCTCTGCAGCTATCGCTGGCTTCACTATAAGCCCTTTTCACTACACGGCGTACACACTAGGCACTGACTCAGGCTCTTAGCCCAGTCACAGAAAATCCCTCCTCCTTTCCCTTTTACCCACGTGGCGAAGCTCTATTTACAAACACTGAACTATGCAACTCCACGCAGCTACCTTCTCCCTCTCTTACAGAACTACCCTTTGATTGGCATTCAATTCCCCCGAATCCAGACACCCGCTAGCCACTCTGGCTCCTTAGCAATATCAGCGCTATCAGCGGCGGGCTAGATATGCCAATAGGATGGTGGCCATCGCATCCTCTTATCCGTCTATCTCAGTCGGACGTTTCCTTTATATACCGGTATTTCCTTTAGACATACAAAACATAGAAGACACGTTACCTATCGCCGGCGCTGCTCGCTGTTTCCTCGGACTCGGGTGTGTCCCAGCTTCCCGGGCCGGGGGGGTCTGTTTGGGACGAGATGAGGTCCACTGTACAGGAAATCCTGCTTGGCGCCTGCAGATGTCAGCTCACCTTCAACGGACGCCCCCAACCATCGGGATTCTCGTGCACCTGCAGTCAATATCGCCGCACTGTGTTCAGCAGCCGTTGCCTGTGTCTTGGCAAAAGGCCCGTTATCCCGGCTATCGAGACCCCAGAAATGTAGCCGGAGTCAGACAGGTTCACTTCATTAACGGCGCCGGACCAGACACAAGCAAGGATTGTCCAAACACGAGTCTCTTCAGGAAAGGCAAGAGTTTATTGTGTCGTCACACAAGTGCTCACACAGGATTGAATCGCTTAGAGTGAGCCTCGATTACACAGAGACATGAGGTTTTATGCCCCAAATACATAATTAGGTACATCCCCATTAGCCCACCTCCCTATGACACTCTATTCCACCCCACGTGGGTTAATACCTCCCATCATTAATTCGAACACAAAGAACATTCCACATATAACTATAAATTCTCGTTAGTTTGACAGTCTGTGATTTGTTTGTGCTGTCTTTCTCCGGGCAGTGCCTCCCTCCCTATCGGCTATGTTTATTCAGATGGCCTGGGGCCCGGTCTTCTATACTCCTTCGTCTTTCCGCGGGCCCCAACGACCTTGGAGTCGCTTTTCTCCTCCGTGCCAGGAACAGACAGAGATCTTTCATAAAGCTTTAATTGCTTTTCTGCTAATCTAAACGCATTCCTAAGTTTCTACGTATACCTCATTCTAGTCTCAGCTACAAACCTGTCTAGTTATATACAAGTGAACCAATATTCTGAACAAGATGGCCGCCTGTGTACAATGGCGGCCGTCTTCCAGCCTATTTCCACTTCACTAATATTCTTATACTCTATACATTTTATACTCTATACATTTTATGAGGGTTAACGCAAGGTGTGATCAATTGGACATATAATGTCCCTTCTATTGAGTGTGGTCCCTGACCCACTCCATCTTTAAATAAACGGCCCCTGGCAACGTTTTCTTTTAACTCTATAATAAACGGCCCCTGGCAACGTTTTCTTTTAACTTCTATAGGACATGGACAACTAACTTTAGTTCGAGATAAACGCTGTCATTGCCCTCGTCCAGACAAGACAATATACTCACCAGGACGAGGGGTGACCGTTCATCTCAGCAGTACCTCCAGATTGAAGAGAATAATGGTCTCCAATTGTCCGTCCTTAACCCCTAAGACCCTGTCTTAGGCACACCTTGAGTTAACTCTCATTCTGCGCAGGAGAGAGAGAAATCAAAACACACGAGGCATGTTTTAGTCTGGCATCTCTCTCTCTGCCTTCCAACGGTTCTTGACACTTATTTATACCCTGTGTCAAGGCGTTGGCTCTTTATTTCATTAGTTAACATTTCAAAACATAACATAGTTCATTGGCCAGTTTCAATACAGGTCTGGTGACACATTTCTGGACAGTCCCGTGGCCCGAGGCATGTGACTTCTTGAGACATGCTATCTCTTGAGAAATGCTAGCCATCAGCATTTCTTCAGACATTTCTAAAGACATTTCTAAAGACATTTCTAAAGATCAGCATCTAAAGACATTTCAAAAGACATTTCTAAAGACATTTCTAAAGATCAGCATCTAAAGACATTTCAAAAGACATTTCTAAAGACATCTTGAGAAATGAACCCCAAATGAATACTGCTGATTATCAATTTATCTTAAAACTATTTCTTATATTTTAAACCTTAATTTATCTATTAATATTATAATTCACGGGGTGTTATATTTAACTACTTATAGGGTCCTTCTTATAGGTCAGCAGATGGTGGTCTGAGGATTCCTTTTCCTTCAGGGTCCATAGTATTTACAGGGAGAGAAGTCACAGAAAGTGAGCTGGGATGTTTACTTCTCAGAAATGCCAATTCTTTTTTAAGACTTGCGCGTCCCCGCAGTAATTAGCACTAACACTTTGTAATACCTTATTTACACAAATGGACATTTGTGGTTAGAGCTGTATTCCGGGGTAAGGTACCGAGGTAACGCCTGCCCAGGAATAACTCACTAACATGGGGGTGCAGGGGCAGATTTTCTCAGTTGGCAGCGCCCCCATGTTAGAGCAAACTAGGGAATAGGGTCCATAGTATTTACAGGGAGAGAAGTCACAGAAAATGAGCTGGGATTTAACCCTGTCACTACTGGAGGAGAATAAATGGTTAATGAATGGCCTGATCGTGCTGTGTCTCCCTCCCTGACTGTCCCTCAGTGCTGGATCCAGGCAGCTCACAGCTCAGTGTCTGCCATTCCCTCCCCCAGCAGAGGCTCCTGCATCATGTGACCCCATGCAGTCACATGAGCTGTGATGTCATCAGAGTGCGTCCATTCCCTTGTTGCTAGAAAGGGTGTTTGCGAGAAGCTGAGGCTGTGCAGGGAATGTCCGGCCCTGTCCCCTTACTACAGGCTCCATGAAGCTGCTCACAACCCCATGTGACTGGAGAGGACACACACAGGAGTAGTAGAGACAGAGCTGGTGTCCTGGGAGAGGAGGCTCAGGTATGTGTGGGTGACATGTTCCACATGCTATTTATTGCATAGAAAGCTGTCTCTTGTCATTGTGGGACAGTCATGGTGCAGCCCTCAAAGCCGCGTAGCTCCATTACAGTGCCGTGTGAGTCGCCGCGCAGGGAGGAGCTCTGGTGCCACTTTAAACATGGGGACATTTCACCTGGCTGAGGATCATGGGAGTTACAGTGCACGGCTCCTCACAGGCAGATCCCCACTAACCCTGTCCAATCCACAAACTGGTGCTTTAAAGCGGCGCTGTAATTACTCTGAACGCCGCGTCCTCCCGGCCTCTATAAAGCGGCGCTGTAATGACTCTGTATTAGGGCTGTGCAATATGGACAAAATAATCATATTAAGATTTTTTTATTTTTTTTTGAATATTGTGATTGCGATTTTATTTGCGATTAGCACATGATATACTGCCCCAGCTCGCACATGGATATACTGCCCCAGCTTACCTCTTTGCGCCGCGTGTTCGGCTCCCTGTGAGCTTCTGGCGGCATGGAGCTTGGGCGCTCGCCTGGGGGAGCCACGTGGCGAGCCACGAGAACGCGGCTGTACACGTGGTTCCCCCTGCGAGTGCCCAAAGCTCCATGCCGCCGGAAGCTTACAGGGAGCCAATAAAATGAAGAGATAAAATTGCAGCCTTATGCGATTTTTAGAAATTGCATGTGCTAAAATCGCGATTGTTTTGCGATTACTATTAATTGCACAGCCCTACTCTATATGAACGCCGCATCCTCCCGACCTCTATAAAGCAGCGCTGTAATGACTCTGTATGAATGCCGCGTCCTCCCGACCTCTATAAAGCAGCGCTGTAATGACTGTATGAACGATGCGTCCTCCCGGCCTTTCTAAAGGGGCACTGTAATGACTCTGTAATATGAATGCCGCGTACTCCCGGCCTCTATAAAGCGGTGCTGTAATGACTCTGTATGAACACCATGTCCTCCTGCCTCTATAAAGCAGCGCTCACCACACACACATTATTAATGAAGTAAGGTGATACGGGTCGTGTAAATCATAATATTATTTAAAGCCTCCTCAGTTTCCAACATATGAAGTTGTTCTTGTATGACAGAGGGATTTATTCTTCACATAGGAGTCCCGCTCTTCCCGCTTAGACTCCCTAAGGTATCGTCCATAGCAGCATGTCAGACCATATGCACTGATGGATGCAGCTTCCTGGAGCAGTGGAATAAGAGGTTGACCAATAAAAATCACATACAGGGTTATTCAAAGTGAATCGAAAAGTCACCATATTTTCGGTGACTTTTCGTTCGCTTCGATTCGGCGACCCTGCGGTGTATTCAGTAAGCACCACAGGGTCCCCGACATGCAAGGAAAACCCGCCGCAAACCCGACGAACACTCGCCGCAAAACCCGCCGAACACTCACTAACACCTGCAAAACAGCTGGATTAACCCTACCGAATACGCCGGAGGAACCCAAGCAGCCGCTGATCAGAGCGCAGAGCAGCCACTGGAAAAAGCCGACACCACAGACGAATGGAGTGAAAAAAAACAGTTTGCTTGAATGTTTGAAAAGTGAAACGCTGTTTGCCAAGAAGCTACAGAATGAAAATGTCTGAAATTTACATATAAGGTCCAATGAATGATAATAAAAAGGGCTGTTACAGAAGAAAGAAAAAACGATTAATAAAAGAAAACAGAATTTTTTTGTCGCAAAAAAAATCCCAAAAAATGCCTAAAAGATCCAAAAAATCTATGAATAAAGAGACTTTTTACTGCAGAATATTATAATCAACGGTTTATTAGATATTGAATTAAAACGGGAATATTTTTAACATTTGAAGCCTATGGGATTCTCCTGAATAAACCTGCCACATGAAACCACCGAACAGCAGGTTCCACTGCTGGTTTTTGTTCTCTGAATAGCTGAAGCATTGCTTCTCGATGGGGATTTCACTGCCCTTGAACAGGCACCATATGTGCCGGCAATTCGCCAACATTTGGTGAACTGCCTGCTCTCTGAATAGCCGAATGGCCAGGAAAGGTAAGCGTACGCTGAATTTCAGTGTTTGCTTACCTTTCAACCACAATTCGGATCTCTTTGAATAACCCTGATAGAATGGACGGAGTAGAAAGAGCAGTCTTTACCTGCGGGATGAGAAAGATTATGAAGGATGTCGTCGTAAAGGAGAACTTTCGTGGTCAAGAGAGATTGAGAAGATGTCGCTCGACCAGTCATGTCCATAGCAGACTCCATCACACTGTTAAAGTCCCACCACTAAATTAATGAAGAGAATTAATTTTGTAAAAATTTGTTTCTTTTTGGGATTGTAAACATTAATGTCACACCTGGGGGGGGGGATCTCAGGGGGGGGCCGGGTGCACGATGCTGCTGGCTGGCCGAGTGCCAGAAGCTTCGGTGGTGCCCGGCATGCTTGCGGCTGATCAGGGGGTGGGGCTCGGCGTGATGACGCATAGCTGCCGACTAGGGCTGTGCAATTAATCGCAATCGAATCGCGATTTCCGACCATGCAATTAATAAATCGCATAAGGCTGCAATTTTCGGCTCTCTGTTAACTTCCGGCGGCATGGTGCTTTGGGCGCTCGCAGGGGGAACCACGTGACGAGCCACGTTCTCGCGGCTCGTCACATGGTTCCCCCAGGCGAGCGCCCAAGCTCCATGCCGCCAGAAGTTAACAGGGAGCCGAACACGTGGCGCACAGAGGTGAGCTGGGGCAGTATCCACGTGCTGGGGCAGTATATCCATGAGCTGGGGCAGTATTTCTATGAGCTGGGGCAGTATTTCTATGAGCTGGGGCAGTATATCCATGAGCTGGGGCAGTATATCCATGTGCTGGGGCAGTATATCCATGTGCTGGGGCAGTATATCCATGTGCTGGGGCAGTGTTTCCATGTGCTGGGGCAGTGTTTCCATGTGCTGGGGCAGTGTTTCCATGTGCTGGGGCAGTGTTTCCATGTGCTGGGGCAGTGTTTCCATGTGCTGGGGCAGTGTATCCATGTGCTGGGGCAGTGTATCCATGTGCTGGGGCAGTGTATCCATGTGCTGGGGCAGTGTATCCATGTGCTGGGGCAGTGTATCCATGTGCTGGGGCAGTGTATCCATGTGCTGGGGCAGTGTATCCATGTGCTGGGGCAGTGTATCCATGTGCTGGGGCAGTATATCCATGTGCTGGGGCAGTATATCCATGTGCTGGGGCAGTATATCCATGTGCTGGGGCAGTATATCCATGTGCTGGGGCAGTATATCCATGTGCTGAATACTGAATACATTTAGAATGTATGTAGCAGGTTTGAAAAAGCAAAAACAATTGGCTAAATCGCAAATAAAATCGCAATATGATTATTTTGTCAATATTGCACAGCCCTACTGCCGACCTTTAAGTAAAGAGCGCATGCCCTGAGTTGACGTGGAGTCATTTTCCCGCATTGCTGAGTGTTTCGTGTATTGGATTCACTGATTCTCTATTTGATTCAGTCACTCTTTTGCCGATGCTGATTGTACGAGGACCCTCTCTGTTCCTGACCCAGATTACTTATTAACAATTCTATCTCCTCCTCAGCCTGTATGTATGGTTTACCCCAGAGCAGCCTCAGAACGATTGTTGATCCTGCCACAAGCTGACTTAAGATACTTATCATTTGCCAACCCTGCCTGTATACGAACCCTCTCTGTTGCCAAATCAGTCTGTATGAGTACCTCCTCTGTTGCCAACCCTGCTTGTATACGAACCCTCTTTGTTGCCGACCCGGATTGTGATACTGACCAAGTTGTTTCTGACTCATGTTATGTAAACAACCAGTACAGGTTTAACGCACGTTATTCCTCATCTGACTATGAGGTTAACCCCTTGAGAAACCATTTTCAATTGGTGGTCCATTACCAGTGGGTAAAGTTAAAGTGTGCTTGCAAGGTCAAAAGGTCTTCCCCCACTGCATAGTCTAGGGAAAATGCTGAGGTAACAGAGTGAAAACCTCTGGGTTTATGACGGTTCCATTGTTGCTCCATCCGAAGACTGGGGCATCTTTCTATAGGTTAAGAATAAATAGCAAATCTCATTAGCAACCAGGACATCAACAAAACATTGAATTAAACATTGGTTCCATAATAGAAACAATCAGAATCAAAATGTATTTGAAAAATATAGAAAATTATGTGAAAGCAAGAAAAAGCACCAGAGGAGAGGATAACTCTTCATTCCTCATTACATGAAAGAGATGTGAATTCAAGTACATCGTTCAAAAATGGGTAGAGCCTTCAGCTCTGGGTAGCTCTTTCAGAGGTGAGGACCTCGAGGATCCATAAGGATCATATGCAGATACACTATATTGCCAAAAGTATTCGCTCACCCATCCAAATAATCAGAATCAGGTGTTCCAATCACTTCCATGGCCACAGGTATATAAAATCAAGCACCTAGGCATGCAGACTGTTTTTACAAACATTTGTGAAAGAAGGGGTCGTCGCTCTCAGGAGCTCAGTGAATTCCTGCGTGGAACTGTGATAGGATGCCACCTGTGCAACAAATCCAGTTGTGAAATTTCCTTGCTCCTAAATATTCTACAGTCCACTGTCAGCTGTATTATATGAACGTGGAAGTGTTTGTGAACGACAGCAACTCAGCCACGAAGTGGTAGGCCACGTAAAATGATGGAGCGGGGTCAGCGGATGCTGAGGTGCAAAGAGGTCACCAACTTTCTGCAGAGTCAATCGGTACAGACCTCCAAACTTCATGTGGCCTTCAGATTAGCTCAAGAACAGTGCGCAGAGAGCTTCATGGAATGGGTTTCCATGGCCGAGCAGCTGCATCCAAGCCATACATCACCAAGTGCAATGCAAAGCGTCGGGTGCAGTGGTGTAAAGCCACTGGACTCTAGAGCAGTGGAGACGCATTCTCTGGAGTGACGAATCGCGCTTCTCCATCTGTCAATCTGATGGACGAGTCTGGGTTTGGTGGTTGCCAGGAGAACGGTACTTTTCTGACTGCATTGTGCCAAGTGTAAAGTTTTGGTGGGGGGATTAGGGTGTGGGGTTGTTTTTCAGGAGCTGGGCTTGGCCCCTTAGTTCCAGTGAAAGGAACTCTGAATGCTTCAGCATACCAAGACATTTTGGACAATTCCATGCTCCCAACTTTGTGGGAACAGTTTGGAGCTGGTCCCTTCCTCTTTCAACATGACTGTGCACCAGTGCACAAAGCAAGGTCCATAAAGACATGGATGACAGAGTCTGGTGTGGATGAACTTGACTTGCCTGCACAGAGTCCTGACCTCAACCCGATAGAACACCTTTGGGATGAATTACAGCGGAGACTGAGGGCCAGGCCTTCTCGTCCAACATCAGTGTGTGACCTCACAAATACGCTTCTGGAAGAATGGTCAAAAATTCCCATAAACACACTCCTAAACCTTGTGGACAGCCTTCCCAGAAGAGTTGAAGCTGTTAGTCTGACCCCAGCCTTACAGCTATAAGGGGCACTTAATCACGGCCGCAGTAGCAGCAAATGACGGGGAATGACAGCCAATATACGAAGTACGGCCGCACGGAAGTGGCAAACTAACACATTTTTTCAATAACGCAAAACTGCTTGTACTGACGTGCGGCGTGTGTGCGTGATTAGGAGACGTCAGACGCTGCTCATGTCCGGCCAACATAACATCCAGACACCCAAAGTTTCCTGGTTTGGATCCGTAACAAATCACGCATGAAAAATGTGCATCGTATGACCGTTTTCGCGCATTCCATGAAAAAATACGTCAATGCGTTCGGACGCACTTTTTGACGGTCGCTGCGAATAATGCGTTCGTTTGACCTTAGCCTTAAGGGTGGACCGATGTCATATTGAACCCTATGGATTAGGAATGGGATGTCACTTTTGCGAGTCAAGGCAGGTGAGCGAATACTTTTGGCAATATAGTGTATATCATCTTGAGGGGATGGATCATTTTCATCATGGACCATTCAGCTGTGGTAAAGCTGATGTGGATTCCTTTGAAGGTTCCAGAGCAGAAGGATCAAGTGTTAGGCCAAGGCCAAGTTGGAGTGGAGTAACTTAAGTCTCATTCAGTTCATCAGCTCCATTAAATATGTTATTACTGCTGTACAGTAACATGGATTCATTTTTCTTGTAATCTTTGTAGAAGGTACTAGGGGTGTTTTCTGCAGATTTTTTTTTTAAAACCTAATGAGCCTGAAAGTCAGATTTTTGCGCTGGCCTACCGGGAGGAATCCTGGTAGGCTGCTTCATTTTTTTTGGGCCGCAGGACTGAGTCACTGCAGCCTACCTAGGCCCGTCAGCCGGGCTTCTCTAGGATGGTGGCCGGCCCCCTCTGATGTCACATCCTGGCAGATCATATGTGGAGTCGACGCTGCAACCTGTAACCACCACCAACTCTTCCCTCACTGCTTTGCTACTGAGATCTGATGTCTGGGTATACATGTGTCTGGGGCCTGGCCTGGGTATACATGTACAGGGGTGTGGAAATTATAAAAAAAATCTACTTGTCCAACAGATTAAAGTGGTGTTTGATCTACTTGTCCCTCAAGAAGATCTACAGGTCCTGATTAAAAAAAAATCCTCTCTTTACCGTATTATCTTTTCTGCTTTTAGGGTCACTGCTTGTATTTTTATTGTACTGCGCTGTAGAATATGTTGGAGCTTCAAAAATACAAGCAGACGTTGTAACCCTAATTATAAATAAATGTCATTTTATTAAGCTCAAACATATTTTGCAGCACAGTACAATAAAAATACAAGCAGAAGCTGTAACCTTAATAAAAGGACATTAATTTATATCGTACTGCGCTGCAGAATATGTTGGCACTATAAATAAATGCAATTTTATTAGGGCTTCTGCTTGTCTTTTATTGTACTGCGCTACAGAATAAGTTGGCATGGTGTTTTAACATACCAAGATATTCTGCAGTGCTGTACAATAAAAATACAAGCAGAAGCTTAATTTCCCCGTCCCTTCTTCTATATTATGTAGTTACCCTCTCCTGCATCTCCCTCATACCCGGGGACGTTATTATGCACGATTAACAGGTTGTTGTTTTTTGTTTTTGTTTTTTTGTGCCGTGCTGTGTAACTCCCAGTGACTGGCAAAGAGGTTTTAAATTTCCCACTCGACCAGCAGAGGGAGCTTCTGCACCTGTGCCAAGCAGGCAGCCCGATTTTCATTGGCTCACACAGTGACCAATCTGAAGAAGGGGCACAGAGCTTCGCTGAAGTCTGTCGGAGGTCTGTGAATTACTGGCGATCCGCGCCAGCTGTCCAGCAGGCTAGAAGCTGATCGTTGCGGCGTTCAGAGCTGGTATGTTACTACTGGCTCTGATCACCTCAACGATAAACTTCTAGCCCATCGGGCTGACAGTTGGTCACAGCACACTTGTCAGGACGAGGGTGCCAGGGATGTCGGGTGATACAAATCGCCCATCCCTGCTGTATCTGGGAAACAATATTGTGTGAGTCCCAGATACCAATTTGTAAATAATACGTATCTTAAAGGAACTCCCAGAACACTTCCTCCTTGGGACGTTGAAACATCAATATGAAAAAAATGTGTACAAAAGCGGGAGCAAAACCTAGACACATAAACAACAAATATCCAACATCGTGTGATTACTGTTTAACAAGAGTCCATAGGATTAAGGCCCCCCATACAAGAAGCACTCACTAGAATTAAGTGAATAAATAGCACGTCAATTTACACACCAGGAATGTTACCCTCCTCTAGGTACCCTCTGATTCACAGCACAGATCTGGATGTAGCTGATCCTAGACACTCGGTCCCAGCATGTAGATACGGGGTCTCTTAAATCATTTCATCTCTTCAAGGTCTGTCCCGAGGATACCAATGTAAAATAGAGTACTCCTTACATCAGAGTATAAAAACTGGTTATTTATTGCTGAAAATGCAGAACATTCTACGCGTTTCGTGGTATAAACACTACTTCTTCAGGAAGTGGGGGGTGGGGTGAAAAATGAAAGGGCAAAAATGGGTGAGGTCATCCATAAGAAGGGAGGGGGGGACACAACTCAGCCTGGGTCAGTAGCAGTGGGCAGAAGGTCACGAGGGCCCAGGTCAACAGAATCTGATCAGGTGTGAGGCCCGGGGAACGTAGGAGGCTGTCAGGATGTATATTCAATGAGAAATTTATACGAGATGTAAGCTAAGTCGGTTTTCAACATGTGCGTTTTGTTTACAGAAATATAACCAACCTCGGTAAAAATCTATATATATTTATTACGTATACAAATTGATTTATTCTCACAACCAAAATCAAGGATTTATAAACACAACCTCCATCAGCACACACATATCTCTCTAGCTTTTAGAATTATTAGTAACTGCATAAATGGTTAGTTCAATTTACTTTGAAGTTAGTGACTAAACACATATGGTTAATTCCCAGCAAACAAATATTCAAACAACGTAGTAATCCTGTGTGTGTGTGTGTGTGTGTGTGTGTATAATATATATATATATATATATATATCTCTTTGTGCTACCTGGGTTAACAAAAAGATGATGCCAAGAAAAACTCATTTAGTGAATCCTCCCCTAATAACGAGAATTAAGCTTCTAATCTTTTGCTTTTTATGTTGTAGGTAATATAATCCCTGCTTAGTAATTCAATCACAGTAGCTCTTCCAATTTCAATATATATATTTATGTATACACTGCAAGAAATAATTTAGGATAAATATCCTTGTTATCAGACTCTCCTTATCATATTTCTATACTGCAGGTTAGAAATATTTCAAACATTCTGATCTAGCGATATCTGAGATAAATCTCAGTCTATATACATTGCAATATATATATATATATATATATATATATATATATATATATTATTCCACTTAACTTTGCTTCCATACATTACCTGTTCCAAGATCTGGGTTCAAGCGCTTCTGCAAACTTCTTATGTTAAGCAGCAATAGGTTCTTTGGATATAATATTAATTGGAGAGTATGTGAGAATCTTATAAAATGTTATAAGTTTCTTTCCAGCTTAGTTTCTTTGTGTCTGAGTCCCTCCATGAGCATGGCTGTGGATGAGTGAGAGATGACTGCGTGAGAGTGAGGAAATGAGAAGTGAATGCTGAAGTGTGTCCTGAATTGTAACTGAAGTGCCTCCTGTTCTCTGTGACTAGTACAGATATAGGATAATTTACGTCACTTATCCTGTACTTTTCTATTTAGCATATTTGTCTTTCAATACTACCCTATGAGGACTGTCGAACTCCTAATACAACACTAGATGGCAGTGTTGATTTAAAAATTAAATAAGGAAATAAAAATCAAATTTCTTATTATAGGTCATGGGTCAATCCCCCCTTTATCTAGTTAAACAAAGAACTCTTCACGGTCTCTTCCAGACTTCTGTCTGGTCTGTCACTTTAAAATTTAAGATCTCCTAGCCATTTCAAGGTTTCTCTGAGTTACTTCTAATCAGTTAACAGACATTCCTTCTACTTTTTAAACAGCTTATTTCTAAACCTTTTACATAGTTATACACTCTTCAAATTATTTCTTAATATACCATCTTAGCACTACTACAAAATGTATTGGAATTACTATTATTTTGCTACTATCCATATATTGATATATGTGAATATATATTTTTGTGCATATAAATGTTTGAAACCTTAAAAATTATATTTTACACAGACTTTTTCATAAAAGTAGACCTATAAATTGGTCTATGACATGTCTAGCACTTTATCTACTACATACAGTTGTGTTCAAAATTATTCAACCCCCACTGAAATTGAGTGTTTTGGCCAGTTTGACATTGATTTTGATCATTCAGTCATCTTGCTTACACTTAAATCAAAGAGGCACGTGTAGGTCAGACAAATATAACATAACATAACATTTATAATGAACTAACCACAAATGTCTTTTCTGTGCTCACATCAGTATCAGTTTTATTCAACCCCCAAGTGACGTTCAATCTTAGTACTTAGTACAACATCCTTTTACAGTTATAACAGCTTTTAAACATGAAGCCTAGCTTGACACAAGTGTCTTGCAGCGATCTACGGGTATCTTCGCCCATTCGTCATGGGCAAAAGCCTCCAGTTCAGTCACATTCTTAGGCTTGCGCACTGCAACTGCTTTCTTTGAGAACCTCTGGTGGGACTTAATCGGATTTAAGTCAGGTGACTGCGATGGCCACTCCAAAATGTTCCAGCCTTTAATCTGCAACCATGCTCTAGTGGACTTGGAGGTATGCTTGGGATCATTGTCCTGTTGAAAGGTCCAACGTCTCCCAAGCCTCAGGTTTGTGACGGACTGCATCACATTGTCATCCAATATCTCCTGGTACTGACGAGAATTCATGGTACCTTGCACACGCTGAAGCTTCCCTGTACCTGCAGAAGCAAAACAGCCCCAAAGCATGATTGACCCCCCGCCATGCTTCACAGTAGGCAAGGTGTTCTTTTCTTCATAGGCCTTGTTCTTCCTCCAAACATAGCGTTGATCCATGGGCCCAAACAGTTCTAATTTTGTTTCATCAGTCCACAGAACACTATCCCAAAACTTGTGTGGTTTGTCCACATGACTTTTGGCATACTGCAGTCGACTCTTCTTATTCTTTGGAGACAGCAAGGGGGTGCGCCTGGGAGTTCTGGCATGGAGGCCTTCATTGCGCAGTGTGCGCCGTATTGTCTGAGCTGAAACTTCAGTACCCACATCTGACAAATCTTTTCTCAGTTAGTCAGCAGTCACACAGGGACTTTTCTCCACTCTACGCTTCAGGTAGCGCACAGCAGTCGAAGTCAGCATCTTCTTTCTGCCACGACCAGGTAGCGTTTCAACAGTGCCCTTTGCCTTGAATTTGCGAATGATGCTTCCTATGGTCTCTCTTGGTATGTTTAACATCTTTGCAATCTTCTTATAGCCATTGCCCTTCCTGTGAAGAGTAATCACCTCTTCTCTTGTCTTCCTGGACCATTCTCTTGACTTCACCATGTTTGTAACCACACCAGTAAATGTCTAGAAGGAGCCGAGTATCAGTCATTTTAAAGCTGCCTATTATGCTTTATTGCTGCTCCGTGACATCCACAGGTGTTTTCAATACCTGATTGAAAACACTTGAATGAACCTCTGTTCTTCAGAGTGGTAGTCTTTAAGGGGTTGAATAATTGTGTCAATGAAGAATTCACAAAAGAAACATTTACTACTGTATTACAAAACCAATTGGTGTCATTTTAGTTGCATATGGTTCTTTAAAAAGTCCTTGTAGGATTTCATTCTGAATACAATTACAAATGTACACTAAATTCCCTAAAACCCTTTACAGCATTGGGGGTTGAATAATTTTGAACACAACTGTATATATCAAATAAAGACATACTCCATAGCATCTTCATGTCTGATGATTAAATTCTTTTTAACCTCCCTGGCGGTCTAATTTTTTCAAAATTTGGTGTCTAAAAGCGTCTCAATTTTTTTAAAGGAAACGTGTTTTTGTACATAGTTAGCCTGTAATAATTAGGAATCACGCACTGAAATCCGTGAAATCAAGAGTCCTTACTGGTAAAATCCTTTATAAATAAATTAATTAATTTAAAAAAATAGTAAATACACTGAGTCCGATAAAGTTTGAAACACGACATAATAATTTATTATCCCAAAAATAATTATCCAAAATAATAAAAATAAATGATGTACAATAAAATACAACAAAAAACACTGAAATCTGTCTGAGAAGAAGTGTGAGACGAGGTATGGTCTATTTCTTATCCTGTACTGCCACCTAGTGGCCGTTCATAAACTTTTCCATTTGTATTCAGTGAGTATTATGAATGAAGTTTGCTGCGTCCAGCCCCCCTGCATCATTTGACTCGCAGGGAGCCATCCAGGAAGCAGCTCGCCGTGATCACACTGCAGGGACAGCGAGGGAGCCAGGAGGAGGTGAGTGTCTATCCAGCCCGAGTGTGGCTCGGGGTTACCGTTCGTGGTAGTGAAATTTAACCCCGAGTCACACTCGGGAATACCACCAGGGAGGTTAAACACAAAAAAGTCTTCTAAAAATATACGGATTATACGAAGATTACACAAAAATGGCTACAGGCATCCATTTAGTTTTTCCTATGAAAATACCCGACATGGCACCATGCCTCTGCAGGTGTAGTAACTGAGCGGCATACATTATCACAAGTAAAGGACATGGATCCTGCCACCCCCCCCCCCCAACGGTGACGGGCCCTGCTGCTCCACAAGAAAGCGGGCACCTCCGGGCCATCAATGTCACAAAAGGTGAGTCATTGAACAAAGACAAAGTAGAGTCCTCAAAAACCATCGCAGCTTTGGCAACGAGGTGGTTGACATCAGACGATGCTTGAAAGTGACATCCCCAGTGACGGCGATCATGTCACCCAGAGCAGCCACCGGAGCCGCAGCCGCTTTGCGGCTGCGCATACTAGTGGCAAAGACAGTCGGATCTCCAGACGGCTCCTTCAAAATATAAGACGCCAGTCTGTTAACCTGCCAATAAGGCATCTGGAGGGACTGCCTCAGGGATTCCCCATATCCGCACATTTCTCTTATGGTGACGCGACTCCATGGCCTCCACTGCTCCAGAAAGCAGCACTGCTTGTGCCTGTAAGGATCCCACATGATCAGCCAGACAGGTCTGTGTCGCCACGGCTCCCTCCAACTGTGCCTCGACCCCCCCCCCCCAATCGCTTGACCCTGGATGACAGTCACCTTGGCACGCATGCTCTTTCTTTAGACTTGTGTAGCTACACTTAAACTGTGACTTGGATAGGGTAAGAAATATAGAAATCCACAGGCTGAGTCAGCTGACATTTTGTCTGTAGTAGACAGACCTCAGACAAGCTCAAGACTCACAGCCATATTCCTTGGCTTCCAGACATGCCACCCCACAATATATTTATTAAGAATTATGTTAGTTTTGTTTAAAACACTCACCTTCTGTCCAGGTACACTGGGCTCCCCTTCCTCTTCCTCTCAATTACTTCTGAATGAGGACGTCCCTGTTGTTCTTATGGAAGTTGCTTACGTACGATAGACAAATAGTGTATCTATTGTTTGTGCAAAGCTGCACATGCACCACCAACTTGCGGCTGGTGTCTCCATGAACGAATGTTCTTGAACCCAGGACATACTTGAAAACGAGAGAAATCTCAATGTATCCTTCCTGGTAAAATACTTTTATAAGGAATTTGAATATTTATTTAATTTATTATCTGTTACGTGAGAACTGTGTAGGCCATAGAAAGCCCTCCTCTGCACAAAGTTGTACCAGCCAAATGGGACTGGAGGAGCAGGAGAGGGGGTTCTCCACGTAGCGTGACCACTTTAATAAGCTAAAATGATCAGGGTGCATATATTGTCCCTTAGTTGGAAGGAGTGTGTCGCTGCTGCTCTGGGCTTCATTTCTGCTTCACATAACACCGGGCGACCTCTAACATGCATAATATTTACCTCCAGTTTCAGGATTACTGTGCTTCCTCTAATCGATCCTTTCCACAAGAACTGGGCGTCCAGGTAACCTGTGATAATGAATAAAGACAAAGCCAGGGATCCGCTGACCCAGAAGATCCTGGATCTGACTCTGGAGATCATCTTTCTGCTGACTGGAGAGGTAAGAGATTCTATGAAATACACATATTATTGATGATATTTAATTAACCTGGAGATGTGTTGGTTGCACCCTGAGCGATTTGGTAGAAGGCAAGGATTGGCACTTTAAATAGAGGGCCCCCATCCATTATTTTTTTTCTTTCTTTCACTTCACCACCTCCTTCACCTGGTTCTCCTCGATGGAGACTCTTTGTTGACATACCCTGATCAGTCACAACGTTAATAAACACAACCTGAATGGCTGCACTCACCTCACATGTGTTTTTTAAGGGGGGCTTCTGAGTGGCCAATCGGCATAAAATATAGTAAATTCAGAGCACGCCATTACAATACAGGCAAAAGATAATAAAAACTCCTAACTAGGTAAAACAAATGATTGAGATTTAGTTACAAGATGTGATCACATATTGCATAAGCCTGTCACAGCGCCAATGTACCCCATCATCAGCAGGTTCTACTCTATGCCAACCTAATACCTGCTTTTTTTGCGATTATACCAACGTACTTGGGACATGCATGCCTAGCTCTTCTGTGTGATCAGAAAGGCTAATATTGAAGGGGCGTGGCCTGACCGGCGACAGGGATGGATGCCTAGAGAGTGAGCTCCCGAATCCGCCGCTGACTTTTCCGCCCTAACGCATTCGATAGTGGATATGGTACGCTCATCTGCACGCAGGACAACCAAGGGACCAAACAACACCCTTAAGGGAGCACCAACAAGCCCCATTGCGGCGTATTTTGGCGCTTCTCAACCGCGGCCTACACATCGCTCGACTGCCAAGATGGCGGCTCTTCCCGCGCCTCCGGAGTCATCATTGCTGGTAGGTCAGTCGGCGATACAGCGCCTAGAAATGCTCATAGCGGATTTGCCCACCCTCGCAGAACTACCCACCAGAGCGGATTTTAAAGACATGCTTGACCAAGTACAAGCGAAGTTTATGCAGGAGATAGCGGACGTCCGCACAGATCTCTCAGCGATCGACACGAGGGTGGCGCGCCTTGAGGAAACTACAGTAAGCCGTCCCGTTTGCTCACATGAAGGCGACCCACTAGCAGCACAGCGCCTCTCGAACATGCATAGACGACTAGATAACCTGGAGAATCGGTCACGAAGACACAATATAAGGGTGAGCGGAGTTCATGAAGGAGTTACGGAGGTTAAAGATTTTCTCCTGCGAGCATTTGCCCACATATTAAACGGCCCACCCTTGCCTCACGCGGCCATAGACCGGGCACATAGAGCGCTACGTCGCCGGCCCGCAACGGATTCAGGCCCTCCGCGAGATATTATATGCCACATTCCGGATTTTGCTCTCAAAGAGGCGATTATGCTAGAGGCCCGAGCACGCCGCAAATGGCGCTTTGCTGACGAATCCTTTGAACTATTTCAAGACCTCTCTCCACACACACTACTGGCCCGAAGCACGTTACATCCTGTTACCCAGCTCTTAAAGGACGCTGATATCCCTTATAGATGGGGGTTCCCCTTCTCCCTTCAAGTGCGCAGAAATAATATCTTACACTCGATCCGCACACCACTTGATGTGGACAAATTCTTATCTGGACTACAACTCCCGCAAATTGAGATTGCGATTGGGAGCGCCTGCCCGTCGCAGCTCCGCCACCAGCACGCACACCGGACCTGTCCCGTTTTCGAAGATCACCACGTGGAGGCCGACGTGGGGAGGACATGTGTCCTGAGAGTACCGACCTACTCCTACTGAAGCCCGTTCCAGATCCCCCAAATAGAGAAAATGACTCTATCATGATGTGCGGATGGTTCTGGGTGAGGACTATCTAGACCGTTCTTATGTTGTCACCTAGTGCAGCCACGGGGGTGATGGGGCAGAAGCTCACTGTCCGGCTATACAGCTCTCAGCCTGCTGTTACTTGGCAGAGTAACTCACAATACTTCATTGTGCCTCGAGTATCTACGCAGTGACTAAATTGCGGAGACCTGAATGCGAGGAGCTCTGGTTTCCCGCACAGATTGCTACCTTTGGCTATACCTTCACAACGAGGAAGTTCTGGTGAGCACTGAGGGCCAGGTGAGATGAGGTGGGTTGGCAGTAGAGGAGCTGGGAGGGAATGAAGGTCACCACCATAATAACTACGCACGCACCGTGATGACATTCAGATGATTACACCTTTCGCTTTCATAGACGCTTCTGAAGTTTGACAAGACTGGATGCTGTTTAATCTGTGGGGTTTTAGACGATAAGGGTGGGAGGATAACATGGGATTGGGAGGGAGGGAGGGGGGTGGGATCGGATAACCTGGAGCGTGAGGCGGAACGGCGGAATGTTCTCCAGGGGGTCTGCTCATATTATACCATTGTTACCTTTGGGACTCAAGCACTAAGACTTTAGCGACGACTCCAATTGTACGATCGCTACTTATGATACTCTACACATGCGCATTTAAATATAGCTCAAAGACACGGGACGCATAGAGGGAAGGGGGAGGTGGGTTGGATAAATAGGGTGGTGGGTGGGAATGTTCTCTTGCATGTATGCTAGTTTTATAACGTTCTTACAATGTTTGATTTAAAGAATTTTTAAACCTTAACGGAAGCACCTGCAATGTAACTATAATTGAAAATATTTCACTCGCAAGTGCTTTTTCGAGGGGTCTCTCTCTTGTAGGTTGTAGATCCTATTATTTGCTGAGTTATACTTATCCTGGTTGGCTCTTTTCTATACATTGTACCTTGCTTCTATGTGAAGTTGTTGCCTATCTTAAGTCAGATAAGAACGCTAACTCGCCCGGATCTCCTGTTTGGTTTAAAATATGTTGACATATTAGATGTTACCTGCCCTGATGCGGATGAGCGGTTTGCGATCTGACACATGTCTCCTCTCCATAGTATATCTATGCCTGACATCCACGGTTTATACCCTGATGCACTATTAGTCAATATTAGCAGATTTCGGGCTCCCTTTCTGAGTGCTACACTCTAACATTTTATCACCTTTACACTTTTCTGGCCGTGACATATCTACCCTGATGTTGCAGTGATCCAAGTCACTGGCCACTCTCTTTCACCCCCACGAGGTATAGTGCATCTACCCCAATTGTGGGTCCTCCTGCCTGGCCTTTGGCATTGTGGTGGTGAGCGACGCCACGATTGGCGCACTTAGCGCCTCCTTGTTTTACTGACTCTTCTTTGGTCTCTATCACTGATTCTCTATTGTTCTTTCTCCACTACCTCACTGGTCTCACCGTACTCCCCTTAAAACTTTATTTTATTCTTTTGGGAGGGAGAGGGGGGGGGATTTTTTATTTTTTTTTGTGTGGTAACCCACCCTTATTGCGACCATGTCGCATACGAACTCTCCTTACGCTCCTTGCAATTTACAATTACAATCCCATAATGTTCGAGGTCTTAACATCCCTGAAAAACGATCCAGACTCCTCCGTGACCTGAGGGCCTCCCGCGTGTCCGTTGCCTTCCTCCAGGAAACTCATTTTAGATTAGGGTCAGCCCCCACTATGAAAGATATGTTTTACCCGTTAGGATTCTACGGCAATTATTCACAAAGTAAATCCCGGGGAGTTGCAATCCTATTTTCCAAGAATGTTCCCTTTCTACTAGATGCAGAGATGGCAGACGAGGGAGGTACATTTTTGTTCGGGAATCCATCTTGGACACGACCTATACCTTTGCGTCTATATACCTACCCAACAAAAAACAACATTCTTGTCTTACGCGTATCATGCGCTTGCTGGACAATTTCCAGAAGGGGATCACGGTATTGGCTGGGGACTTTAATGTGGCGCTCGACCCTTTGGACTCTTCCACGGGGGCATCGACCACGCCCTGCATACAATTCGCCGGACACTGCATGAACATCGCTTAGTGGATATTTGGAGAGCACTTCACCCCACGGACCGCGACTATTCTTATTTTTCGCCGGTGCATAAAACCCATTCACGCATAGATTACTTTTTTATGCACTATCATAACCTCGACCTGTCGCGCTCAACGGACATCTTAGCCACAACATGGTCAGACCACGCACCGCTCAACTTGGTGATACAATCACCGTTGTTTGCCCCTAGAGAACATCAGTGGCGACAATGTCTCGCTGCTGACGGACTCTCTTATCAAGGAGAGCTTCACACGACGCTTGAACGATACTTTGCGGAAAATTCTACTCCGGATACTCCTATACAAATGCTTTGGGAGGCACATAAAGCGGTCATACGAGGCTTCTTTATTAGCAAAGGCACGAACAGGGAAAAACTACATGATGATGAACGTAAGACCCTCCTAGAGGAGATTAGAGCGCTCGAACTCGAACATATCACGTCTAATGATGCCACGGTGTATCAAAAACTTATACAAGCAAGGCAAGCCTTAGACAAACTAGTAAGCTCCTCTCTTCGATTTCAAGCCCTGAGATCTCGCTCATTTTTTGCTTTACAAGAAAATAAGCCTGGCAGGTTGTTGGCACGAATAATACGTGACAAACGCATCCAGTCTTATATACCTAAACTGCGCACCTCGGGGGGGTGTTCCTGTGACTGACCTGAAGGCAATATCGGGGGATTCTGGAAGTTTTTCTCTGATCTTTATAACTTGGATGCCACTGAACCTACTGACAGGTCGTTAGATCGAATAGACGCTTTCTTACATCGTACAATTCTTAAACCTCTTGGCACTACCGGGCGCGAGGCCCTGAGTTCTGTCATTTCTGCTGAAGAAATATGGGAAGTGTCCGGGCCCGGATGGCTTACCCATAGAATATTATAAGACCACTTCCAAAGATCTTCTACCCACCCTGTTGCGACTTTTTAATGCTTTTCGGGAAGGGCTTACTCCCCACCCACATTCGTTAATGGCGACAATCTCTTTAATTCCTAAACCAGGGAAAGATCATGCTATATGTGGAAACTACAGGCCTATCTCGCTGCTTAGCAGCGATATGAAGCTCTTAGCACGAATACTGGCCAACCGCTTGAAACGGTTTCTTCCTCAGCTGATTAATCCAGATCAAGTAGGGTTTATCCAGGGTCGTGAAGCCAGAGACGCGACAAATAGAGTAATAAATGCCATTGCCTACTCTAGACGCATGGCACGACCATTATTACTTCTTTCAACGGATGCTGAAAAGGCCTTTGATCGCGTGTCATGGCCGTTTCTTTTTCAGACCCTGAAGCGGTACGGTGTAGGGGAGGTCTTTCTGAACTGGATCGCAGCACTATACTCGACACCGACAGCAAGAGTTCGAGTAAATGGAGCCCTCACGCCCACGTTTCAAATACGTAACGGCACACGCCAGGGATGCCCGCTTTCGACCCTTCTGTTCGCACTTAGTTTGAAACCACTGTTGTCTTCAATCCGACAGAATGGGGGCATCCAGGGGATCCAAGGTACAGTTCATGAACACAAGGTATTTGGTGGGAATGTACTATTATTCAAACCTACTGGAGGAAGATCCGAGACCTCGTGCGAAAGACCACGGATGTGGACTTAGACTTTTAACCTCAAATATTCTTGCTGCTCCAGCTGCCGTTCTCATTGGCTTCCATGAAGAAATCGGTGCTCTTACACATTCTTCTGGTGGCCAGATCTTTGATTCCTTTACTCTGGAAGTCAACCTCTATTCCCCCCTTAAAAACATTGATCGACAGAATGGAAATTTTGAGATCTAATGAAGAACTCGCCCTTTCACCTACGAAAGCGGCACAACACTCTTAAGAGGTATGGTTTCATTGGTCGACGTACTGCTCCTCAGCGCAGTTCAGGGAGATCCTGGAGGAGGGTGACGGAGGCCGGGTGGATTCTGACACGGGACTGACTTAGGGCCTAAGACTCAGAGACCTACTGCTTCATACTCAACCTCGAAGATACTTTACACCTCTTATGATACCACCACAACAATCACTTTTCCCCCTAAGTTTTGGTTTCCGCACATCTCCTACCTCTTTATTCTTCCAAACTATTTTTAATCTCCCCTCCGCCCCCCCCCCCCCCAGATAAATTGTTTTTTTTTTTTTCTTGTTTCGCTCTCTTCTTCTCTGTCTCCTCTCTTCTCTTTCTCTGTATCTTTCTCCCTCCTCTCTTTTTTCTCATAACGAGACCTCCCCATGGGAATCACCTTTCAATCTTTTTCTGTATCTATGTTTATTCTCCTCTTCAATTTGAGTCTACGGATTAGTTTTCATAGGACTTTTTGATGGCTCGGCTGAGCCTTGATGTTGGTAATCGCTATAGTAGATAACACCAGTAAGATTATCTGACTATGTTCGAATAGAAACACGTTTCCGCCCTTCACTCCCCACGAGCATCGATTTAAGCCTCTGGCGACCTGGACCCCGATGCCGGTTTGCCGTCTGTCTTTCTTTGTACCACCTTTGGTAGGCACTGATCACTGCAAACCAGGAACACCCCACATGACATGCCTTTTTCGATATGCGCTGACCTGGTCATCTAGCCATCAGTATTTGTTCTTGTCAAAGTCACTCAGATCCTTTTAATTTCCTCATTTTTTTTTTTCCTGCTTCCAAAACATGGAATTAATAAACTGGCTGTTCACTTGCTGCTTAATATATCGCACCACTTGACAGGCGCCAATGTTATAATGCTGTGGCTGATCAGGGTATTCTGTTACATTGCTCTTGTGATATTGAGTTGAACCTGCGAAACACATCCCTTATTGTACTCTGCTGTTCCCTGTGTGAAGCAAAATCTTATAAAGAATATATAAGAACATCCCTGGATCTGTTTGATACGGAGACCTTTTAAAGAGCAGATCACTACTAGCATCATCTTAACGTGCCGCTATCATGGGTCTTATATATAGATCTGTGTATTTTCGCTTCTCTCTATAATTGAAAAAGTCAAATATTTGGTTTAAAGATCCCAGACCTGCACCATGCCACGGGGGGGAGGGGTCGCTGCGAGTATAAGAGCCATTCTACAGGACAGCCTTCCACTTAGTCAGTGTGCTGCTCTCATCTGGCTGTCAGTCATGAGCTGAGTGACAGCCAATGCAGCAAACAGAATGAGCGTGGGGCCAATCTGTAGGATGGCTCTCATGCTGGCATCCCAAAAGCAAGGTGCTTTTCTGTGGCAGCTAGGGAATCTTTGAATGTAAAATGCTGACCTTTTGTAAAGGGATGCCCTCTCAAATGGACAAAACATATTTGCCCATGACAGGACAGTTCTTAAAGGGCACTTATGTAATTAAAGGTTACAGCATATCATACAGCACACTATGGAAATAAGAGCAGAGAGTGGTAGATCAATGGAAGGATAAGGGGCTCACAGGGCTTGGGCAAGTTTATACAAGTAAAAGACAAACATCTCTATTGCTGTCACTTTTATTGTTTAGGATCATATGGTGGTGAAGATCCATGAGATGGTCATTGATAAACGTACCCCCCAAATATCAGAAGGAGGATACTGCAGGACCCAAAGCTTCAATACTGAGCCTCCACCTCACTCAGGAATCCATGAGCAAAATAATGAGAAGATTCTGGAACTGACCAATAAGATCACCCAGCTGCTGACTGGAGAGGTGAGGCTGCTGGGAATTGGGACATTATACGGTAACACCAAGGGATGTGTCTGGATCGTGCCTGTGTCATTGTGTGTAACAGAAAAAAAAAATCCCTGGGATCCATAGAGCTGGAAGCCAGTGATGTATCAATACACTGTGTCATGCCATCACTACACTGGTCTGCTTGTTTGTGACACAGTTAGGCCTCCTGGGAAGAGAGGGCTCTATTCTGGACATCTATCATCTGGGACTGCTCCATCTGGTCAAAAACCTAGGTGGGCTTTAAATGGCAGCAACTGACAGAGCTCGATGCTCCACCGTGGTTTCTAGTAGACCCCACTCAATACGTTACTGAATCTCTGGGTTCTTGATCCCTCAGTTTGACCTCTGGCTAACTATTCCTGGTTCTGGTTTCTGTTCCATGCCTGTTTGACTATTATACTTTTTCCATGTACTGACCCTAGCTTTGTATTTGTACTGTGCACTTTCTCCTTTCCCTGTGGGTGCAGCATTTATTTGTATTGTCCTCGGGTTTATATTGATATTCTTTATTCAGTTTAGATCCAGCCATTCTAAGGACTGGCCTGTCAGATAAGAGGTTTCCTCCCTTAACTAGTTTTTGTCTGCATGCTGGGTTACTCGTTACTCGTTATTTGTGACATACGGCATATGCTGAGCTGTGTGCAGAACATTTAACTGCAGTGTTATTATTGTTTGTATCAGATTCCTATACGATGCGAGGATGTCTCTGTCTATCTCTCCATGGAGGAGTGGGAGTATTTAGAAGGACACAGGGATCTCTACGAGGACGTCACGAGGGAAAAAGACCAGCCAGTTATGGCACTTGGTAAGAGAGGGTTTAATTCTCCTAATCTTTGTGTCAAACACTAGAGAAATGTGTCCAAACAACAAACTGAAATGTTCGCTGTGCATCTGATAGACTCGTTCCTGAATGAACTTCTCACGTGTTAATGTGGTTTTCCCTTTCAATAGATAAATCTGTATCTGGTGAATCGCACACTCCGGTTTCTTTATCTGATTCTGGAAATAAATCTATAACCAATAATGTGGAGCAGCATCTTAACAAGCAAACAAAAGGACGAGCTGAATCTGCAACGAATACTGACCAAGAATCCCTGGCTTCTGGAGATGAACAAGTCCCAAATAAAACCAATTATTCAACCATAAAATGTACAGAATATTCACCTAGTGATATTAAGCAGGAACCGGCCTCTTGTGAAGAAGAAAATCTCACAGACGTAAATTACAAAGGAAATTCAGCTTCTTCAGACATGGGGAAAGCCTCATGTTCCAAGTCTGACCTTGTGATGCCTGAAACAAATTGTAGAGCGGAAGAAACCTTTTCACCTACTTTTTGTGCAGAGATTTCTACTCCTGATTCAGCTCTTATCCACCAACATCTTCAAGCCGAAGAGAAACCATTCTCATGTTCTGAATGTGAGAAACCGTTCACAAACCAAATTGCTCTAAAAAAACATCAGGGGATTCATACAGGAAAAAAAACGTTTAAATGTCCAGAATGTGGGAAATGTTTTTCTACGTCTTCATCGCGTGCAAGACATAAAATTATTCACACAGGAGAAAAACCATTTAAATGCTCTGAATGTGAAAAATGTTTTACTTTATCCGCAGCACTTGCAGCACATAAAATTACTCACACAGGAGAAAAAACATTTAAATGCACAGAATGTAGGAAATCTTACTTTCATGCCTCAAGTCTTGAAACACATAAAAGGATTCACACAGGAGTAAATCTATTTAAATGCAGTGAATGTGAAAAATGT
Organism: Leptobrachium leishanense; assembly: GCA_009667805.1. Taxonomy (NCBI): domain Eukaryota; kingdom Metazoa; phylum Chordata; class Amphibia; order Anura; family Megophryidae; genus Leptobrachium; species Leptobrachium leishanense. The sequence goes on along the minus strand of CM019068.1, from coordinate 147,817,868 downwards.
TACATTCAGGCCGCAACTCTTTTAGCACATAAAAGGATTCACACAGGAGAAAAACCATTTAAATGCAGTGAATGTGGAAAATGTTACATTCAGGCTTCAGGTCTTTTAGCACATAAATTGATTCACACAGGAGAAAAACCATTTAAATGCAGTGAATGTGGGAAAGGATTCAAACAGGCCTCCCACCTTGCAACACACATAAAGATTCACACAGGAGAAAAACCATTTAAATGCAGTGAATGTGGGAAAAAATTTACAACGTCTTCTTCTTTAGTAATACATAGCAGGATTCATACAGGAGAAAAACCATTTGAATGCGCTGAATGTGGGAAATGTTTCAAGCGGCCGGGACATCTTGCAACACATTATGTGACTCACACTGGAGTAAAACCATTTAAATGCACAGAATGTGGGAAATGTTTCAATCAGGCTGCAAATCTTGCAACACATAAATTAATTCACACTGGAGAAAAAACATTTAAATGCTCTGAATGTGGGAAATGTTTCAATCAGGCCTCAAATCTTGCAATACATAAAATTATTCACAGAGAAGAAAAACCATTTAAATGCACAGAATGTGGGAAGTGTTTCAAACAGGCTCCATATCTTGCAACACATAAAATGATTCACACAGGAGAAAAACCATTTAAATGCACAGAATGTGGGAAATGTTTCAATCAGGCCTCAAATCTTGCAAAACATAAAATGATTCACTCAGGAGAAAAACCATTTAAATGCACAGAATGTGGGAAATGTTTCAATCGTGCTTCAAGTCTTGTAACACATAAAATGATGCATGCCGGAGAAATCCCATTTAAATGCACAGAATGTGGGAAATGTTTCACACAGGCATCATATCTTGCAAGACATAAAAGCAGTCACAAAAGATAAAATCTTTAAAATGCATTTGAGTTAAATGTTATACAAGATAAGGCACGAGTGTAACACATAAGATTATTTCCACTGGGGGGACTAGTCGGGAGTCGCCGATGTCAGATGTGTGGTGACGGAGCGCTGTTTGGGGTTGCTGTTCAACAGGGGAAAAACATGGCTAAACACACTTTTTTTCGCACCGTGGTGCTGACTTAACCCTTTATCTCCCCGTGACTACGTGTGTGGACAAGTATTTAAATATCTTTCTTAAAAAACTACTGGTAACGTATGAAACCACTAAGCACCAATGTACTCTTCTGAAGACCGAGAAGTTGGATATTTGATCACTAGGTGGCAGTAGTTCACTGGCTTTGTGGACTAGACAGAATGGCTCCGCCCTTCAAAGTAAAAAAAAGGTGGGTTTCCAACTTTCATGTCTTTCTAAAAATTCCTGCTCAGATTTATTATTATTTCAGTATTTTATTCTAAATCACAACTGTGTACAGGTGTATTACAAAAAACTTGCTTCCCTAAATGTTACTTCATAATTGAGCAATTAGCATTTCTAGTTCTTGTCCACGCATGTAGACATTGGGCTGTCAGAGCACTTGAGTATGTCTTTTGTTTGTCCAAGTATGTGGACGTTGGGATTTCACTACTTTTATGGCAAAATTTTCTCACTGGTCTTCACTTGAATTTTTATGCATGACTCCAAAAAAGTATATATGCCAAAAAAAAAAACATAAAGTGGGACTACAAACTATGGGCTAGGTGTGGCCTCTCAGGCTACATGTACCAATTTGAGATATGTACTGGAAAGGAACTAGACCCAAAACCAGATGCTCCTGTACTTATCAAGCCTTCACTTGTCGTACAAAGACTGTCGGAAAAGCTTCCTCCTGGCCACAAGATTGGTTTTGATAACCTGTTCAACTCACTTGAGTTACTGGCATACTTGAAGGTCAAAAGACTATTGGTACAATCAAACTAGACAGAATCAAGGGATGTCCTCTCATGACAGAGGTTCCTGTGATTTTCGGATAAATCATAAAAATGGAGTGGTTGTTTGTAAATGGATGGACAGTAGAGTTGTGAGTTTGACAAGTAACTATGTAGGAACTGAACCCATGAGCTCGTGCTGGCGCTACGATCGAAAAAACAAACCGCATATCACCACTCATTGTTCAAGAGTACAATAACACAATGGGTGGGACAGATAAACCTATATGTTCCTTTCATCGTACAGGACATTTATCAAGACACGGAAATTATATCTTCGATTGGTGTTTCACCTTTCCGACATCTACGTTGTCAATGTCTGGGGGGCATACAGGTCCCTTGAAGGTGAAATGGGACTTCTGATGTTCAAGTTGCTCATATCGCGTTCCCTGATGAGAGCAGAAATGTTTGAAAAGCAAGCCTTCATTGGAGATATGCAAATCACCAACCCTTCAATCTAATGATGAAGAACCAGAAAGAAAGAAAAGGAAAACTGTTGCGCATGTCTCTGCCATTTCTCCTGATGTCAGAAAAGATTGCTTGAATCAATGGCCTATGATTCACATCTGAAAAATGCTCAAAGATGTTGAATGTCTGGTTGCACCAGATAAACAAGGTCCAGGTGCTCGAAGTGCTCTTCTGTTTTTAAACCGTGAGGTGTATTTGTGCATTCAAGTTCCCAATGAACGCTGCTTTTTATTGTTCCTTAAGTAATAATTGCTCCAAAAAGTTTATAGAGGAAAAGCACTAAACAAAAGGGGATAAATCCGTTTTATTCTTAGTTAAAACAATCTTCAAGAGCAAATCCCTTCGCCTAATTTGTATTATTTTGACGTTCAAATTAAAATAGATTTAAACTATTGATTTGAATTTTTTTTTTTTTTATGCTTTGCATTCAGACGGTTTCCACTAAAAAAATGTCACCTAACCTACCAATCTCCTCATATGTGGATGTTAAATATATATGGTCCCTAATAAGATGATTACATTTTTTCATACATATTCTTGTTAAAATACCCTTTGTAAAAAAACATAGCTGAATCGAAAAAACAGATGATTTTTTTTAAGGCATGGGAGATCAAGGCTGTGACAAAGCAGATGTCCTGAAGGTGAAACCGGATGTGTATGTGCCATGTCTCAGGCATGTACCATGCACCAAGAACCAGCCGGACCAAAAGGACTTTTTTACTCCTCGCATGGAGTTGGTCTCGGCTGGTGAGGGGAAAGCCCAAGATGACAGCACCTGGTCTCCACAACCCTTGGTGAGCTCGGAATCGGAGTCCCCAGCGGCAGCTCTCACTTTGTTTGTGGGCAAGATGGAGCGGTTGTTCAGCGATTTATTATTATTTTTTTTACAACCACGCTCACTACTCGATTGTATGCAGTGGCGGCGGATATAAGGAAGGATATATTAAGGATATGTGCGAGCGTACCTCCAAACTAGAAGATAAGATAGATGTAGCAGAAGTACAAAACATAATGCTATGGCAGCGCTTGGGGAGGCCCTGGAATACCTTGTAAATACTTATGCAGTTAGGATAGTGGATCTTGAAGAGTGATCACTCTCAAAACTTAAAAACTCAACTTCGAAGTCTGTGGTATTCTGGAGTCAGTGCCACATCATAAATTGACAGATTCTGCCACGGATATTTTTCATAGAAACATAGAAAAATGTCGGCAGATAAGAACCTTTCGGCCCATCTAGTCTGCCCAATTACATGGATACTTTACCTGGATTTATCTTTTGTTTAGGATAGCCTTATGCCTTCAGCATTTGTTGCCGGATGTTAGCGCTTACTTATTGCTCATGGATTCGATTTGATAGACTCCCTAAATCTCTGTCGGCCCCACCTAAAGCGGTGAAGATGTGCTCTTGAAATTGCATTTTTTGTAAACCGAATGAATTAATCCTTCAAACCTGCGACTCTTCACCCTCATTTTGGACATCTTTCCAGACTTGTCTTCGGCGACCCTGGAAAAATGGTTGGCTTCTATTTCATCAATAGTATGAATGGCGGGTGTTTCCTACCGCTGGGGCTTCTCTGCTTTATCGGGGTGGCAAACTGCAGATCATTTCTACTGTGGAGAAAGGCCGTCAATGTCTACAATGCTGGAGTCAACCTCACTCACCACCTACAGACAAGCAATCAACCTCTCCGATGCGCATTGAAAAAGAATGGAACAAGGGTTGAAGCAACGATCCTGTGACTGTGACGCGTCATGTATCCATAGTCATCGATGAGTGCTATACTCCTTACAATCTGGTGTGGGACATGACATGTCTTCTGTGGCTGTCACAGACTCTTTACTTAACATACCTTGGACACCTTTTGGTTATGCTGGACTGTTGCAAACACCATCGTGCTCTATTGCAAGTTCCTTGTGTGTATTGGACGGCACCCTTGGATCTTTAGAGCTTCACTGGACCTGATGTTTTTTTTCCCATATCTGGTGATCCTGAGTCACGTATTTTCCCCCCCCCAGTGGAGAGAGAGAGAGAGAGAATGGTGTTCCTTTATGAAGATTGAATGTTTGCTTCTGTATATAGTTTTGATGTTTTTGTTTCTGCTGTGTGCTCCTATACTGAGGTCGAGCTGCCATTGGGGTTCTTTTTAGGATTGCTTTGGTACTGTGGATCCTTGTATAGGATACCCTTACTACTCCGCTTTTTTCCCCCACCTGATATTACATAAAGATTATATTGTTGAATGTCAGGGGCCTAAATGCTCCTGTTAAGCGCCCTGTGTTCTGATGTTAAACGGGTTCCCTGATATATTATGTCTCAAAGACCCATTTTCATAGATTAACTCACCTACCCCTGTCTGGCTTATATAGCTGACCTTCACCTTGACTGTCTTGACCTCCCCTCCAACCACACACCACTTATCAACCCTTACCCCCTTCATTTTCACTGTATATGTTATTATTTATTTATTTTCTTCTCTCTTCTCTTTTTTTCTCTGTCTTGTCCTCTCCTCTTTCTTGTTCATTTATGACTCTCTCTCACGTTACTTCACGGCAGCCGGCCATGCAGGCGGCTTTCATATTTCATTGTCCAGTAGAGGCGGTTTTGTGAATTTCTATTGTAGGCTGTTTCATTGACGTCATCCAAAATGTGATAAGTGATGTTCAGTGACCGTGAGATTAACAATTGAATACGTATCTGGTCAGCGCGAAATGGTAGAACGCTAGGGATATGTGGGCAATCTTGTGGTTACATCCGTAGAAGTTCAACATGTGAGAGAATTGGAAGAGAGAAAAAAATACTACATTGGTGCAGTATGCTATATTCAAAAGGTGACAAATTATATTTGGAGAAAATTCCACTCACAAATCTAGAGCCCCAACACTGGCTCTGAGTGGGAAGATGCCTCTGGGTTATTTTTCAGATAAATAACCCAGAGGCATCTTCCCACTCAGAGCCAGTGTTGGGGCTCTAGATTTGTGAGTGGAATTTTCTCCAAATATAATTTGTCACCTTTTGAATATAGCATACTGCACCAATGTAGTATTTTTTTCTCTCTTCCAATTCTCTCACATGTTGAACTTCTACGGATGTAACCACAAGATTGCCCACATATCCCTAGCGTTCTACCATTTCGCGCTGACCAGATACGTATTCAATTGTTAATATCTGTTCTTGGTTTGGGGGAAACCACTAATTTCTGGTCTAGCTGGGTATTGGGCACATCACTTTGTTCTGGGCGCTTACCATCTCCTATTCCAACTGAACATCACTTTGCTGCTTTATTGAATCTCGTTGCTCTTATTCTGCATTGTTTCTCTTTATGTACTTTTACATAAGTTGTCCTGTTATTTGCCTATATTTAGAGGTTGTGTACATTCTTGTTCTTCTCACAATAAACTCTTTGATGGTAAACTCACCTACCATTGCGTATCCCTCCATTCTAACACTCAGTATCACGCGACTGGCCTTACTAAATCAGAGTTTTGATACTAATTCATGATAGTGGCTTTTCAGCTTCATTGGAAACTCCAGTGACCCAAGAGGGCAATATCCCATTTTGGTGTGTACTATTAATTGCACGCTATGTACTCTGTGCTACCTATAGCCCTAACTCCTCGCAGGTTCCCTTTATTAGACCTGTTTTGTCAAAAATGTCCTTTTTAATTGGGGAAGCTTTCTTATGCAGGGATTTCAACATATGCATGGATCTGGTTCTTAATCGCTCTGCCCCGCCATATGTGTCTGTGTGTAAACAATTCCAAAGTTTGGAGGTGATGTCCCACTTTCATATTTATTTTTCCTTTTATTAAAAATTTTATTTTGTGAAAAAGGTCACATATCGACCAGTAGAGATGGCTTCGCAGGGCCAAGAAAAGAACTCCCATAGTAGACATGAAAAACCATAAAAACCGGAAAAAGAAAACCGCAAACGTCCTCGGTGCAAGTCTCTGCTTGTGGGGGGGTAAGAGAAAAGAGGGGATGGCAAAAGCCGTAACCATGACGTCCCAGGCTTGCTCCAAAGAGTCCAGAGGACCGTAGGAGGCCATGGGAGACGGATTGTCATACGGCCAGGGCTCTTTGGGGCCAAGCATGACAAACCGTTCTACGGTGGCGAAGCCCAAGAAATTCCATGGATGCCAAAAAAAAGGGGGGGTGAAAAATAAAAAGAGTGAGTTGGGGGGAGCAGAGTCACCATCAGTGGCCAAGAATGCCCAGCAAACAGAAATAAAATTTAAAAAATAGGACTGCAAGGAGCAACATCAATGTAGAGGATCCCATACATCAGAGACAACTATCTTGGGTCAGATGTATTGGGACGGGAGTCCTGGGTGCTACCAGCGATTGAGGCTGGGATGGGCGAGAGGCCAAGGGAGTTCAAAAGGGACCATGCCTCCTCCGGGGTAGTAGCCAAGTGACTAATTTTCATGGGTGACACATAAAGATCCCGCCGCCCCCACTTGTACCAGATCCCTCTGCTCCTCAAAAAAGCAGACACCTCCAGAAAATGTTTCCGAGCCCATAATGTCACAAATGGTAAATCGTTAAAGAACAACAAAGTAGAGCCTTCAAAAAGAAGCGTATTTTGGGCTACAGGGGTCGACATCAGGCACCGCTTGATTGCAACCTCTGGTGATGGTGATCACATCCCGGGGGGCATCCTCCAGTGCTGCCCCACCTTCCGAATGAGACAGTCGCGCTGAAGACTGCCGGTGCTCCCGAGGCCATATCCAAGACCTTGGCCGCTAGCCTAATAGCGTAATCCAACAGGGTGTCCACAGGGATCGTCTCAGAGATCCCCCAGATCTGCACTTTTCATTGGCAGTGACGTGCCTCCAGTGTCACTACAGCCCCAGACAAGCTATCCACCCGGTTTTGCAGCTCCAGCCGTGTCATTGGTAGGGCCTGCATCATCTCAGCGGTCTACACTTTCGCTTCCACTGCTGCAACTCGGCCAGTGATTCTCAACTCAGGCCTTCAGGGAGTCAAAGTCTGTGCACCAATGAGCGCGCCTCTCCTCGAACATACGCTGAACGAAGGGCAGCAAGGCATCCCCAGTAGCTACTGGCAAGGCCTGCGAGGTCTTCACTGCTGTGTTTAACACAGGTGAGTCTACCACAGCCTTAGAGCACGGAGACAGGGTCCCTGCAGCAGCCCCCTAATCTCTCCTTATCAGACACTGGCTTTCGAGCCACAGTCCTGGTAGCCAGTGCAGCCTCCGTCCAAAAAGGCTCATCTTCATCTGTGGAACCCGTTGCGGTGGCCTGGCCAGTGGGGAAGTCTCTATGCCGCTGGTGCCAGTCTTCATGGATGTCCTGCTGCCGGGGGCCCTTAGGCAGATAGGACTTTTTCTCCGACTTCTTCCCCATAGCAGGTCCAGTGAGAGGTTGCAGGATCGGCAAGGTTCGGGGTGCGTGGCTGCACAAGGTGTAGGGCTACAAAATGGCCATCAGCAGTATCCCGCAGAGCAGACCTGAAGCTGCAAATTCCCCCTGGCAGCGGAAATGGGAGGCAGAGGACCACGGTCGTGTGGCTGCAGGTCGACTGGGTTGTCCCCCACCCGAAAAGACCCAGCAGTTGCAAGTCCACAGGCACCGAAAACAGCTGAAAAGCAAAGGAGCTCCTCTAGATGTGAGCGCATGCGGCAGAAGTCAGCTTCCTGCGTCAAAGTCCGTCCCACTTTCATTTTTATGATGCCTGGTGGTTATTGCATCCGGGAGAGAAAAATTTTACGTTCCATTTGCCACCACATAACTCATCCACTCGAATCGAAAAAAATATATTTCAGGTCGGTTTTATTATGAAAAATGGTCAAAAGACATTGATATATAACGATAAACAATTACCGTTGTTGTAGATTTCTTTTTTGGTTACTGCCAGCAGTATTTCCAGGAGTGTTTTGGAATGTTTGGTATACATGTAAGGGGGGGGGGGTTAAAAATGGCCTATTGTGGATCTTTCGCATTCTCGGACCCAAAACCCTGAGAACAAAATTCCAGGACTTTCTCCTAGAAAGACTGAACCCCGGGACATGATCATACACAATGGAATAGATCAGCTTGAGGAGCTTTACATTTGGGGCATTGATCAGTGTAGTTAGCTGGAAAAAAAAACAAAATTTTTGTCAGAATCGTAAGCTCCGTGTGCCAATTTGAAAAGATTTCCCGGTCCTGAGCCGAGGAAATCTGGGTTGGCTGGGGTATGTGACCATGGGAAGAGGCCCTTCGTATAGCTATTGCTTTTTGATTGTTTTGAGTGGCGACTCCTCAAAAACCCTGTTTGGGGTTGTAACAGAACACGCTGTCACTGTGCGACTTTGAAGAGGCTGTGCGCTAGCCTCCTGCCCAGAGACTATGGCCCGTGAAAGAGACTATTGGGGGAACTGGTGGACCTTTTAAATATATTTGGTTTTCACTGTTTTGTATATATCTGCCAGTTAACTAAATATTTCTGATGTCGGTGTGTTATTCCCTTGTGTATTTATTGTATAATCTCTTGTGCATTTCGCGTACATTCCCTCAATTAAATAACCCTTCCCTGTATAGTGTAGATCTCTGTATTAGTACTACCTGCTCTCTATTGTGTATATTCTCTCTATAATAAATTCCTTTTTGTATACCCTGCTTTTCTCCCCCTTCTCCTAGGAAATTCCATTGTCCATTGTTTGAAGGTCCTGTGCAGCTATCTGCTTGATTGTATGCAAATAGAGTTGGTGGTTGACTGTATCTGTGATGTTATCTGTTGGGTGTAAGCATGACTGGGGTTGTTCTTGCCTGTGTATCTCTGTGCCTGTATAATAAATAGTCCTATTCTGACCAAGCTTGAAGTCACGACTCATGTTTTGGGGTACCAGGAATCTTCTGCCCACTGTGCCAAGGAAAGGCTCCAGGTCTACAGCTTTGTCTTATTTCTGGGGGTGCTAGCCAGACTCTCTACATGCACTGGGCCTTAAGCTGCGGCTAAGGTACTATAGAAAGGTGTGAGAGCCAAGAGAAGAAACTGGGTGTCCAGCAAGGAAGCAGCATTTGGCAGATGTTACCCTGTCCGGGCACAGTGATCTGTTACAGGGGTGTCCTATAAAAGTTGCAAGGGGGGTTTGGAGGCAAATTCAAATCGACACTCAAAAGGGAAATAGGACGATAAGAACTAACTCGGGATCTTTGCTAGGCTTCGGAAGGACAATGATTATAGACTCATTAAAGGAAGATGGTGGGCCATTACCATGTAATATGTGGTTAAATAAACAGACAATGTTTTATAATACTCTGGGCCAAATCCATCCGGGCCCAGAGTCTTGCTGTTAACAAGGCGAGATTTAGCCTTAGCCAACTTTTGTTGAATTGGGGCATTGAAGTAATCCCTGTGCTCTGGAATGGTTTCAGGTATGGCCACCTAAAGTAAAAAAGGGCTTTTGGGTTTCCATCTATGACTATCTGCCTTATATAAATCAGCAAAGTAGTCCCTGAAAAGATGAGAAATTTTCTATTGGGTCCATCAAGTCCGCTGTCAAAGGAATTGTAAAATCCGGTAAATAGGTGTATAGATGGTTGTTTGGATTAGATTTAACGGCAATTTACCTTGTTACCCTGTTGATATTATCGATTCCTTTGATGGAACCAAGAATATTTAGGTTGTTCCACCATTAAGAAGTCGTAGACCAGTTGCCTTTCTTTTTGTACAACTCGGCCATTTGCGGTGATAGGTTGGCCAGGTAAGACCTATAACTCTCCACCAGAACAGTACGTGCCGGAGTCAAACAGCCATTTATATCCTTGCAGACTTTTTGCATACTGTATATTTGAGAATATGTGTTTTGTGCTGATACCGGGTAGGTATGCCTTTGCAGGTTAAAAGCCCGGTGTAACAGATCTCTGTGCCCAGACAGGGTCACATCTGTCAAATGTCGCTTCCTCGCTGGACACCCGTGTTCTCCTCGTGACTCTCACGCCTTTCTCCAGTACCTTAGCCGCAGCTAACTGGACAGATGCATGTAGAGAGCCTGGCTAGCATCCCCAGAAATAAGCCGAAGCTGTAGACCTGGAGCCTTTCATTGGCACAGCATGCCGAAGTTAGCTGCTACCCCAAATCATGAGCAGTGACTTCAATTGGGTCAGAATAGAACTGGTTTAATCAAAATGACAAGCACAGATTTTTATGGGGACAGACAGGGGTCATTTACAGTTGTGTTCAAAATTATTCAACCCCCACTGAAATTTAGTGTTTTGGCCAGTTTGACATTGATTTTGATCATTCAGTCATCTTGCTTACAATTAAATCAAAGAGGCACGTGTAGGTCAGACAAATATAACATAACATTTATAATGAAATAACCACAAATGTCTTTTCTGTGCTCACATCATTATCAGTTTTATTCAACCCCCAAGTGACATTCAATCTTAGTACTTAGTACAACATCCTTTTACAGTTATAACAGCTTTTAAACGTGAAGCATAGCTTGACACAAGTGTCTTGCAGCGATCTACGGGTATCTTCGCCCATTCGTCATGGGCAAAAGCCTCCAGTTCAGTCACATTCTTAGGCTTGTGCACTGCAACTGCTTTCTTTAAGTCCCACCAGAGGTTCTCAATCGGATTTAAGTCAGGTGACTGCGATGGCCACTCCAAAATGTTCCAGCCTTTAATCTGCAACCATGCTCTAGTGGACTTGGAGGTATGCTTGGGATCATTGTCCTGTTGAAAGGTCCAACGTCTCCCAATCCTCAGGTTTGTGACGGACTGCATCACATTGTCATCCAATATCTCCTGGTACTGAAGAGAATTCATGGTACCTTGCACACGCTGAAGCTTCCCTGTACCTGCAGAAGCAAAACAGCCCAAAGGCATGATTGACCCCCCCCCGCCATGCTTCACAGTAGGCAAGGTGTCCTATTCTTCATAGGCCTTGTTCTTCCTCCTCCAAACATAGCGTTGATCCATGGGCCCAAACAGTTCTAATTTTGTTTCATCAGTCCAAAGAACACTATCCCAAAACTTCTGTGGTTTGTCCACATGACTTTTGGCATACTGCAGTCGACTCTTCTTATTCTTTGGAGACAGCAAGGGGGTGCGCCTGGGAGTTCTGGCATGGAGGCCTTCATTATGCAGTGTGCGCCGTATTGTCTGAGCTGAAACTTCAGTACCCACATCTGACAAATCTTTTCTCAGTTCCTCAGCAGTCACACAGGGACTTTTCTCCACTCTACTCTTCAGGTAGCGCACAGCAGTCGAAGTCAGCATCTTCTTTCTGCCACGACCAGGTAGCGTTTCACCAGTGCCCTTTGCCTTGAATTTGCGAGTGATGCTTCCTATGGTCTCTCTTGGTATGTTTAACATCTTTGCAATCTTCTTATAGCCATTGCCCTTCCTGTGAAGAGTAATCACCTCTTCTCTTGTCTTCCTGGACCATTCTCTTGACTTCATGTTTGTAACCACACCAGTAAATGTCTAGAAGGAGCTGAGTATCACAGTCATTTTAAAGCTGCCTAATTGGTGCTTTTTATGCTTTATTGCTGCTCCGTGACATCCACAGGTGTTTTCAATACCTGATTGAAAACACTTGAATGAACCTCTGTTCTTCAGAGTGGTAGTCTTTAAGGGGTTGAATAATTGTGTCAATGAAGAATTCACAAAAGAAACATTTACTACTGTATTACAAAACCAATTGATGTCATTTTAGTTGCATATGGTTTTTTAAAAAGTCCTTGTAGGATTTCATTCTGAATACAATTACAAATGTACACTAAATTCCCTAAAACCCTTTACAGCATTGGGGGTTGAATAATTTTGAACACAACTGTACATATAAAACCTCACAGCCTCTTCTAGGAGGACCTAATCACACTGATACAGATAATTGCACAAACATTGACTTCTTGGTATGAGAAATATGATTACATTCGGTAGACAGTTACAGTGAACATTGCTTAACATTTCTTAACCTAACACAAAGGGTGACAGATTACAGCCTATTCAAATACACAGATAACAGTGACCCAGTATATTTACATAATCCAGTAACACAAACCTAATTAAATTATACTGGTTCAACACAGAAATACTTTAAACCAAATTACAAAGTTTGGCAATGCTCATGCCCTATGGAGCATTCTCTGCCATAATTATCCATAGTCCGCGGGCACAAGGCTGGTAACCGCTCTTCTCCAAAGGGCACACAGTATTTGTGTAGTGTGGGCATTGCTGTGAGTGCCCGCGCCAGCCAGTCCCAAACCCCTGGAACACAAGTCACTGAAAAGGTGGCGGAGGTTTCCGTCACACCCGGTATGCAGTGATACACAATCGAAGGGAAGGGTGGAGGTTGAATGCAGGGTGGAGACATCCCAACAACCTGAGAGCGAGGGGCAGGACAGGAAAAAGACTGACTAGACATTGGTCGGAATATTTCTGGGGTTTATAGGAAACAATATGAACTCGAAGGCCACAAGGAACTTGGAGAGGCACTATGCTTGGGAACAGGCTGGGACAGCAGGGGGAATAACACATCTAAGGAGCAGCAGCAGCACAGGTCTAGACTGAGTGAGCTAAAGGTTCACAACGCTAAAGCACTGACTGATGAGTGGAGCATCCTTTTACAGGGAATCCGTCAGTGCTGAATGCATACACGCGTGAGTGCAGTCAGAGACATGGGAAACCAGGGCTGGGAGTACAGAAAACTGGAATGGAAAATGGAGCAAAACCTACACCTGGTCTGGAATGAGCTGACGTGACAGGAAGGAGGCTGCCAGCCAGGTATAAGGTGGGGGCACAGTGCTGATTATGGTATTACTGAACCGTTCCACTAGAATCCTGACAATATGACCCTGCATGACTGACTTTGCCACTTCTCACATTATTGTGATGTTGTCCAAATGTTCTATGTTATCATTAACTTAATTGTTCCAACAAGTTTCAAAGTGGGACTTCAATGCCTTTGAGAAGCTAAAAATGAGGGAAGCACCAATTAAAGTATTTGGGAATGGGGGTTGTGTGCAGTATATCAATCTAAGTAGCAACATGAATCGTGTCAATGCGGTAGGATTGGTGGTGTTATAACAAAGAGGGAGACTAAAGGAACATATCTATGTGGGAAATAAGTCATGGGGGATCAGAATAAAATGTATAATCCTGTTGTATTGATAGTAGCAATTTCTATGATTTTCTATTTCACTGAGTCTGTCTTTATGTACTTTTGAACTTGTTCTATTTTATGTCAGATGTTTGTGAGTCACAAACTACAAAGTCAACATGAGTGAATCCAGATGTTGTCTGAACTTTTTTGTTTCAAATGTCAACTACCCAGAGGCAAGGCTAATACTCAGCCATAATGTACTTCTTCAAATTGGGCAGTTTTAGAAGATGCATTTGTGGTGGGACAACACCCGTCTCACAGGCGCCAGCAATTGACAGTGACAGACCTTTTTCTGTAAAGTATAAAAGATGTAAGATCGCATCATTCAGGCTGAGGTCTCGTCTGCGAACAAACACATTCCCTGGGTCCCTTGAAGCCCATCTGAGACCCTCTGCTTGATTGAACAGGACCGCCCAGTCGTGCTGGCGAGATGTTGCCTGCAACTCAAACGGTGATGTATTCTAATTGCATTAATCTTTCGAATAAAGTATCCAATATACTCCTGGTATAGTTTATTGTTGGCCTCCAAAATACCTAGCAAAACACCTGCCCAGTCGAATGGAGATGGTGCCAAACCTTGAAGATGCCAAGGTGACCCTGGAGGAGATTTAGGCCATAAGGTTGGTGAGGTGAGAGAGTGGGAGCAATCCAGTACTGGATGCAAAACTGTATTAAAGTCACCACCAATGATGCAATGGTTGTAAGGGCATATAGGTCAGAGAACAATTCCACCTCCCTCCTGCACTGTGAGCTGAGGGGAGGGTAGGGCTGAATGCCATTCCAATCTGTAACTCTAACCCCTAAATACTGCAGAGACTGGGAAGGAAAGATATCAATACAGACAGGGAGAAAAAGGGACAGCAGAGAGCGGGACAACAAAGAAAAGCACAGAGACACAGCTAGAAAAGGTAAAGCGAGAAAGACAGCAAGATAAAGCAGAGGGCCTGAAAGAAAATGCAGAGAGAGCGCAAGAAAAAGGTGCAGCGTGGGAGTGCACAAGAAAGAGTGCGAGAATAAGTAACTGAGAGAGTTTGAGTGAGACCGTGAATATGTAAACCATGAAAAAGCGCGAGTGAGATTGTCAGTGGGTGTGTGTGTGAACGAGTCAGCGGGTGAGATTGTGGGTGAATCTTGCTCTCACAGTTGCAGAGATAGCTAATATTCGTGAGAGTGGACGTTCCTTCCACTCAACACCCATCTGGCCACCTCGCTGAGTGCAGTTAGTGCGCTCAGCGTTGCAAGGCTCGATCCTCCTAAGGAGGATCGTGCTTTGCAGCCCCGTCAATGCACGACGTAACACTTCGACGGGAAGGCTCGCTGCACAGACGCAGCACGGCCTCTGTCGCGTGTGCAATTCATGCCCGTGCAACAGCGTGAGGCCGGCCCCATCGCAGCGTCACAAAGCTGCAACGGACGCCGGAAGGCACATCAGTTCGGGCGCACATAGTGCGCTCGTCTGACCCCTGCCTTAGATTGTGAGCTCTCGAGCAGGGTCCTCTCTCCTACTGTTCTGTGTTTAACCCTTTCGCTGCTGAGGCATTTCACGCCTCTGTGCTGAGCTCATTTTTACTGGTTTCGCTCATCTTGTTTAAACGCGTTTTGAAGGTTTATTTTATTATATGACCCAGACATATTATATATCGTTCTTTCCGGCAGACTCGGCAGATTCATAACATATCATTATTATATGTATACGTAGTGTCCTATCTGTATATTATAACAAAATATGCAATAAAATATGAATTTTCAATAATTTACAACGTGTAAAGTGTTTTTTTCCACATTTTAACATGCGAACATTTGCGATTATATTTTGTATGGGGTGCGCTTGTTAAAAAAATTAGAAAAAATTAGAAATTACGCGATTTTTAACAAACGCACCGCATACAAAAATCGTTAGTGCAGCATCATTGTTCACATTATAATTGAAATGGGAACAATATTGCTGCATTAACGAAACAAAAAAACCTTATTTTTTTTTTAAATATTATTTTATTTTTAATTTTTTTTAAAATACTTTTTGCATGGTCATGTTTGGTATCGTTGGAAAGGCCATGCTCTGGCTGATCCAACAGTACCAAACATTAACCCCTAGCTACTACGGATCGGGAGATAGGGGGTTCATTGAACCATTCATTTTCCACCATTTGGTGGCAGTTAGGCTGGGGTCAGACCAGCGCACTTTTAACGTGCGTTCTGGCGCACATAATTACGGCCGCACTAGCAGCAGATGACGGGCAATGACGGCCAATATACGATGTACGGCCGCACAAAAGTCCGGCCGTGCAACGCAAGTGGAATTTGAACGCATTTGTTTGAGAACGCAGAACCGCTAGTACTGACGTACTGAGTGCGCAGCTGCGGCATAGCGGCGTGTGTGCGTGATTAGGAGATGTCAGACACTGCTAATGTCCAGCCTACATAACGTCCAGACGCAAAAAGTGTTTTATTGATGATCCGTACAAAATCACGCCCGAAAATGCACGTCGTCTGACCGTTTTTGCGCATTCCGTGAAAAAATACGTCAATGCGTTCGGACGCACTTTTTCACGTTCGTGGGGAAAAATGCTTTTGTCTGACCCTAGCCTTAGGGGTTAACTCCAGGACTGGTGTCATCGTGCTATGCACGATGACGCCAGTCGTCAGGGGGCATTCCCAGAAGCTTGGCCGACATCCAAGATGTCAGCCAGCTCCGGGAGAGGATCCCGATTTGGCGCCGAATCGTGAGCCGGCACCCAAGGGGTTAAAGGCAGGCATGGTTTGGAAGGGCAGGCTGTGCCCTTCCAAACCGTGCCTGCCTTCAGCCGCAGGAACCCAGCGATCGGGAGGGAGGTCCGAAGACCTCCCCCCTCCCTTTCAGGCACCTCCTCCGCACACGCGGGGGGGGGGGCGCCTGAATTAGATGTCATCGCGCCGCCGCGATGACATCTAATGGTGCCGGCGGTGGTCCCGGGTGCTGGGCTGACATCTGGCCGCAAAGGGAGGACGCGCTGAGCGCGTAGATCCGCATGCAACAGTACCCGCGGGTGGACGCGCTGAGCGCGTCCTCTGCAGCGAAAGGGTTAACTTGTTTTTTGGTTTCAAGGTTTTTTATTTTGTAAGCAAGAGCAGGAACAAAAAGCAATCAACATAAGTGGCCTTGCAGGGCCAGAAAAACTCACATATGTACTACAAAGACATAAGCGATCCATCAACATAAGCATATGTGGATAATAGTATCTCAGATAATAAGGGTGGTTGTGGGAGAAGAAAAGAAAAAGAATAGGGATGGGGGGGCGCTGGCCCAGTTCTCTGTACACCGCTGAGTCCCCGCATCCCAGCAGCCTCTCAGAGCGGACAGCATCTTACGCCACAGCCCCTTAGTGAGCGGGCCATCCGCATCTTCCCCTTCCAGCAGAAGTAAGCACGCATCCATGCCACTAATAGCGGCTTCCACAGCTGCGGTGGGGGAGGGGGAAGGCCCATCTTGTCTTTGACCCGCAGGTCCGTTCGCTGCCTCCGCGAGCCCGTCACCCAGGGCAGTAGGGAGATGGGGGCCCTCCATCCCCACAGTCTGCCGCGCAGATTCGGTCCGGGGTATGCGTTCAGCGCTGCGAGGTCTCAAGGCTTCTCACCAGTGGTAGGCCTCAAGATGGCCGCCGTCTCCTCGGTCCAGTCACCCGATCACAACAGCTAGGGTCGTCTCACGTCCGGAGGGGGGGACTAAACGGCCCCCGGACAAGTCGAAACCGGTGGCCAGCCACTCAGACCCAGAGTCGGCAGAAAAAGGTATCCCTAAAATCAGTTGTAGGTCCCCAAAAGGAGCAGACGTGCGGAGCTCCAGTAAAACACGTCCGCTCCTGTGAACAGCCGGCCACGCCCCCCCCAAAAGGGTTAACTTGTATGTATGTTTTTTATTCTGTCTAACCCATTGTACAGCACTACGGAACTTGCTAGCGATTTCTAAATACTTGTAACTTAAGTGTGTTAATATTTTATCCTTTGTATTATCAGATAATAAGCACAACCAGTGCTGACTTACAAAGAAAGAGAAGAATCAATGCGTTGTGACTTATTGACCCTATGTGGGTGATTAGCTCAGAGGAATTAACCCTGGGGAAATGAATGGCCTGATCGTGCTGTGTCTCCCTCCCTGTCAATTCAATTCAAATAAGCTTTATTGGCAGGACCAAATACATTTTAGCATATGGGGAGGTTATATGGGATGGAGGGGGGTAGTGGGACATTATTAGGGATAAAGAATGATATGGGGGGGGGATAGGTAAGTCCATGGACATTATCAGGGGTAAGGGATAATATGAAGGGGGATGGGTCCCTCAGTGCTGGATCCAGTCAGCTTACAGCTCAGTGTCTGCTATTCCCCTCCCCCAGCTGCAGCTCCTGAACCATGTGACCCATGAAGCCTCCAGAGCTGTGATGTCATCAGAGTGCGTCCATTCCCCTGTGTTGCAGGTCATGGTGTGTGTGAAAAGCCGAGGCTGTGCAGGGAATGTCCTGCCCTGTCCCCTTACTACAGGCTCCATGAAGCTGCACACACAGGAGTAGTAGAGACAGAGCTGGTGTCCTGGGAGAGGAGGCTCAGGTATGTGTGGGCGCCATGTTCCACATGCTATTTTATTGCATGGAAAGCTGTCTCTTGTCATTGTGGGACAGTCATGGCGCAGCCCTCATAGCCGCGTAGCTCCATTACAGCGCCGTGCGAGTCGCCGCGCAGGGAGGAGCTCTGGCGACACTTTAAACATGGGGACATTTCACCTGGCTGAGGATCATGGGAGTTACAGTGTGCGACTCTTTGCAGGCAGCACTAACCCTATCCAATCCCCAAATTCCCCCCGGTGCTATAAAGTGACACTGTAATGACTCTGAACGCCGCGTCTTCTCGGCCTCTATAAAGCAGTGCTGTAATGATTATGTATGAATAGTGTGTCCTCCTGGCTTCCATAAAGCGGCGCTGTAATGACTCTGTATGAACGCCGCGTCCTCCTGGCTTCCATAAAGCGGCGCTGTAATGACTCTGTATGAACACCGCGTCCTCCTGGCTTCCATAAAGCGGCGCTGTAATGATTATGTATGAACACCGCGTCCTCCTGGCTTCCATAAAGCGGCGCTATAATGACTCTGTATGAACACCGCGTACTCCTGGCTTCCATAAAGCGGCGCTGTAATGATTCTGTATGAACGCTGCGTCCTCCCGGAGGTGTGGAATAAGAGGTTGACTAATAAAAATCGCATACCAGAATGAACGTAGGAGTAGAAAGCGTGGTTTTTGCCTGTGGGATGAAAAGCATTCTGAAGGTTATTTGCGAAGGATGTCTTTAAGAACTTTGGTTACAATTTTTATAACGTAGTTACAAGTATTTCTAAGGCCTCAACAAGTTTCCTACTGGTAGTATGTGAAGTAGTGGGGCGCATGTGGGCTGAGTGGGAGGATGGTGTAAGAAATGTTCAGTGGGGGATTATGGAGTGAGCCGATAGGTTTCTCTAAATGTGTTTTCAGAGACTTCTTGAAGGACTGGAGGGAGTTCCATTAAAAAGGTTGTCACATCCCATGCTGTCTTTGTTGCTCGGCGGCCGGCAGCTCTTTCCACGCTGGCAAAATAACATGTGTTTGTGTGGGATGATGAATGAGAGCCTCACCTTTTGACTGGTGATTAAGGACATCACATGAGATCAGGAAAAGCATCCAGATTAAAAAAATGAGGAAAAAAGAAATAACCAAAGGAAAAACAGAAAAATATTCAGAGTCAATATACAGATGTGCCAACCCTGGGGAGGTGGTAGCTGTCCGCCGTGTATAATCAGGACAGGCACTTATGTGTGTGGGGGGGGGGGTATAATTGCCAGGAGACTTGCAGGTCAGTCCTTAAAACTTTAGATTTGTGGGTACGAGGAGGGGGAACAGTGCCCACAGTCCAGATCATAGGTCCTGTCATCTTAATTCTACCGCATTGGAACGATGAAACCCAGGTAACTGGGCCAAAAGGAGATGGCTTGTTCTTTTGTTTCCTGGGGGTTTAATATATTGTCAGGAAGTAGGCCGAAATGACCATTATCCTGCCTACGTCTCGTTGTAAAGGCGCCTCAACTTCCTTCAAACTGCTGTGTTTCAGGCTGGAGGTTTCAGTGTGACCCCCTGGCATTAGAGACTTCAGGGTTGACTGCTGGTCGCTCATGCTTGATGCGTTGCATGGACTGTTTTTTGCACTTTAAAAATGTGTTGCTTCTCAAGGAGCTTCCTGGAATGCTTTCGAATGGTCACTCCTCATCTCTGGACCTGGATAGAGTAAGAAAAATAGCCAGAACATTGGCTGTGATTTTCTATGTAGTAGAAACATAGAAAAATGTCGGCAGATAAGAACCTTTCGGCCCATCTAGTCTGCCCAATTACATGGATACTTTACCTGGATTTATCTTTTTGTTTAGGATAGCCTTATGCCTATCCCATGCCTGCTTAAATTCAATTACTGTTTTGGCCTCTACCACTTCTAATGGAAGGCTGTTCCATGTATCCACCACCCTCTCAGTAAAATAATGCTTCCTGATGTTACTTTTAAACCTTTGCCCCTCTAATCTAAGACTATTTCCTCTTGTTTTGCTACTTTGTTTCCGTTTAAATATACTCCCTTCCTCTTCCTTGTGGATTCCCGTTACGTATTTAAAGGTTTCTATCATATCTCCTCTGTCTCGTCTTTTTTCCAAGCTGTACATGTTAAGATCATTAAGCCTTTCCTGGTAACTTTTCTCCTTCAAGCCGTACACCATTTTAGTAGCCCTTCTCTGAACTCTCTCTAAGATGTCTATATCCTTCTGGAGATACGGTCTCCAGGACTGCACACAGTACTCCAAGTGAGGTCTCACCAGTGCTCTGTACAGTGGCATGAGCACTTCCCTTTTCCTACTGCTAATACCTCTCCCTACACAACCAAGCATTCTGCTAGCATTTCCTGCTGCTCTATTACATTGACTACTTACCCTTAGATCCTCTGAAATAATAACCCCTAAATCCCAACCCTCAGATGTTGAGGTTAGGACTGTATCAAATATTCTATATTCAGCCCTTGAAGATACCAAATGAATCACAACAACTTCCTTAGAATACTGGGCTCGTCCATCAGATGTGCTCAAGACTCACATGACCATATTCTTTTGCTGTCAGACTTTTTTTTTTTTAATTATTTTACTTTAGTTTAAACTAATCTTTTTTCCAGGGCTTCTAGGCTCCCCTTCTGCTTCTAAATGAAACGTCTTTGTCTTGGAGTTCTTGATCAAAATCGCATAGTACAATAGGCAAATTATGTATTTGGTTGCTTGTGCAAAGCTGCACATGCACCACCATCCCGTGACTGCTGTCTGTCAAGTGACCCCTCTGTAGGCCCTATTTCACAAGCTGTACCAGCCAAACAGGGCTAGAGGAGCAGGGGAGGGGGTACTCCATGCAGTCTGACCACTTTTATTAAGTTAAAGTGGTCATTGTGTATAGAGATTGCCCCTTTAATTAGTTGGAAGGAGTGTGTCGATGCTGCTCTGGGCTTCATTTCTGCTTCACACAACACCGGGCGACCTCTAACATTCATATTATTTATCTCCAGTTTCAGGAATACTGTGCTTCCTCTAATCATTTCCTTTCCACAAGAACTGGGCGTCCAGATATACTGTGATAATGAATAAAGACAAAGCCAGGGATCCACTGACCCAGAAGATCCTGGATCTAACTCTGGAGATGATCTTTCTGCTGACTGGAGAGGTAAGAGATTCTATGAAATTCACATATTACTGATGCTATTTAATAACCCCGGACATGTCATGGTTGCGTCATGCTGGCAGCCACATGGCTCTGCTTGACTTGCGGTCACTTTCAGTCACTTCTCTTCCCTTTGAAGGATTCGGGAGTGGGCTGGGAATGTCACCTTAGATGAAAGGCCCCCTTTTTTTCTTTTCCTCCTGCACCTGGTTTTCCTCTTTAGAGACTGTTCATTGACATTAATGAACACAACCAGAAAGGCTGCACTCACATAACATGCAGTTTTCTAGGGTGCTTCTCAATTCCAGGTTGGCACAAAGTACAGAAAGGCAAAAGATAATAAAAACTCCTAGGTAAAAACAAATAATGATGTAGTTACAAGATGTGATCATATATTGCATAAGCCTGTCACAACGCCAATGTACCCCATCATCAGCAGGTCCTACTCTATGCCAACCTATTGTCTGCTGTCTTGCAATCTACACCTGTACTTGGAAAATGCATCCCTAAGTCGTTGTATAACCAGGCTAGCCTTCACTTTCCACGAGCATCAAAGACAGAGGTTCATGACCTTGATGCCAGTTGTTTTTTCTTGCACTTTGGTAGGTACTGATCACTGCAAACTAGGAACACCCACAAGACTTGCCGTTTTGGAGATGCTCTGACCTGGTCGCCTAGCCTTCACTATTTGACCCTTGTCAAAGTCACTCAGATCCTTTCACCCATTTTTCCTGCTTCCAGCACATGGAATGTGTCACGTGGCGTGTGCGGTTCAGGTGAGAGCCCAGCAGGCAGCGACACAGAGGGGAGGCCAGACCGGAATCACGCAATGAATAAGTTTAATGAAAGTAAATAGGCCTTGGCGGCAGGCACTTGAAAGAATAAAGAAATGCAATACTGGACAGCACAGGCAATGACAGGGTTACTGTCCATATGCAAGAGTTCAGCACATAGTATTTACAGTCCAGGAAGTGGTCTTGGATGGAGAGTCAGGATAGTGGACTATGCAGTCCCAGACTGCAGACAGGGTCCACTAGGAATTAATCCAGATAGCTGACAGTGGTACCTTGAGATCAAAAGGTCAGACGGTGGTAAACACTTGTAATCCACAGGCAGGTCTCCATACACAGGGGATAGTGGGCTACACTGTTTAGAGTACCCACTTGAGTAGTGTCCTGGAGGGTTTTGACCACAGACTGTGGATAAAGCGCTGGATACACTGGATAAGATGGAGCAGGAGCAGGTTTGCACACATCCAGGTGACCTCGGTCAGGGAGTACAATGCAGAACCACTGCTGGTTCAGTCTCTCTGCCTTTTAAAGGAGGTTGAATCATAGATGGGCCTCAGCTAGAACTCCTAGGCTGGATGGGAAAACCCAGGCTGGATTTCCAGGAGCCTGGACATGGCACTGGGCTGAGGTAAACCCCGGATTGGAACCCAATACAAAAGCATACCAGGACAAAGGCTGTTAGGACCAGGCTGTGCAATATAGGCACCTCAGTAGGTACCCCGGGTGGACCGTGACAGTACCCCCCCTGACGGGTGCCCTCCGGGCACCGAGGCTGGAACAGGGGATGGAGCACAAATCACCACCCTCCAATGTACCCAGAGTCTGGATTGCCATAAACGTCACCATAAGCACGTAGGGCCCTCTCGAAATGTGGCAGGTTTTCTTTTCGGACCAACGTGCCATTGGATGCCCAGACGCAGCCCTCGGGAGCAAGATGTACAATGGGTGATGGACCCTTGGCAAAGTTCGGTAGGGCAGCGCCCTTGGCACGGCTTAGTGGGGCAGCGCCCTTGGCAAAGACCGGCTGGGCAGCAGCTGTAGTGAGGCTCAGTGGGGCTGCACTCTTGGCAAGGCTCGATGGGGCAGCGCCCTCGGCGATGACTGGTGGGGCAGCGCCCTCGGCGATGACTGGTGGGGCAGCGCCCTCGGCGATGACTGGTGGGGCAGCGCCCTCGGCGATGACCGGTGGGGCAGCGCCCTCGGCGATGACCGGTGGGGCAGTGACCTCTCGTGATCCCGCGGGATGCAGGGCAGCGACACCTGGAGAGTCTGCGACGTGCAGGGCAGCAACCTCCATGGGCATATAAGGCTCCGAATCTGTGGGCAAGGTAGGTTCCATGTCCATGGGTTCCACATCAGCAGGCTTGTATGGCGGGGTTTCCAAGTAATCAGAGAGGGAGTCATCCTCTGTACTCTCCACATCAGAGAAGGTTTCCCTAAATTCAGGTCTCTTAGATCTGGGTACCGGAGTATGGCGAGACTTGCCAACTGTGGTAGCCTGGCGAGGCCTAGCAGGAGTAGAGACTGGGCGAGGCTTGGCTGTGGGCTGGCGAAGCTTGACAGCAGCTTGGCTAGACTTGGCAGGATTAGAGACTGGGCATGACTTGGCTGTGACCTGGCGAGACTTGATAGTAGCTTGGCGAGGGCTGGCAGAGACAGGGTGCTGTCGAGCCTTGCCACTTGGAGTTCGCTTAGACATTGTTGGCAAGGACTCAGCAAGTAATGTCTCTTTGCTTTTAGCATGCTCAGACACAGGAGGAGCAACCAGCCGAGAAGCAGGAGTAACAGGATTGACTCTGGTCTGTGATGAGGATGGCTTGGGTGGGCGCACAGGGCACGAAGATATGAAATGTGAGCCAGCACTACAATAGAAACACAGTCCCAAAGACCTCCTCCTGGAGCGTTCCTCCTCAGACAAGGGTCTCCTGCAGCCAGACATAGAAGTTGAAGAGCGCACCTTAGGTGAGGTGCCCCTTAATCCTTGCAGCACTTTAAGCAACACAGAGTCCAGTTGCTGCAGGAAGTTCTCCAGTCATTTTCATGGATGCCACCACCGCCTGTATCACCGCAGACTCGTAATAAGATGGGTTCTGCATTCTGTCACGTGGCGTGTGCGGTTCAGGTGAGAGCCCAGCAGGCGGCGATACAGAGGGGAGGCCAGCCAGGAATCATGCAATGAATAAGTTTAATGAAACTTCAAGTGCCTGCTGCCAAGGCCTATTTAACGAATAAAGAAATGCAATACTGGACAGCACAGGCAATGACAGGGTTACTGTCCATATGCAAGAGTTCAGCACATAGTATTTACAGTCCAGGAAGTGGTCTTGGATGGAGAGTCAGGATAGTGGACTATGCAGTCCCAGATGCAGACAGGGTCCACTAGGAATTATTCCAGATAGCTGACAGTGGTACCTTGAGATCAAAAGGTCAGAGACGGTGGTAAACACTTGTAATCCACAGGCAGGTCTCCATACACAGGGGATAGTGGGCTATACGGTTTAGATTACCCACTTGAGTAGTGTCCTGGAGGGTTTTGACCACAGACGGTGGATAAAGCGCTGGATAAGATGGAGCAGGTTTGCACACATCCAGGTGACCTCAGTCAGGGAGTATAATGCAGAACCACTGCTGGTTCAGTCTCTCTGCCTTTTAAAGGAGGTTGAATCATAGATGGGCCTCAGCTGGAACTCCTAGGCTGGACGGGAAAACCCAGGCTGGCAGGCTGGATTTCCAGGAGCCTGGACATGGCACTGGGCTGAGGTAAACCCCGGATTGGAACCCAATACAAAAGCATACCAGGACAAAGGCTGTTAGGACCAGGCTGTGCAATATAGGTACCCCGGGTGGACCGTGACAGAATGCAAGAACTGGCTGTTCACTTGCTGCTTAATATATCGCACCACTTGACAGGCGCCATTGTTATAATGCTGTGTCTGATCAGGGTATTCTGTTACATTGCTCTTGTGATATTGAGTTGAACCTGCGAAACACTTCCCTTATTTTACTCTGCTGTTCACTGAGTGAAGCAAAATCTTATAAAGAATATATAAAAGACAACCCTGGAGCTGTTTGATACTGAGACCTTTCAAAGAGCAGATCACTAGTAGCATCTTAATGTGCCGCTATCCAGTAGTGTATTTAGGTTTTGTGCTGCCCTAGGCCTGACTAAACTCGTGCACCCCCTAATTTAAATTTGAGGCACCCCTTCCTGGTTAATCCCCACCCTTCCTCTTTAAGCTCCACCTTTTCCTCTTAGAGCTCCGCCTTTTCCTCTCTTTATATTAAAGTGGATACCAAGTGCCTACTTGTATATTTTGTATACCATTTCAAATGTATCTATTGAGATAAATAAAATTATGAAATGTTTAAATTCAAGCATTTTTACAAAAACAGCCACACATGTTAAGTATACTGGATCACAGCTGCTCGAATTGGTTGAACAATAAAATCCACAGAAATGTGCACTGTGTATGAGCATATCACAGAACTGCACATCAATAAAACTCACAGTAATGTGCAGTGTGTATGAGTGTATCCCAGAGCTCCAAGGCAATAAAAACTCACAGTACTATGCAGTGTGTATCACAGAATCCACAGCAATAAAACTCCCAGCAATGCAATGTTTGGTGTGTGTCAGCGTATCAGAATCCACAGCAATAAAAATTCCAGCAATGCAATGTGCAGTGTGTATGAGTGTATTAGAATCCACAGCAATAAAACTCCCAGTAATGCAATGTGCGGGTCAGCGTATCAGAATCAACAGCAATAAAACTCCCAGCAAACCGAGTGTATATGAGCAGACAGCAATTATTTATTCTACATTTACCGGCCTCCGTCTGCGGTAGGGCTGTGTGCAGAGTCATCAGAGACTTTGTGCAGGCTCAGGATCGCGGCTGTGCCTGTGCGTGGAGCCATCTTGTCAGCAGTGGGGTGCCACTGCCAGAGGGTGCACCGTGGCTTTGATTCCCTTCCTGGTGGGTGTTCAGTCCAGAATAGAGTGACAGTCCATGTTAACGAAAGGGTGGGCAGCTGCGTGCGTGTCACGTGGTTCAGCCAGTCAGGTGGTACTGAGACTCAGTACCACCTGACTGGCCGGACCGAGTGTGACCTGCACGCACGCAGCCTCACCAGGAGCCAGGCAGCTCAATGACAAATTTCTATCACTGCAGTGCTGGTTAAGGAAAGGTCCACTTTAAACAGCAGTAAGCAGACAGGGCTTCATATTCTGCTGATACCCCCCCTTTACCTGCCGTTTACTGTCATCTTCTCTCTCTGGACACAAATCACATCCCCCTCCTAGAGCTGCTGCGGGGCAGGGGAGGAGCTATGGAGGGAGGAGAGGGGGATTTTTATTGTATTCGATTTTATTCCGTATGCAAACGCCATGCTCCGCTGCTCGTTGTTTGATAACACAGCTCAAAGCTGACACACAGTGACAGTGGCACCTCCTAGTACCCCCTAATGACACCCCAATAATCACTGGTTACCTGGGGCGGCCCGCCCTCCGCCACTCCTCTAAGTACACCACTGCTCTGGTGATATGCTCACACACAAGTTTGGCGAACTGCCAGCAAGTACGGTGCTGTTTGAAGGCAGTGCAAATCCCCATAGAGAAGTAATGGATAATCTATTCAGAGAACACCAAACAGCAGAGAAATGTCAGTGAAATACCCTGATGTTCGGTGGTTTCAATCAGCAGGTTCAGGTATTCAGGCGAACCCCATAGGTTTCAATGTTAAAAATATTCCCGTTTTTATGCAATATCTAATAAACCACTTATTATTTTAATCTGCAGTAAAAAGTCTTTATTCATTGATTATTTTTTTTAGTACCATTTTAGTAATTTTTCAGAATTTTTTTGGCAAAACCCCCCCCTTTATTTTTAATATCGGTTCTTCTTTTTCTGTAACAGAACTTTTTATTATCAATCATAGGATCTTATATGTAAATTCCAGACATTTTCGTTCAGTAGTTCTTTTGAAAACAGCAGGCCATGGGTTTGCGGTGGCAGCATACAGCGGCCGACTACATGGACATACTTGAAAATTAGTGACATCTCAATGTTTCCTTCCTGGTAAGATAGTTTGCAAAAGTAAAAAAAATATATATATATATATATATATATATTTATCTTTTTAGGGGTGGGGCCACCCGGCGGGCCGCCGCCCCCTGGAGAGTGCCGCCCTAGGCCTAGGCCTTGTTGGCCTAGGCCAAAATACACCAGTGCCGCTATCGTGGGTAAAACTTTGACAGAGCATCCCTTCTTATCTACAGATCGGTGTAATTTCGCTTCTCTATAGAATTGAAAAAAAGGCAAATATTTGGTTTAAAGATCTCAGACCTACGGCATGCAACATGTTGAGTGACCGTCGCAAGCAGGACACTCTTCTGCTCCGTCGGTGTTGCAGCTCTCCTGACAATCATTTTATGAGCTGAGTGACAGCGCAGCAAATAGAATGAGCGTGGGGCTGGCATATAGGAAGGGGTCCCTCCCCCCTTAAGGTGCTCTCCTGTGGAAGAGAGGAGTCTTTGAATGAAATCGCTAACCTATATAAACTGAGAGATGCCCTGTCAAACATGCAAAACTTGTCTTTCCTGAGACAGGACCGTTCTTAAAGGGCACCTATGTAAATAAAGGTTACAGCATATGATACAGCACACTTTGGAAATAAGAGCAGAGAGTGATACATCAACAAAAGGATCTGGGGAGAATCCCAGGGGTTGGACACGTTTATACTCGTAAAAGGCAATCATCTTTATATTACTGTTACTATAAAATGTTTAGGATCACATGGTGGTGAAGAGCCATGAGATGGTCATTGACAAGAGTACCCACCAAATATCAGAAGGAGGATACTGCAGGACACAAAGCTTCAATACGGAGCCTCCACCTCACTCTGGAATCCATGAGAAAAACAACGAGAAGATCCTGGAACTGACCAATAAGATCATCCAGCTGCTGACTGGAGAGGTGAGGCTGCTGGGAATGGGACATTATACGGTAACACCAAGGGATGTGTCTGGATGGTGACTGTGTCATTGTGTGTGTCAGGTTCCTATACGATGCGAGGATGTCTCTGTCTATCTCTCGATGGAGGAGTGGGAGTATTTAGAAGGACACAGGGATCTCTACGAGGACGCCACGAGGGAAAATCACCGGCCAGTTATGGCACTTGGTAAGAGAAGGTTTAATTCTCCTAATCTTTGTGTCAAACACTAGAGAAATGTGTCCAAACAACAAACTGAAATGTTCGCTGTGCGTCTGATAGACTCGTTCCTGAATGACCTTCTCACGTGTTAATGTGATTTTCCCTTTCAATAGATAAATCTGTATCTGGTGAATCGCACACTCCGGTTTCTTTATCTGATTCTGGAAATAAATCTATAACCAATAATGTGGAGCAGCATCTTAACAAGCAAACAAAAGGACGAGCTGAATCTGCAACGAATACTGACCAAGAATCCCTGGCTTCTGGAGAAGAACAAGTCCCAAATAAAACCAATTATTCAACCATAAAATGTACAGAATATTCACCTAGTGATATTAAGCAGGAACCGGCCTCTTCGGAAGAAGAAAATCTCACAGACGGAAATTACAAAGGAAATTCAGCTTCTTCTGACATGGGGAAAAACTCATATTCTAAGTCTGACCTTGTGATGCCTGAAACAAATTGCAAAGAAGAAACATTTTCCCCTAATTTTTGTTGGGAGAATTCATCTCTTGAGTCAGCCCTCATCCACCAACATCTTCACACTGAAGAGCAGCCATTCTCATGTTCTGAATGTGGGAAACATTTTACAAAGCGAGTCGCTCTTGAAAAGCATCAGATAATTCACACAGGGAAAAAAAAGTTTAAATGCCCAGAATGCGGGAAATGTTTTACTTGGTTCTCATCACTTGCAGCACATAAAATGATTCATACAGGTGAAAAAACATTTACATGCTCTGAATGTGGGAAACATTTCAAATGGGCCTCAGGTTTTTCAAGACATAAAAGGATTCACACAGGACTAAAACCATTTAACTGCACAGAATGTGGTAAATGTTTCAATCAAGCCTCACATCTTGCAGCACATAAAATTTTTCACACCGGAGAAAAGCCTTTTAAATGCTCTGAATGTGGGAAAGGTTTTAGTGATGCTAGATCTCTTGCAAGACATACAATGATTCACACAGGAGTAAAGCCATTTAAATGCCCAGAATGTGGAAAATGTTTCAATCAGGCCTCAAATCTTGCAGCACATAAAATGACTCACACTGGAGAAAAACCTTTTAAATGCCCAGAATGTGGGAAAGGTTTTAGTGATGCTAGATCTCTTGCAAGACATAAAATGAGTCACACAGGAGTAAAAGAATATAATTAATATATACATATTGCAGGGAACAAAGGGCATGTATAAGCACATAAACTAAATCCTATACCAGAAGATCAACAGAGTATACAACTCACTTAAGTACATAAGGTATAAATAGACCAAGCAACCGCTCCCACCTTAATAAAGCATAAATCAAGCAATAAATCAGAACACAGAGATGAAAATCCCTTATATTACCCAGCACCTGGTTAAAGCGCTCTCATCTCTCTTTAACCAGGTGCTGGGTAATATAAGGGATTTTCATCCCTGTGTTTAGATTTTTTTTAATTTTTTTGCTTGATTTATGCTTTATTAAGGTGGGAGCGGTGCTTGGTCTATTTATACCTTATGTACTTAAGTGAGTTGTATACTCTGTTAAACTAAATCCTATAACAGAAGATTATGTGCTTATACGTGCCCTTTGTTCTCTGCATTATGTTTCTATTATTTATATTCTTTTGTTATTGTGTTTAATAAAATTGGATTCTTTTTCTGCAAGCGGTGTGCATTTCTTATTTTTTCAGATTTATGGTTTTTGGGAAGCCTCATTTTTAGATTTTGCACCCTTTCTATGCGCAGTGTGCAGAATAACTGTGTTTTGGTTTATTTCACACAGGAGTAAAACCATATAAATGCACTGAATGTGGGGAATGTTTCAAACAGGCCTCAAAACTTGCAACACATAACATGACGCACACAGGAGAAAAACCATTTACATGCAGTGTATGTGGGAAATGTTTAACCTATGCTAATTCTCTTGCTCCACATAAAATAATTCACACAGGAGAAAAAACATTTAATTGCCCAGAGTTTGGAAAACGTTTCAGTCAGGCCTCATCACTTGCAAAATATACGAGGATTCACAGAAGACAAAATCTTTAAAATGCACTCTATAGGGGTTATTCCGAAAGCACTGAAATTTAAGTGCAATTTGGGAGCTTTCGATTCAGTGTGGTTTGGCGACTCCATTTCGCCTACACTGCGGCAAGTTCACTATTCACTGCAGGGTCACCGTATTGCGGCAAACATGGAGTCGCTGAACGCCGCCGGACTGCAGAAAAAACTAAACGGAACTCTGAATTTCTTCAAATTGCTGTTTAAAGCAATAGAAATGCATTAATAAATGTGCATCAATGATAAAAAAAAGGTGTTACGGAATAAAAAAAACCACCTTTTAGACTAAAAATTTATTTGATTTTTTTTTTTTTTTAAATACCAAAAATACAAAAAAGTGTTATAAAAAATAAAAATAATTTTTGCTGGAAAAGAATAAACAGTTTAATAGAGTAAAAACGAAAATATTTTATGGGATTTGTCTGTTTAAACCTGTCGAACTGAATCACCGAAAATCAGGGCATTTCCCTAACACTTTGGTGCAGTTCGGCATCCTCTGGCTAGATTCCATAGCGACCAATGATGTACCAGGTACATCCTATGAAAATGGTCGCTTAACGACTGAGGATGTACCTGGTGTGCATGCGCGCGATGACGTCATGCAATTATCTAGGCCTGCAACTAACGATTATTTTCATTATTATATTATTAAACGATTAGCTGGCCAATTTTATTCGATGAATAGATTAATTGAAAAAATAAACTATATATATTTTTTTGCTTTGCAATTTCGTAGTGAACGTACACACAAATTATGTAACTTATTTTGCGACCACCTGGTCAGTGATTGATCGATGCAGCATGCGCAACTCAAGCTCGTGTCTGCTTTCTCCCTGAACAAATGCCGCTATGAGCACTCGGATAGACATGATGATGTTAGCACTCAAAGCAGGATGAGAAAGTGGGGTAACTCCACGCAGCCTGACCATTTTAACCTCCCTGGTGGTCTGTTTCTGACATATTTTATATGTCAGAATCGGTCCAATTTATTTTGTCTCCCTAGCAGTATAAGTGTTAACTTTCAATACTGAAAGCAGTATCCCCGAGCCACCCTCGGGCCGATCTTACCTGTCCCTGCTCTCCCACTCTGTCCCCGCAGTCACACTGCAGCCGATCGCGATGTCACACTTCCTGGTTCACTCCTTGCAAGAAGAGAACCAGGCAGTGTGACGTTGCAAGCGGCTGGAGGAGACTGCGGGGAGCAGCGATGGAGCGCAGGACATGTAAGTATCCAGCCCGAGTGTGGCTCGGGTATACCGCTTTCGGTACAAAAAGTTATCCCCGAGCCACACTCAGGAAAACTGTCAGGGAGGTTAATAAGCTAAAGCAGTCAGGGTGCGTAGTTTGTCGCTTTTTAAAATGAACAAGCTGAGTTGGGGGAGGGCCTAGAGATGAAAGGAAGAGAGTTTGGGCAAGAGACTGGACCTGAGTTTATGAGGAAGATTGCGAGGAATGGATCAGAACCAACAGGAGTGACGGCAGCTCTGTACTGAAGAAAGGGTGGGTGGGGTGGTGGCACAAGACTCCAGGTCCAAGTAAGGATATAACCATGGTGATACAGCTCCAACCACCCAGTGGCAGCACCCCACGGTCTGTATGTTGTAAGCTAAATAAAAACAAACTGGTTGTGTCCAACATAACCCTAGAAGAACATCATACAATCTGCTTCAAAGTATTATCTAAGGTTAATGTTTAACTCAAAATCAACAAGGGTTAAGTGGCGCTCAATGGTTAGAAGAAAAATGATAATTGGGGCGGATCGCTCAAACACTATAGTGTTTTATCCCTCAAAAACACTGTATTCACACAAAATTAACCCAATATTAGTGTGGCGCTCCCATACCCCCAACTTATTTTTGCACAATTCTTATGTGTCTCATATATTTCTGAGAAATTCTTTTCTCCAAAGTTTATAGGGAATGTGACACTTGAGATAGTCCCAGTTTTCTCTACTTCCCAGGCGTCAAATATTCACACTGCTCCGCCAAATATTCAACTCAGCTCCATTCCAGTTGGAGCCTTGGACCAGGCTCTGAGTATTCTGGCTCCAAGGTTTTAATTCTCAGCCAAACCTTTTTTAAAAAGCTCACAACGATTCCAAAAGTGGAAATAAAATTAATTTCTGATAAAAAATTGTATAAAATAACAGTTTTCCAGACGCGTTTCGCCGTATAGAACAGTGGGCTTCATCAGTGGAAAATAAAGATGCATTAAAAAGAAACCACGTTTGATATTTTTATAGTAGTAATGCTTAATTGTACTTATGTTAATTGAAAACACATGGATTCCCAACGTGTATGACTCCGAATACATATGTGGGCTGCATAATGAGACCTCGGTGTTCCCTTATTTGTGCTCCCGTCTCCGTCCGGCCTCCACCGGAACCGGAAGCAACAATAACGCATGACGAATCACCACCAACCACTCCTTGGTCGAATCGAAAATGTAAAAGCCGGAACCGGAAGTTGTTATACCAAGGCACAAAGGGAAAGTGAAACTGATTACGATTCCCTTATCAGCCATCTCTATGGTCGGATCAAAATACAATGCCGAAACTGGAAGTTATTAAACCATAACATAAAAGGCTAATTATGAGTCCCTTACAATCATTTTTGCCCGCCTTGGTATTCTGGTCTAATAAAATTATTATTACTAAGTCTATTTAAAACATTAAAACTAATAGAGACGGAAAACTTATGTTAAATCGGAAGCTAAGGCTACTAATAAGCCAAAATCTTCAACCTTTAGGATTAAATACATTAAACCCCTTATAAAAAGTGACACAATTCAAAGTCCTTGTTCAACCCTTTAGGGATTAAAGTGCCTAACATGAAGATAAGTTTCATTTCTTCCTGATTCAACTTTTGAACAAAGTTTTCCCCTCTCCAATTCCTTCTTACTTGTTTGAGAGCTAAAAAAAACGGTTCCTCCTATGGAACAACTGTGTTTTTCTTTAAAATGAGATGATAGGGAGTGCTGCTCGTATCCTCTATTAATGTTTCTTACATGTTCCGCTATCCTATTGTGCACTAGACTACTGCTCAGAATATGTCAGAAACGGAATGCTAGGGAGGTTAATCGACCAACCGATTAGTTGTTTTAGGCTAGGGTCAGACTGAGGCAGTGCGAACGCGCGTGCAGCCGCACTTAATCACGGCCGCACTAGCAGCAGATGCCGGGCAATGACAGCCAATATACGAAGTACGGTCGCACAAAAGTCCGGCTGCGCAACGCAAGTGGAAAATGAACGCATTTTTTTGAGAACGTGAAACCGCAGGTACTGACGTACAGAGTGCGCTGCGTCCGCTAGAGGCGTGTGTGCGTGAATTGGAGACATCAGACGCTGCTAATGTCCGGCCAACATAACGTCCAGATGCAAGAAGTGTTTTATTGATGATCCGTACAAAATCACGGACGAAAATGCGCATAGTATGACCACTATCACGTATTCTGTGAAAAAATGCGTCCATTCGTTCGAACGCACTTTTTCACAGACAACATAAAAATGCGTTCGTCTGACCCTAGCCTTAAACCTAACTGCCCAGGGTTTTCCTGCTGGGTGGGAGCTAGAGGTTCATGTTTGGGATCTTTGGAATGGCCAGAGCTTGGCCTTTCCAATCATGTTTCGAGTAAAAGAAACCCTTAAAAAAAACTTATAAAATTTTTAAAAAATAATTTATTAATCCTCCAATTATAATGTGAACAATGATGCTGCACGAAGAGGTGAAATGGCTCAGCAGTGAAGGGGTTAAAAGGCAAAAACATGTAAACATTGGGGGCGTTATCACCTGCCCTGAGCTAAAACCGAGACGCTAAGGGGAAAAATTAGCGGTCGCTAATTTCCCTTTTGCGCCCCGGTTTCACCAGCGGATTACAGGGCAGGCGCAGAGTCCAGCAGCCTGCCCCATAGCAGCCGCTAGGTTCGCGGATGCTTGGAGCAGTGCTGAGCCCCGTCCTGAGCATCCCCTCTATGGAGTCCATAGGGACCAGGCCAGTGGCGTAACTAGAAACCTGAGGGCCCCGGTGCAAGAATCCACGAAGGGCCCCCCCCCCAAAAAAATCTATGTATTTTTACTTATTTTTCACTGCAAAATAAAACAAAGATAGTCTTGCCCAGGGATGCACCGATACCACTTTTTTAAGACCGAGTACGAGTACCGATACTTTTTAAAAGTACTCACCGATACCGAGTACCGATACTTTTCTTTAATGTCATGTGACGTTTTCCAATAAGAACAGACCATATAAAAATGCCCCCAGCTCACATGTATATCCCCCCCGATATATATATATTCATACTGCCCCAGCTCATGGATTTGCCCCAGCTCACACATGGATTTGCCCCAGCTCATGGATATGCCCCAGCTCACACATGGATATTGCCCCCCAGATTATGGATTTGCCCCCCCAGCTCACACATGGTTATGCCCCCCAGCTCACACATGGTTATGCCCCCCAGCTCATGGATATGCCCCCAGCTCTCTCATGGATATGCCCCCAGCTCTCACATGGATATGCCCCCAGCTCATGGATATGCCCCCCAGCTCTCACATGGGTATGCCCCCCAGCTCTCTCATGGATATGCCCCCAGCTCTCTCATGGATATGCCACCCAGCTCTCACATGGATATGCCCCCAGCTCATGGATATGCCCCCCAGCTCTCACATGGGTATGCCCCCAGCTCTCACATGGGTATGCCCCCCGGCTCTCTCATGGATATGCCCCCCAGCTCATGGATATGCCCCCCAGCTCTCACATGGATATGCCCCCAGCTCTCACATGGATATGCCCCCAGCTCATGGATATGCCCCCCAGCTCTCACATGGGTATGCCCCCCAGCTCTCTCATGGATATGCCCCCAGCTCTCACATGGATATGCCCCCAGCTCTCACATGGGTATGCCCCCAGCTCTCACATGGGTATGCCCCCAGCTCTCTCATGGATATGCCCCAGCTCATGGATATGCCCCCCAGCTCATGGGTATGCCCCCAGCTCATGGATATGCCTCCCAGCTCTCACATGGGTATGCCCCCAGCTCATGGATATGCCCCCAGCTCATGGATATGCCCCAGCTCATGGATATGCACCCCCAGCTCTCACATGGGTATGCCCCCAGCTCATGGATATGCCCCCAGCTCATGGATATGCACCCCCAGCTCTCACATGGGTATGCCCCCAGCTCATGGATATGCCCCCAGCTCATGGATATGCACCCCCAGCTCTCACATGGGTATGCCCCCCAGCTCATGGATATGCCCCCCAGCTCATGGATATGCCCCCAGCTCTCACATGGGTATGCCCCCCAGCTCATGGATATGCCCCCAGCTCTCACATGGGTATGCCCCCAGCTCGCTCATCGATATGCCCCCAGCTCTCTTGGCCGCTCGCCGGAAACCACCTGATCAGCGCAGAGGTCTCGCGAGAGGATCTCGTGCACTGGTCAGGTGGTTCCTATCCCACGTGAGCGGCCAAGCTGCATGTCAGCGGCCGCTCGCAGGGAGAGGGACGGCCAGCGCGCGGCTCCCAGATTCCGGCGCTGATTGCCGGAATCTGGCGGGCGGCGCTGGGCCCCCCTCCAGTGGCGGAATGCCAGGGCCCGGTCGCAACTGCGACCGCTGTGACCCTGGTACTTCCGCCACTGGACCAGGCTCTAGTGCTTCCCCGAGCATCCGCAAACCTAACGCCCTAGACTTCATGGAGGCTTCTTCTGCTGGGTCGCATGACCGACAGGATCTCGCCTCTCATGAGATCCTGCTGTTCGGCGGGGGGAGACTGGGGACTTAATTTCACAGTGGCCAGAAGCAGCAGATCAGGCCGCCGTTTTTGCCACAGGATGAGAGTTGAGTATTTGTTTTTGGGACGCTTTTCAGCTGTTGCTACCTGATTCCACAGCACTTTACAAGATCATCTTACCAGGGGTTGATGCATTACAATACCACACATGGATGATGACCCGATTCAGGGGGACCCTGTTCCCAAGGGAACTTACAATCTATAAGATATATAAACATTTTGTGAGGTAGGCACATCCATATCCATGTCTTGCCCAAGGACACTTGCTGGTGGCGTCTTCTGAGTGGGATCAAGTCATCTTTCCATGATTGTAGCGCAGCGTCCTTGTGGTTTGGTTAAACCCACTTCTCGTAAAGTCGAGACTTGCTACTCCACTGTTGTATTGGAGGGATGTGCTGAACGGGATTTTGACTTGCTTCCTTATGGTCGAAGAGCAAAGATGTTACCACTGGGCTCCACAGACAATATTGTGCGGTAGGCAAGTATGTACCGTTAGGTGTCTTGCCCAAGGACACTTACTGGAGAGGTGCTCTGGCCGGGATTCTAACCTGAGTCTCCACGGCTATAGAGCAGCTGGTATGTTCAATATATATTCAGCATTTCAAAGCCTGGAAAGATGAGACATAACAGTTGCACAGACTTTCATATCATGTAGTATTTGTTATGGGACATTATGTACTCACATGGCAATGAGCCTCTCTAGACAAGTGGCTCAGTAAAAGTGTGTATGGCTGATGAAGGTTCACCCTTGGGTTCCACCATTTGTAGCTTGGTGATTCAATGGGTAATAATCCAAATGGCCGAATAGAGATACATAGACACCTATATTAAAATAAATAAATAGAATAGACAGAGTTGCGTTTCGCCCGCCTCATCTGCAGGCTTCCTTAGTCTGATACTGTCCATAATGTTCCTCATTGAATTTATATCGTCCAATGCATGCCCTGTCCATCATGTGTGTCCACGTGTGTTCTAACACCGACTTTCGGTTTGCGTTCCATCGGGCCCTTCCATCGCACATCCTGTTGACACCACTCTGTGAGGCCGTCCGAAAGCCGAGATGATCGCCCTTGTACTATTTTGTTCATGCTACAAGATACCCCTACTCCTGTATGATTCATACATGTCAGATTAGTTCCTTTCTTCCTCCTGACTCATATCCTCCCCTCTACCTCTCATGAATCCATTTCTCTGCTCGTCATATTTCACCCATGTATAAAACACACATTTTACTCCTCTCTATATTCGATACCTAAATAAGGGAAATGAGAAAAATGATGAGCCAAATATTCATCGAACTTTGGACTTCTCTGTTTTATCTTACAGGTCACCTACAGTCAGGTCCAGAAATATTGGGACATCGACACAATTCTAACATCTTTGGCTCTATACACCACCACAATGGAGTTGGAATGAAACAAACACAATGTGCTTTAACTGCAGACTGTCAGCTTTAATTTGAGGGTATGTACATCCAACTCAGATGAACGGTGTAGGACTTACAGCAGTTTGCAGATGTGCCTCCCAATTGTTAAGGGACCAAAGGTAATGGGACAATTGACTTCTCAGCGGTTCCATGGCCAGTTGTGTGATATTCCCTCATTACCCCAATTACAATATGTAGATAAAAGGCCCAGGGTTCATTTCAAGTGTGCTATTTGCATTTGGAATCTGTTGCTGTCAACTCTTAAGATGAGATCCAAAGAGCTGTCACTATCAGTGAAGCAAGCCATCATTAGGCTGAAGAAACAAAACAAACCCATCAAAGAGATAGCAAGAACATTAGCCGTGGCCAAAACAACTGTTTGGAACATTCTCAAAAAGAAGGAACGCACCAGTGAGCTCAGCAACACCAAAAGACCCGGGAGACCACGGAAAACAACTGTGGTGGATGACCGAAGAATTCTTTCCCTGGTGAAGAAAACACCCTCCACAACAGTTGGCCAGATCAAGAACACTCTCCAGGAGGTAGGTGTATATGTGTCAAAGTCAACAATAAAGAGAAGACTTCACCAGAGTGAATACAGAGGGTTCACCACAAGATGTAAACCATCGGTGAGCCTCAAAAACGGGAAGGTCAGATTAGAGTTTATCTAACAAAGCCTTCACAGTTCTGGAACAAGATCCTATGGACAGATGAGACCAAGATCAACTTGTACCAGAGTGATGGGAAGAGAAGAGTATGGAGAAGGAAAGGAACTGCTCATGATCCTAAGCATACCACCTCATCAGTGAAGCATGGTGGTGGTAGTGTCATGGCGTGGGCATGTATGGCTGCCAATGGAACTGGTTCTCTTGTATTTATTGATGATGTGACTGCTGACAAAAGCAGCAGGATGAATTCTGAAGTGTTTTGGGCAATATTATCTGCTCACATTCAGCCAAATGCTGCAGAACTCATTGGACGGCGCTTCACAGTGCAGATGGACAATGACCCATAGCATACTGCAAAAGCAACCAAAGAGTTTTTGAAGGGACAGAAGTGGAATGTTATGCAATGGCCAAGTCAATCACCTGACCTGAATCCCATTGAGCATGCATTTCACTTGCTGAAGACAAAACTGAAGAGAAAATGCCCCAAGAACAAGCAGGAACTGAAGACAGTTGCAGTAGAGGCCTGGCAGAGCATCACCAGGAATGAAACCCAGCGTCTGGTGATGTCTATGAGTTCCAGACTTCAGGCTGTGATTGACTGCAAAGGATTTGCAACCAAGTATTAAGAAGGGAAAGTTTGATTTATCATTATTATTCTGTCCCATTACTTTTGGTCCCTTAACAAGTGGGAGGCACATCTACAAACTGCTGTAAGTCCTACACCGTTCACCTGAGTTGGATGTACATACCCTCAAATTAAAGCTGACAGTCTGCAGTTAAAGCACATTGTGTTTGTTTCATTCCAACTCCATTGTGGTGGTGTATAGAGACAAAGATGTTAGAAATGTGTCGGTGTCCCAATATTTCTGGACCTGATTGTATACACTATAGGTGAAACTCAGGAGAACTGGCAGGAGAAGAGAACAATCTAGACCAAATAGCCGACTTGGAAAGTGAGATAAATGGGAGAATTTTTATGGTTTGGCTATTTTGACCTAGAATTTTCACTTCTCCTGCAGATTCTCCTGAGTTTCACCTTTTAGTGAATAGACCTGTTCTCAGAGGTGAAAAACCCCTTTTAATTCACTGAAAGTGGAAACCATTTCATCCAGTCCTTACATCATCACTCACATATAGGAGGTTAGTCACTAAGCACTGTTGTTTGCCTTTTTTGAAACTACAGTGAAAATCTGCAATGCTGACAGGAAAAGTCAAACTACAGAGTGGCCGGATTATTATGGCCACCTGAATTTTTAGGCAACTTAGCTATAATTTGTCACTGAAATTGCTAGAGGGCCAGACCATTATTAAAAGGGAAGCAGGTTGTTTACCACGACAGTAGAATAGATTTTCTTCTTTAGATATGGGTAAACAATGTGATTTAACAGCCTTTGAACGTGGGATGATTGTTGGCGCTCGGACCCATGGAGCGAGTATCAGCAAAACAGCAGAATTTGTTAAATGTTCAAGAGCAGCTGTTGTTAACGTGTTTAAAGACTGGACTGTCAGCTGAAAATCTGGGTCTGAACATGCGAATTGTGGCCGTCAGCGACTAGTCAATGTTAGGGCAGAACGGAGAGCGGCAAGACTGGTACAAGATAACGGAAGGGGAAAAGTGCATCAAATTACTGCAGATCTTAATCGGGGATCCTCTCAAATGATCTCTGAATGCACTGTTCGCCGTACACTGCATCGTGTGGTATATGGAAGCCAAAGGCCTGTTCGAACACCTTTGCTGTCTACAGTTAACAAGATAAACCGTCTCCAATTCGCACAGGAACACAAGGTGGACAGTCGAGCATTGGAAAAAAGTCATGTGGTCCGATGAATCACGTTTCCAGTTGCATCATGCAGATGGCAGAGTGAGAATTTGGCAGAAACAGCGTGAAAGCAGCAACCCACATGCATGAGTACAACCCTTTAAGCTGGTGGGTGCAGTGTTATGGTTTGGGGCCCTTTTAATTCATGTGGAACAACGCCTGAATAGCACAACATACCAAAGAATCGTTGCTGATCAAGTTCATCCTATCATGTTGATGGCGTATCCGAATGGAGATGGCTTCTTCGAACAAGACAATGCGCCATGCCACGGTGCTCGTATTGTGCAGGAATGGTTTCAAGAACATGAGGGAGAAGTTACCTTGCTTAGGTGGCCCCCACAATCACCAGATCATAATCTAATTGAGCATTTGTGGGACGAAGTTGAACGAGCCATCAGGCAGCTGGTTCCACAACCATCAAATCTCACAGAACTGGACAGTGCTATTCATCAGGCATGGTGTCCGATTCTCGTATCACCTTTCAACATCTCGTTGAGTCATTGCCAAGAAGAATCGCCGCAGTATTGACGGCAAAATGTGGCCCAACGAAGTACTGATGGGGTGGTCATAATAATCTGGCCACTCCGTGTATATGTCCTATGGACTCCAGGAGGGGATGCTTGCGACGGTGCGTTAGCGCTGCCCCGAGTATCCTGGAGGCTACCGGCTGTTACAGGGCAGGCTGCTGGATTCAGCGTCTGACCAATAAATCTACAGGTAAAACCGGAACGCTAAGGGGAAATTTGCAAGCTCTACTATTCCCCTTCGTATCCCTGTTTTTTAGCTTGGGGCGGATGATAGTGCCCATAGAGCGGGGGTGCCAGTTTCCAACATTTAAATAGATTCCTTCTTATGATTTTTTGGTAGAAATGTCAAACTGGTTTTTATTGAAGTAATACTTTCATCAATAAGATCCTAGGTGAATAAGAAGCTGGTCCATTTAGGAGATAACCTCACTGTCCTGCTCTAAACATTAATGGCAGCAGCTCCATAAACTCCCCCTGAGGCGTTTTCTTTCCCCCAGGGCCAGAACTCCACATAATAAAGGGTTAATGAATGGCCTGATCGTGCTGTGTCTCCCTCCCTGTCCCTCAGTGCTGGATCCAGCCACCTCACTGCTCAGTGTCCGCCATTCCCCTCCCCAGCACAGGCTCCTGCATCACGTGACCCCTGTAGTCACATGAGCTGTGATGTCATCGGAGTGCGTCCATTACCCCACTTGTGTCGCAGGTCATGGTGTGTGTGAGAAGCTGTGCAGGGAATGTCTGGCCCTGTCCCCTTACTACAGGCTCCATGAAGCTGCTCACACCCCCATGTGACTGGAGAGGACACACACAGGAGTAGTAGAGACAGAGCTGGTGCCCTGG
Source organism: Leptobrachium leishanense (assembly GCA_009667805.1). Lineage (NCBI taxonomy): Eukaryota > Metazoa > Chordata > Amphibia > Anura > Megophryidae > Leptobrachium > Leptobrachium leishanense. Next base: position 147,776,550 of record CM019068.1, on the reverse strand, counting down.
GAGAGGAGGCTCAGGTATGTGTGGGCGCCATGTTCCACATGCTATTTATTGCATGGAAAGCTGTCTCTTGTCATTGTGGGACAGTCATGGCGCAGCCCTCATAGCCGCGTAGCTCCATTACAGTGCCGTGTGAGTCGCCGCGCAGGGAGGAGCTCTGGTGTCACTTTAAACATGGGGACATTTCACCTGGCTGAGGATCATGGGAGTTACAGTGTGCGGCTCCTAACAGGCAGATCCCCACTAACCCTATCCAGACCCCAAACTCCCACTGGTGCTATAAAGCGGCGCTATAATGACTCTGTATGAACGCCGCGTCCTCCCGGCCTCTATAAAGCGGTACTGTAATGACTCTGTATGAATGCCGCGTCCTCCCGGATTCAATAAAGCAGCGCTGTAATGGCTCTGTATGAACGCCGCGTCCTCCCAGCCTCTATAAAGCAGCGCTGTAATGGCTCTGTATGAACGCCGCGTCCTCCCAGCCTCTCGTCCTTCACACGCATTAATAATGAAGTCAGGTGATACGGGTCGTGTAAATCATAATATTCAAAGCCTCCTCCGTTTCCAACATAAGAAGTTGGTCTTGTGTGACAGAGGGATTTATTCCTCACATAGGGAGTCTAAGGCTGGGGTCAGACGAACGCAGTTTTAACGTGCGTTTAGCCTCACTTAATCACGGCCGTGCTAGCATCAAATGACATCCAATGACGGGCAACATACGAAGAACGGCCGCACAAACGTCCGTCCGCGCAACGCAAGTGGAAAATGAACGCATTTTTTCGAGAGCGTCAAACCGCTAGTACTGACGTACAGAGTGCGCTGAGTCCGCTAGCGGCGTGTGTGTGTGATTAGGAGACGTCAGACGCTGCTAATGACCGGCCAACATAACGTCCAGACGCAAAAAGTGTTTTATTGATGATCCGTAAAAAATCACGGACGAAAATGCACATCGTAGGACTGCTATCGCGTATTCCGTGAAAAAATACGTCCATTCGTTCGAACGCACTTTTTCACGGACGACACAAAAAATGCGTTCATCTGACCCTAGCCTAAGGCTAGGGTCAGAGTGGGGCAGTCGGAACGCGCGTGCAGGCGCACTAAATCACGGCGGCAGTAGCAGCACATAACGGCCAATGACGGCCAATATACGCAGTACGTGCGTACAAAAGTGCGCCGACACCACGCAACCGGCAAATGAACGCATTTTTCTCAGAACGTGAAACCGCTGCTACAGACGTACAGAGTGCGCTGCGGCCGCATGGCAGCGTGTGTGCGTGATTAGGAGACGTCAGACGCTGCTAGTGTGCGGCCTACATAACGTTCAAACAGCCGGATTTCCCTAGAATTGCGTTGGTGAGTACCTGCGACTGTGCGACTGTGGTCGTCTGACCACTTAAGCGTATTCCGTGAAAAAATGCGTGCGCACGCATCGACGTACATTTTGACGGTGGCCGCAGAAAATGCGCTCATCTGTCCCTAGCCTAAGCGGGAAGAGCGGGATTCCTAAGGTATCGTCCATAGCAGCATGGTCAGACCATATCCACTGATGGATGAAGCTTCCTGGAGCAGTGGAATAAGAGGTTAACTACTAAAAATCACATAGAATGGACGGAGGAATAGAAAGAGCAGTCTTTGTGGTGTTATAAGCATTATGAAGGTTGTGATCATAAAGAACGTTTTTAGTGGTTAGTTTTTATAAAGTGGCTACAAGTATTTCTAAACGCCAGCAAGTTTCATAGAACTAGTATGTGAAGTAGGTGGGTGCATAGGGTCTGTCGGGGAAGATGGAGAGTGAGGTGATCTCTAAAATAATGGGTTTTCAGAGACTTCTTGGAGGACTGGAGAAACCGTCTAATGTTGCGGGAGAGGGCACTCCATAAACAGGGAGCAGCTCGGAGAAGTCCTGAAGGTGAGATTTTGGGGTGCGGGTACTAGGAGATGATAACCTCAGATCTTTGGCATAGCAATGGAACATACCTGCTAATAAGGGGGAGGAGATGTAGGCAGGAATGCAGTTATGGAGAGCTTTGTATGTAAGCACCAATATTATGAGTTGGATTCTATAAAAAATGGATCCAAAGCAGTGAGGTGTTGGAGGTTTGGTAGAGGAGCCTGGCAGAGACGTTTATTACAGACTGCAGAGGAAGAATCTGGGATCTCTTTAGGCCAGAGAGAAGGAGGTTACAGTACTCAAGGCGGGAGCTAATAAGAGCTTGAATGAAAATTTTAGTAGAGTCCTGATTAAGAATGGGGCGGATTCAATGTTTTTTAGGTGGAAGTCGAAAGACTTGGTAAGTGACTGAACGTGAGGAGTGATTGAGAGAGGACACAGAGGCATCGGGCCTGTGATGTAGAAGTAATGGTGGCACCATTCACCTGAAGGGAAATCGGTGCAGGAATGTTAGCTCTAGAGTAAGGAAGAGAAGTTCAATTTTTAGAGAGGTTTACCTTTTAGGAAACAGCAAGTCATCCAGTTTGAAACAGCTGATGGGCAGGCAGTAACACAATCCAACCAGGAGGAGAGAGATCAGGAGAGGTTTGGTAGATTTGGTTGTCGTCAGCATAGAGGTGATATTGGAATCCGTAGCAAGAGATGAGGTTGCCAAGAGAGACGGTATAGATTGAGAAGAGTATAGGGCCCAGAACAGACAATTGAGGCAGTGACCCCCACCCTGGTCCTCAGGGACCACTAACAGGCCAGGTTTTAAGGATCACCTTGTGGGAAACGCAGACTGAATCCTTCAATCACTGAGCAGCAAATTAAATCACCTGTGCTGTGCCTCAGATATCCTGCAAACCTGGCCTGTTAGTCGACCCCGGGGACCACTGACTCGAGGTACCGCAACTTTAAAGAGGAACTGGAGGTGACAAGGTGCCTGCGAATCAGGTACTAAAAGATCGAATAGAGAGACCTGAAGAGAACTAATGGTGTCGCTGAGGTCAAGGGAGATTGAGAAGAGTTTGTTCGACCAGTCCTGCCCATAGTGAAGTCCATCACCTGTTAAAGACCCCCATAAGAATAACCAATGGCTGTGCCCATGAAGTAAAAAGTCTTTGATTAACCTCCCTGGCGGTCTACTTTTTGGGAAAAACCACGTCTAAAAGCGGTCCCCCCCCCCCCCCAGCGGTATTCCCAAGTGTGGCTCGGGATGCTGCTGGATACATCACCTCTCCCTGCGTTCTCTCGATGTCCCCAGCTGCCTCCTACCGCGACCTTATACTTCCTGGTTCCCTCCTTGCGAGAAGGAATCCAGGAAGTAAAACACTGTGATCGCCGGAGGAGACTGCAGAGATCATCGAGGGAGCGCAGGGAGAGGTGATGTGTGTCTCGGGGTTACCGCTCTCAGCAGTGAAATTTAACCCCGAGACACACTCGGGATCACCGCCAGGGAGGTTAAAAACATCCAGATTGAAAAATGATAGAAAAAAGTAAATAATAGAAGGAAAAACAATAGAAAAAAATTCAGTCATCATACAGATGTGCCAACCTGAGGGACGTAGCAGCTGTACACCAGGTATAACCAGGAAAGGAGCTTCTGTGGGGGTATAATCGTCAGCAGACTCATAGGTTAGTCTTTATAAACTTTAGACTCCTGGGCGTGAGGAAGGGGGAGCCGTGCCCACAGTCCAGATCGTAGGGTTCTGCCTTCCAACATCTCTCACAGTGGAGTGATGAAATCCATGTAGCTGGGCCACAAAGGAGATGGTATTGTCTGCCTGTATTCCGATGGTTAACTATGTTATCTCCTTTGACATCAAACCGCTGCAATGGAATGGGGGGAGGCGGCTTCAGTGTGACCCACCCCCAGCAGTAGAGACTTCAGGGTTGACTGCTGGTAGTCCCCCACTTCTATCCAGCAATTTAAGATACCCTACAATATTAAAAAATATATATATTTATAACAATCCCCTTCTCTCCAGCGACACTGGGTTCCTCTTCCTCTCCAAGGCTTCCAAATGGTGATGTCCCTGGAGTTCTTAGGCAAACTTTGTATCCATTGCTTGCACAGAGCTGCACACGCACCACCATTCTGTGTTTTCTGTCTCCATAAATGAACATTCAAAAATCCCATCTACCAAGTAACAACTGTGTAGGTCAAAGAAAGCCCTTCACTTCACACAGCTGTACCAGCCAAATGGGACTGGAGGAGCAGGAGAGGGGGTACATTGCGCAGCGTGACCACTTTAATAAGCTCAAGGGATCAGGGTGTATAGATTGTCCCTTTTTAATTAGGTGGAAGGAGTGTATCGATGCTGCTCTGGGCTTCATTTCTGCTTCGAACCACACCGGGCGACCTCTAACGTGCATAATATTTATCTCCAGTTTCAGGAATACTGTGCTTCCTCTAATCGTTCCCTTCCACAAGAACTGGGCGTCCGGGTAAACTGTGATAATGAATAAAGACAAAGCCAGGGATCCGCTGACCCAGAAGATCCTGGATCTAACTCTGGAAATAATCTTTTTGCTGACTGGAGAGGTAAGAGATTCTATGAAATTCACATATTATTGATGCAGTTTAATAACCCCGAAGTTGTCTTGGTTGCACCATGCTGGCGTTGGGATTCTCGGCAGATCAAGCCATTTAATAGAACCTGCAATGAGGCTGGGAGGTATGCAAAGCCAAACTTCTTCCAACAAGTTACGTATTTTAATATATTTTGCCTAAATTGTAATGGTGTGCTCTGAATTTTCTATAGTTTGTTTAAACCACAACATTAAAGCCACTTGCCTAATATCGTGTAGATCCCTCTCGTTCTGCCAAAAGAGCTCTGATGCACTGAAGTATGGAGTCCACAATACCTCAGAAAATGTCCTGTGGTATCTGGCACCAACACATTAGCTGCTGATACTTTACGTCCTACAAATTGTGAGGTGGGGCCTCCATGGATCGCATCTGTTAATCCAGCACATCCCACAGATGCTCAGTCAGATCGGGATCTGGGGAATCTGTAGGTCAAGCAACATCTTGAAATCCTTGTCATGTTCCTCAAACCATTCTTGAACAATATTTGCAGTGTGTCGGGGGCATTTTCTTGCTGAAAAAGGTCACCTAATTTCCTATCATGACCAGCATTATGTTTTCAGCAATATAAGCTATAGTAGCTCTTCTGTGTGACGAGACAGGCTAGCTTTCACTCCCCACGACCATCAATGGAGCCTCGTTGCCCATGAAGTGGATGCCAGTTTGCTGGTTGTCATCCTTGCCCATCTTTGGTAGGTACTAACCAGGAACATCCCACAGGACTTGCTGTTTTGGAGATGCACTGACCCAGTCCTCTATCCATCACTTTTTGTCTCTTGTCATAGTCCCTCAGATCTCCTAATTTCCCCATTTTTTTTTTTCCTGCTTCCAACACATGGAATTCAAGAACTGGCTGTTCACTTGCTGCTTAATAAATCGCACCACTTGACAGGCGCCATTGTTATAATGCTGTGTCTGATCAGGGTATTCTGTTACATTGCTCTTGTGATATTCAGCTGAACCTGTGAAACACTTCTCTTATTTTACTCTGCTGTTCCCTGTGTGAAGCAAAATCTTATGAAGAATATATAAAAGACAACCCTGGAGCTGTTTGATACTGAGACCTTTCAAAGCGCAGATCAGTAGTAGCTTCATCTTATAGTGCCGCTATCATGGGTAAAACTTTGACAGAGCATCCCTTCTCTACAGATCGCCATATTTTCGCTTCTCTATATAACTGGAAAAAAAAGGGGGGGGGAATGGTTCCCTGTGGACAATGTGCTGGAGACATTCTCTGGTTTCCTCATTGCATGTAGAGGACATCTCCAGCACATCATTGAAGTCCCGGGGATTGGCACCGATCACGAACTTCTCTCACAGGGGACTGACATCTTGGATAATGTCAGAAAGGGACCTCCTTCGTCCAGGGGTCCTTTGGACCGTAAGAGCTAGAGGGCCATGGGAGATATCATTGTAATGGCCAGAGCAGTCCAATGATATCAAACATAACAAGGTGTGGTGTTAAAAAATAGAAAAAAATATATTTTATTTTCTAATGCAGCAGTATTGTCCCCCCAACAATTGTTTTTTTTTCCTGGAAACACTTAAAGGTATATGTCTAGTAGGCAGTCAGTCCGTCCAAATATCAAGATGGTATCTCAATGGTATTATACAAAAATGTAAGTTCCTTGTTGATGGCTACAAAGAATTAAACCCCTCAAGTCCATTTTTCTACAATTTACATTAATAAAATTATATGGAAAACCTGAAATGAATCCAAAAAATAACAGGATTTTTACAGAGAGTGGGAGAGGTGTGAGTGTGTAAAAAAAAAAAAAAAGAGGCACAGGGTTAGTAAAGACTTGAAGAAAGTAACTGGATGGTTTCACTAAAGCGTGAACTCTATCTACACATGAAAGTATGCACTTCATGCAGATTGCAGTAAGGAAAAGGGAAGCCGGGTCGGATGGAACACAATATACTTGAAAAGGAAATTCCTCTTGAATTATGAGATTCCAGGTCCTATATGGACTATGATTTATTTAAACATTGTTCACATATTATATATTTAAACATATGATGTAATTACACTTTAAAAGTGGTTTTTAATCATTAGGTATATACATTTTTGTCTAATTTAATTCCTTGTCACTGCCAACAAGATAATAAAATTTTTGTATGATACCATCTTTAAATTTGGACTGACTGGCTGCAAAATATATACCATTTAAGCGTGAATTTTTTGAATGATGCCAAACATGACCATATAAAGTCTAAAGCAGTGTTTCCCAAACCTGTCCTCTGGGCCCTCATCCAGGCCAGGTTTTAAGGATTACCTTGGGGAAATGCAGACTGAATCCTGCAATCACTGAGCAGCAAAAATAGGGATGCACCAAATCGGAAATTTCCATCCGAAACCAAAAATTCGTCATCGGTTCGGCCGAAAACCGATACCGAAAATCAGACATGAGAACCTTGGCCTGGAGGACGGCCGAGCAGCCTGCCACAGCCGGAGGACGGTCACCGCTGTAGCTCAGGGCCGAAGTAGGATGATGCAGGTGAGTATGTTGCCTGCACATACTCGCCTACATCGGCCCCGAGCTCCTCCAGCGATGGCAGTCCTCCTGCATCCAGCGCCCGCTCTCTGTGTCGGTCGCTGGGATGACATCACGGAAGCCTTTGACCCACCCAGGGTCAAAGGCTTCCGTGACGTCATACCGACACAGAGAGCGGGCGCTGGATGCAGGAGGACTGCCACTGCTAGATGCCGATGTAGGGGAGTATGTGCTCTCCACCACCCCCCCCCCCAACAAAATCCATCACCAGGGCCTGGAGGCCCGCCCGAGCCCCCTGCTCGGCTGGCCTTCAGACTCAGGCGAGACCCCTGTTCAGTTGGCCCCCGGGCGAGCCAGGGGCTTGTCTGAGCTTGGAAGATGGCCAAGCAGGCAGCTCAGCTGGTCTCCAGGCTCAGGTGAGCCGCCGGCTCGGCTGGGCCTCTAGGCACAGGCCCAGCCGGGAGCTTGCCTGACCCTGGATGCTGGCCGAGCAGGCAGCTCGGACGGTCTCCAGGCTCAGGTGAGCCCCCGGCTCGGCTGGGCCTCCAGGCCCAATTTTTTAATGGGAATTTTCAGCTGGTTTTTTTCGGCTGAATTTCCATTTCGGCTGAAACCAAAAACACCATTTTCGACTGATAATTTTCAGTGGCTGAAATTTCGGTGCATCCCTACAGATCATATCACCTGGGCTGTGCTCCAGATATCTGGCAAACCTGGCGTGCCGGCAGGCCCTGAGGACAGATTTGGGAAACACTGGTCTAAAGGAAAAAAGATAATGAAAAGCTATTTGTCAGGTATAAAATGAGCAATACCACTGCCATTACTCATCTTCTCATTTCCCACGACACGAGCAAGTTCAGTGTTTTATACAGTCATATTATTCATTAAACACCGTCCTCGAAAACACAAGCGAAAATTTAATATTTTTTCAGTTTTGGATAAAATCACATTTTCGAAGAAAATTACAGTAACAGGTTTCCATTTCTAGTTTAACAAAAAAGAGTCCCCCATAGCATATATAACCACAAAGATTTGGATGATAAAATGCGATTTATAATAATTTTACATGATACAAACGAGTGAAATCTGAATGGAAATTCTTTTTTTTTTTTTACTTTTTTTTTTTGCTTTATAGTATTCCGACAGGAAAGTGCCATATAGACATAATAATGATATATTTTGGGTCTGCTGAAAAAAAAGGACATAAAATTTGTCTAGGTTCTACTATAAAACATGACTTCAAAACACGTTTGAACATGATGAGCACAAAATGAGCTTGGCACACAGGAGGGAAATGGCACAGCAGCGAAGGAGTTAAAGATCCCAGATCTGTGGCATGTCACAGGGGAGGAGCCACTCCAAGCATGAGAGCCATCCAACAGGACAGCTTTGTTCTCCTCTGCCTGTCAAACACAATGAGCATGGGCCCGGCCTGTAGGATGGCTCTCATGCTGGCGGCAGCCCCTTCCCCCTTAAACTGTTGGAGAGGGGGAATCTTTGAATGAAAACGTTGACCTATATAAAGCGAGGGATGCCCTGTCAAATAGAAAAATACTTGTTTTACCCATGACCGGTTCCCTTTTAATGACTCTCCTATGTAAATAAAGGTTACAGCATATGATACAGCACACTATGGAAATAAGAGCAGAGAATGATGGATCAACAAAAGGATGAGGGGAGAATCCCAGGGCTTGAATATGTTTATACTCCTAAAATACCAATCCTCTCTATAGTGCTGTTACTTTCAATGTGTAGGATCATATGGTGGTGAAGATCCATGAGAAGATTATTAACAACCCTTGTCGCATATCAGAAGGAGGATACTGCAGGAGCCAAAGCTTCAATATGGAGCCTCCACCTCACTCAGGAGTCCATGAGCAAAACAATGAGAAGATCCTGGAACTGAACAATAATATCATCCGTCTGCTGACTGGAGAGGTGAGGCTGTTGGGAATGGGACATTATACAGTAACACCAAGGCATGTGTCTGGATGGTGACTGTGTCATTGTGTGTGTCAGGTTCCTATACGCTGTGAGGATGTCTCTGTCTATCTCTCGATGGAGGAGTGGGAGTATTTAGAAGGACACAAGGATCTCTACCAGGACGTCACGAGGGAAAATCACCGGCCAGTTATGGCACTTGGTAAGAGAAGGTTTAATTCTCATAATCTTTGTGTCAAACACTAGAGAAATGTGTCCAAATAATAAACTGAAATTTATTTATAAAGTATTTTACCAGGAAGGATACATTGAGATTTTTCTAATTTTCAAGTATGTCCTGGGTTCAAGAACATTGAGTGATTACAGAAATACAAAATAGTAAAATGCAAGATATTAACACAAAACAAATAAATATACAGATTAACGGAAAATAAATATGTAGGAAATAAAGTCATTATGTTACATGTTTGCAGGTGCATTCTGTATTGAGGTATGTTAATAGGGAGCTCTTAAGAGACTTTAGACTGGGGGAAGATTTGATGGCGTCTGAGAGGTTATTCCATAATTGCGGTGCTCTGTAGGAAAATGAAGATCGAGCCACTTTCTTTTTGTATTGTGGTATTGCAAGTAAGGTGCAGGTCTTGGATCGGAGGTTATAGTATGAGGGAACTGCTGGGGCAAGCAGCCTATTCAGGTAGGGTGGTAGCTTCCCAGAAAAGCTCTTAAATACCAGGTTGGAAAGGTGAAGGGTGCATCTAGATTCCAGCATGACCAGTTCAGCTCTTAGTTGTAGTTACATTGTAGCTTAAAGCGGCGGAATGAGTTATACAATGTAGTAAGTTTCTGAAGGTGTGTTTGCAGGGCAGCTGCATACACTACATTTCTGTATTCAGTGGCTGGCATAAGCATTTGTTGTACAATCTGCTTTCTTACCGCGGGGCTCAGGCAGGATTTGTTTCTGTACAGGACACCTAGTTTCAGGTAAAGTTTAGCTGAGTTTTTCGATGCGGTGGCCAAAGGATAGATTTGGGTCTAACCACATACCTAGATATTTGAGAGAAGTGACTGTGGTCAGCGTGCCATTTGATCTTGTCCTGACACCTAGATTGGGCGATTGAAATTTGTGTAGTTTAGGTTTTGTTCCAAAGAGCATTGTTACAGTTTTGTCAGTATTTTGAAAAAGTTTGTTCTCTTTGATTCACTTTTCTACCTCTGTGAATTGTTCTTGCAGCACGGCCTCCAGCTGTAGGAGATCTGGTTTGCTGGTATAGATAACGGTGTCGTCTGCGTACATGTGTACAGTTGAGGCTGTGCAGATCATTTATGAATAGCAGGGGGTCGAGTATTGAGGCTTGGGGTACACCGCATGTGACGGGGAGGAGCTGTCAGAAATGGACACATATTGTGACCGATCAGATACATATGCTTGAAACCAGGTTAGCGTGCGATCACCATACCGGAGTTTTTAAGTTATTGTAATAGAATGACATGGTCTACTGTGTCAAAGGCCTTGGCAAAATCAAGGAAGATGGCTCCAGTTAGGTCTCCTTGTTCCATGCCAGCTTGGATATAATTACAAACCCTTTCAAAGGGCGGTTGTAGTTGAATGATTTGGATGAAAGCCGGATTGATCTGGGGTTAAATAGTTCCGATACTGATAATAATCACGTAATTGAGTGTAGACACACAAATGTTCCCTGTGCGTCTGATAGACTCGTTCCTGAATGAACTTCTCACGTGTCAATGTGATTTTCCCTTTCAATAGATAAATCTGTATCTGGTGAATCGCACACTCCGGTTTCTTTATCTGATTCTAGAAATAAATCTATAACCAATAATGTGGAGCAGCATCTTAAGAAGCAAACAAAAGGACGAGCTGAATCTGCAACGAATACTGACCAAGAATCCCTGGCTTCTGGAGAAGAACAAGTCCCAAATAAAACCAATTATTCAACCATAAAATGTACAGAATATTCACCTACTGATATTAAGCAGGAACCGGCCTCTTGTGAAGAAGAAAATCTCACATATGATGTTCTAAATAAAACCACAGAAAATATATTGGCAAACTATTCCTCTTACAAAGGGTCAGACTCCCATAAAAGAGGAGATATTGCAGATCCTGACATTTATTTCCCCCCAGAAGATACACAAACTGAATATCCATTTATTGATAAAAAGAAGGAATCACCCATATATGAAGAATCAAATCGTACAAACACTGATGTATTTAGACCCACAGAACATACACAAGCAGCATATACACCTCATAATATTGGAGAATCCTTAACAGGCAATACAAATCTAATGGAAATACACAATAACGAGTCTTTAATAGAATCCATAAAACCAGGTCTAAGCACGAATTCTACAAATCTTACTCATAGTTCAGGTTACAAAGGAAATTCAGCTTCTTCTGACACAGAGAAAGCCGCATATTCTACGTCTGACCTTGTGATACATGAAATAAATTGCAGAGACGACGAAACCTTTTCACATACTTTTTTTGAGAAGAAATCTACTGATTCATCGCTTATCTACCAACCTCTTCAAACTGAAGAGCAGCCATTCTCATGTTCTGAATGTGAGAAACATTTTACGAACAAAATTGCTCTAAAAAAGCATCAGAGGATTCATACAACAAAAAAGACATTTAAATGCCCTGAATGTGGGAAATGTTTTACCTTTTTTTCACAGCTTGCAAGACATAAAATAATTCACTCAGGAGAAAAAGCATTTAACTGCACTGAATGCGAGAATTGTTTTACTTCATCCTCATCTCTTGCAAGACATAAAATAATTCACTCAGGAGAAAAACCATTTAACTGCACTGAATGTGAGAATTGTTTTACTTCATCCTCATCTCTTGCAAGACATAAAAGGATTCACACAGGAGTAAAACCATTTAAATGCCCCGAATGTGGGAAATGTTTCAAACAGACCTCACATCTTGCAACACATATAATGATTCACACAGGAGTTAAACCATTTAACTGCACTGAATGCGAGAATTGTTTTACTTCATCCTCATCTCTTGCAAGACATAAAATAATTCACTCAGGAGAAAAAACATTTAACTGTACTGAATGTGAGAATTGTTTTACTTCATCCTCATCTCTTGCAAGACATAAAAGGATTCACACAGGAGTAAAACCATTTAAATGCCCCGAATGTGGGAAATGTTTCAATCAGGCCTCACATCTTGCAGCACATAAACGTTTTCACACAGGAGAAAAGCCTTTTAAATGCTCTGAATGTGGGAAAGGTATTAGTGATGCTAGATCTCTTGCAAGACATAAAATGATTCACACAGGAGTCAAACCATTTAAATGCACTGAATGTGGGAAATGTTTCAATCGGGCCAACAATTTTGCAACACATAAAATGATTCACACAGGAGAAAAACCTTTTAAATGCTCTGAGTGTGGGAAAGGTTTTATTGAGGCTAGATCTCTTGCAACCCATAAAATGATTCACACAGGAGAAATACCTTTTAAATGCCCAGAATGTGGGAAAGGTTTTAGTGAGGCTAGATCTCTTGAAACACATAAAATGATTCACACAGGAGAAAAACCTTTTAAATGCCCAGAATGTGGGAAAGGTTTTACTGATGCTAGATCTCTTGCAAGACATAAAATAATTCACACAAGAGTAAAACCATTTAAATGCACTGAATGTGGGAAATGTTTCAATCGGGCCTCCAATCTTGCAACACATAAAATGATTCACACAGGAGAAAAGCCTTTTAAATGCCCAGAATGTGGGAAAGGTTTTAGTGAAGCTAGATCTCTTGTAACACATAAAATGAGCCACACAGGAGAAAAACCTTTTAAATGCCCAGAATGTGGGAAAGGTTTTAGTGATGCTAGATCTCTTGCAAGACATAAAATGATTCACACAGGAGTAAAATAATATATACATATTGCAGGGAACAAAGGGCATGTATAAGCACATGATCTTCTGGTATAGGATTTAGCTTAAAAGAGTATACAACTCACTTAAGTACATAAGGTATAAATAGACCAAGCAACCTCTCCCACCGTAATAAAGCATAAATCAAGCAAACAAAAAAAAACACATAAGGGATTTTCAGTTTTTTGCTTGATTTATGCTTTATTAAGGTGGGAGCGGTTGCTTGGTCTATTTATACCTTATGTACTTAAGTGAGTTGTATACTCTGTTAAGCTAAATCCTATAACAGAAGATTATGTGCTTATACGTGCCCTTTGTTCTCTACAATATGTATATATTATTTATATTCTTTTGTTATTGTGTTTAATAAAATTGGATTCTTTTTCTGCAAGCGGTGTGCATTTCTTATTTTTTCAGATTTATGTTTTTTGGGAAGCCTCATTTTTAGATTTTGCACCCTTTCTATGCGCAGTGTGCAGAATAACTGTGTTTTGGTTTATTTCACACAGGAGTAAAACCATATAAATGCACTGAATGTGGGGAATGTTTCAAACAGGCCTCAAAACTTGCAACACATAATATGACGCACACAGGAGAAAAAACATTTACATGCAGTGTATGTGGGAAATGTTTAACCTATGCTAATTCTCTTGCTCCACATAAAATAATTCACACAGGAGAAAAAACATTTAATTGCACAGAGTTTGGAAAATGTTTCAGTCAGGCCTCATCACTTGCAAAACATACGAGGATTCACAGAAGACAAAACCTTTAAAATGCACTCTATAGGGGTTATTCCGAAAGCACTGAAATTTAAGTGCAATTTTGGAGCTTTCGATTCAGTGTGGTTTGGCGACTCCATTTCGCCTACACTGCGGCAAGTTCACTATTCACTGCAGGGTCTCTGCATTGCGGCAAACATGGAGTCGCTGGACGCCGCCGGACTGCAGAAAAAACTAAACGGAACTCTGAATTTCTTCAAATTGTTGTTTAAAGCAATAGAAATGCATTAATAAATGTGTTATCAATGATAAAAAAAAGGTGTTACGGAATAAAAAAAACGGGGAATAAACGTTTTGGTCTAATACCAAAAATACAAAAAAGTGTTCTAAAAAATAAAAATATTTTTTGCTGAAAATGAAAAGAATTAACAGTTTAATAGCGAGAGTAAAAATGAAAATATTCTATGGGATTTGCCTGTTTAAACCTGTCGAACTGAATCACCGAAAATCAGGGCATTTCCCTAACACTTTGGTGCAGTTCGGCATCCTCTGGCTAGATTAACCCCATAGCGACCAATGATGTACCAGGTACATCCTATGAAAATGGTCGCTTAACGACTAAGGATGTAATGGTGTGCATGCGCGCGATGACGTCATGGAATTATCTAGAATATGTCAGAATCGGTCCAATTTATTCTGGCCCCCTAGCGGTATAAGTGTTAACTTTCAATACTGAAAGCGGTATCCCCGAGCCACCCTCGGGCCGATACTTACATGTCCCCGCAGTCACTGCAGCCGATTGCGATGTCACACTTCCTGGTTCACTCCTTGCAAGAAGAGAACCAGGCAGTGTGACATCGCAAGCGGCTGGAGGAGACTGCGGGGAGCAGCGATGGAGCGCAGGACATGTAAGTATCCAGCCCGAGTGTGGCTCGGGGATACCGCTTTCGGTACAGAAAGTTATCCCCGAGCCACAGTCGGGAAAACTGTCAGGGAGGTTAATAAGCTAAAGCAGTCAGGGTGCGTAGTTTGTCTCTTTAAAATGATTTCATGAACAAGCTGAGTTGGGGGAGGGCCTAGAGATGAAAGGGAGAGAGTTTGGGTAAAGGCCCGGACCCGAGTGAGAGGGAGTGAGTTTGGGCAAGAGACTGGACCTGAGTTTATGAGGAAGATTGCGAGGAATGGATCAGAACCAACAGGAGTGACGGCAGCTCTGTACTGAAGAAAGGGTGGGTGGGGTGGTGGCACTAGACTCCAGGTCCAAGTAAGGATATTACCCTGGTGATACAGCTCCAACCACCCAGTGGCAGCACCCCACGGTCTGTATGTTGTAAGCTAAATAAAAACAAACTGGTTGTATCCAACATAACCCTAGAAGAGCATCATACAATCTGCTTCAAAGTATTATCTAAGGTTAATGTTTAACCCAATCAACAAGGGTTAAGTGGAGCTCAATAGTTAGAAGTAAAATGATAATTGGGGCGGATCGCTCAAACACTTGTAGCGCTCACTCCCGGAGGAGCCGATGAATTTAACCTCGGGTTAGTCTCACCGCACAAGGGAATAAATATACACCAACACTGTTGTGGATTTTATAGATTATATACTTTACTGATCCCAATAAAGCGGCATATATAATGTAAACACGGTATATGAATGTCAGGACTTCGTAATACGGGAAAAACACGCGGTGGCAAAAGGAAAGTTTAACCCCTTCGTTTCTGGAATGTAAGTCCCGCGAAAGTAATGTCTCAAAAAGGTGTGTGTGATCTCAGGTACCCGGGTACTATATTCAACTGGCCAGTGAATGGAATGAGCAAATCTTCGGCTAGTCACGTTGGGGCCCTGTAGATTTAAACAATAATGCAGCGTGCTTCGTTAAACTTGGGACTGTGGCCTGGAAGGCCTCTCACCCATCCGTTAGACAATCTGTTCCGCTACCCGATCAAGGATGTCTCTCCGCTGGATTACACTGGAACTCTGTGCCACCGGATCCGCTTCTCCTGCTTGTCTGATCTCCGCAACGAGAACTACAGCCTACCGCCTGCACTCCCAATGGATCATCGCGGTCTCCTTACTCGGGGTCCAAACCGGAACTATGTCTCTGTGCAAAACCTCTCAGCGATATATAGATAGGTCTCCGCCAAGTCACTGTCTCTGATCAGCAGCACCTGCGAGGCAGCGCCTGCTCTGCGGCCTGGTCTCGATCCCTTGCAGTCTCACGTGCGTCTTCTACCTTTCGTCGCTTGGCTCACACTGGCTCTCCTTCGCACGAGGCTGCAGATGTCCTTGCTCTCTCCCCCACTTCCTGTCTCCACCGCAAAGCATGCTGGAAATTATAGTTCAGTCCTGTCCAGCATAGTCCATATTGCCTCTGTCTCCCTCTGGTGGCCACAACAAGTAAATGCGGTAAACACAGTCTTTTTGAGCAGCGCTACACACTATAGTCTTTTATCCCTCAAAAAACACTGTATTCACACAAAATTAACCCAATATTAGTGTAGCGCTCCCATACCCCAACTTATTTTTGCACAATTCTTATGTGTCTCTCATATATTTCTGAGAAATTCTTTTCTCCAAAGTTTTTAGGGAATGTGACACTTGAGATAGTCCCAGTTTTCTCTACTTCCCAGGCGTCAAATATTCACACTGCTCCGCCGAATATTCAACTCAGCTCCATTCCAGTTGGAGCCTTGGACCAGGCTCTGAGTATTCTGGCTCCAAGGTTTTAATTCTCAGCCAAATCTTTTTTAAAAAGCTCACAACGATTCCAAAAGTGGAAATAAAATTAATTTCTGATAAAAAATTGTATAAAATAACAGTTTTCCAGACGCGTTTCGCCCTATAGAACAGTGGGCTTCATCAGTGGAAAATAAACATGCATTAAAAACAAACCACGTTTGATATTTTTATAGTAGTAATGCTTAATTGTACTTATGTTAATTGAAAACACATGGATTCCCAACGTGTATGACTCTGAATACGTGGGCTGCTTAATGAGACCTCAGTGTTTCCTTATTTGTGCTCCCGTCTCCGTCCGGCCTCCACCGGAACCGGAAGCTGAAATGTATTCTGCAAGAATTCAATAAATATTAATACAATAAATATGTAAACCCATACTCACCAAGACAAGTTGATTAGTTCAAATCCGCACTTCTGATACCAAATTGAAATGTATTCTGCAAGAACATCACAGGAATGGCCACGGTCCAGTGATGATAGAGATAGCTGCTTTGTCACCCGACCCAGTGACCATACAGGAAACAACTCGAGTGAGAATAAAAGACCAGGACACAAATTCTGTCTTGGGTGTTTCTTATTACTCTGGGGCAAATTTCAAACATTCAGTCAGTTTTGTCAAAATAGGAGTGTCACAAATTCATGGATTACAAGCCAATAAAGAATCAATACGTCAGTAATATAGGAAACATGTTTTTTCTACTTTGGGCAGTACCTAGACTTACACAAACACTTCCTGTCCTTGCCTAGTAGGCACGACTAAATTGACGTCATAGCTATATCCTGCTTTTGGAATAAGAATGTTCCATAGGATATACATGAACAATTAAACATCTGTGTCCCTCCCTTCCTCTCGGCCAGCCAGCCTTTTTAGTTTCAAGAGGAAGTGGAGTTGAATAGAAAATTTGCACTCCTTAATAAAAAACAGGAAGCCAAGAGAAAGACCATACTCAGCATTATCTCATGAACACATTATGTATTTGCTGAGCAGTCAATCAGGCCCTATATATTTATATAGCTATCAAATATTACTAGAATATAGAAATATGTATACAGTGAATTAGCTACCATATTTCAATTTCCTTTCAATCTGTCTTTTGATCACGAATCACGTGATCATTAATTAAAAAAGAAAACTAAACTAAACTAGTGAACCTATTACAAGTGGGGTTACATTGT
The DNA here is from genome assembly GCA_009667805.1 of Leptobrachium leishanense. Lineage (NCBI taxonomy): Eukaryota > Metazoa > Chordata > Amphibia > Anura > Megophryidae > Leptobrachium > Leptobrachium leishanense. The sequence goes on along the minus strand of CM019068.1, from coordinate 147,759,042 downwards.
CATCATATTATACATATAAATCATTCCAATACGTAGAAATAAAAAAAAGAAAAAGAGAGGTTAGTAATTACTCATAAGAGGGGAACGTTGAAGAGGAATCAAAGTAGGTGGGGGTGGAAGTATAGGATAGGCTGGCATCATAGGTGAGTTAGAAACGCAACATTTCTCAAGGCACAGCATCAACAATTTGTAAAAAATGGCAACAAGAATAATGATAACGAGATACATTAAACCATGTAAAATAGTTGAACCTAGGCTACCAAAAATAGAACTAAGGCCACAGGTCCAATCAACTCCATCTAAGGGACTTGATACTTTCCTGAGTTGGGTTTGAATTTCCTCAATATCATGTATATCTTGAGAAACTTCACCTGAAATGTCATCAATGTGAAAACAACAATGGGTCAAATTAAGAAGATCACATACACCACCCTCCTTCATTAACAAATAATCAAGGGCCATACGATTCTGAATTACTGCATCTCTAATCTGATGTTGCTCAGCAGAAAGAACTGCTAGAGCATGTGTAGTGTGATTAAACAAGTCATCAAAATAAGTCTACAAAAAGGTTCATTTTAGAATACAAACGAGCAACACCATATGCGGGTAGCAAGATTCCACCAAATCGCTCTGCCTCAGAGGTTTTGACAGATATGGAGGAGCGACGAGAGCGATGTACAGTGTTATGTAGGTCAATGCACATACCAGACGGAACATAAGGGTGAATAGTATGAGATGGACCAATAAGACCCAAAACACATTCACCTACATAAGTTCTAGGTATTACCAAATATGCCCATTTACCACATAACCAGTAAAAAGGGGGGTTAAGGGGCAAGGTAGCATAAGCATCAATATAATATGTTGCAACCATTATCATACTAGAGTATGTGCCATCTTCCACTTGCAAGGTCCAATCTTTTGGACTGTTGGAATCATGTAAGTTAAGCTTCCCAAAAAATGCTACATTCCACACAGTATTTTTAAACAAAACATGGGTAGCATTAATTTGGGATGCGTTAATACATCCAAACATGAAATCAGCATAGTTGGTGTTGCCAACACTTACAGGGACAGTTTTATCCATCCATTGCCATAAACTTACACATTTATCTGGTATACCTGGGTTAGAACAAAGGGGGAGGACACTAACTTAGAATGCCAAGGGGTGCTGAACCAGGAAGAAGAACTATTACCGTAAAGAAAGGAAACACGAAAAGTGGCTTGTAGATTCATCTCAGAATTATTAGGGACATACATATGATCCATTATAACCTGGCAAGGAGGTTCCTTTCTGTTAGGTTCTGGTGAAGGCATTCTACCAGTAATGTTAAATCTCATTCGTATCACTGCAGTACCACGATGTTCCTGTAAGAGGGGAGCACATATAAAAGTGGCACCTGGATTGTTAGTAGTTTTAGAGAAAGTAGGCAGTGTAAACAAATCATCATCAAAAAGACTAAGATTCAAAGCAACTCCTTCATACGGTATACCATATTTAGAACTAGTTGGTTTGGCCATACATATCCAGCAGGAATTGTTGAAACCTGAAAGTTCATATATAGTCTGAGCAGCATATGCATAGTTATTAGGTCGATGCAAGTCTCTTTTCAAATGCATATTAAGAACTGGGGGACGAGCAAAGGAGATATTGTGGGGACCTACAATATCTTCCCAAAAACATCTGTGATAGTAGCATGAACTACCAGTAAGTATGATGAAAAAGATCATGATGATTAAAAGCAAACCAACAAAAATAAAACAGTTCTTGGAAAAAGAGCAAAACATCTTGGTAGTAGTTCTAGCAATAGACACTGCAAGTGTAAAATCAGAGTTAATACAATATGTATTACTTTGTGAAAAAGGAAAGTTCATCAAAAAATAAACAGTTTGTGTAAATGAGGGAAAAAAGTACTACTCTTCAGGTTGAATAGGACAGTTAATAGGCATAAAAAATAAATTGGGGGGGACGATTCTTCAGCTGGGAAACCAGCCAACAGGTTAGCAGGGGCTTACAACTGCTGAGGCCCACACTCCAGATTCATCAGCGGGATACGTCACAGGAGGAGGTCATCTAGAAGCAGGGGTCAGCAATTAGACGTCTGGGGTTGAGGTCACAGGTGGATCAGGAATGAAGTCATCAGGGATGAATGGCGCTTTCTTTATCCTTGATGCATGGATCCAGGAAGGTGATTCATCAGTCAGCACGGCGGTTCTGGTCACAACAAGGACGGTAGTCGGCTCTCCATATGGTGGATCAATGGTTTTGTGACGATGCAGGGCCTTCACGAGCACTCGATCTCCTGGAACAAAACGGTGAGTAGGATCTGTGGAGAGAGGCGGAAAAGAGCAGGAGACCGTTCTATGGAAATCATGCAATGTTTTAAGCAATTGAGTAACATATGCTTCTCTAAATTCATCCAGATCACCTGGTAACATTACCAGGGGACCTTGCTTAGGAATCCATGGGGTAGGAAAGGGTCTTCCCATTAGAACTTCAAAAAGGGAGAGACCAGTGACAGAATGGGTGGTCATTCTTATTTCTGCAAGAATGGCTGGAAGGTAATCTGGCCAGTTCTTGAAGGTACCCTCAGTAGCTTTGCTAAGTTTATTTTTGATATTTCTATTTTGCCGTTCCACGATTCCGGAACTTTCCGCATGGTATGGGCAATGGAACTTCCATTGAATGGCCATTAATTTTACCAATTCCTGTGTGATCTTGGAGGTAAAGGCAGGACCATTATCTGAATCAATAGATATGGGGCATCCATATCTGGGTATTAATTCTTTACAAAGAATTTTGGCAACAGTTCTGGCATTTTCTCTTGCAGTAGGGAAGGCTTCAGGCCATCTAGAAAACTTGTCAACTATTACCAGAAGGTATTTCAGGTTACCTTTTGCAGTGGGCATGTGTGTAAAATCAATTTGGAGTTCCTGGAATGGACCATTAGCTGGCGGTAGGTGTTGAGTTTTAATTTTTGGGCCCTGTGTATTATTTCTGGCACATATAAGGCAACGAGAAAGTTGGGAATTAATCATAGCCTTAAGATTACAAACAGAAAAATGTTTAGCCATTTCGCTGTATGTGAGTTTGGGAGATCTGTGGCCAGGACCGTGAAAAGAAAAAATAAAGATTGGCGCTACTGCAGCAGGTAGGCCCACTCTCCCTCCTTTCTCATAAATTCTAACATCAGGCGGAATTTCTTGAGACTTCACAAGGCCTTCTGAGGCCCAATGATAAACAGCAGCTTCAGTAGCACCTGCCTGGAGTTCTTTAAGCATCCATTTCTGGGGCAGCAGAAAAGGAGAAAGGTAGCAGGTGACAATTGGAGGGTGAGGAACAAGAGAAATGGTAGGAGATGAAAGAGCAGCAGCTTTAGACTTAGCGTCAGCAAAGTGATTGCCACGAGAAACAAAAGAGTCAACAGGATCATGACCTTTGCATTTGACAACAGCAAGACGAGAAGGTAATAGAATAGCAGACAGGAGATCAGAAATCAAATCAGAATGAGAAATATGACGTCCATCAGCCATAGTAAAACCACGGCGATGCCATAATGCACCAAAATCATGCACAACACCAAATGCATAACGAGAGTCAGTATAAATGGTGACAGGGAGATCTTAAAAAAGTTTACATGCAGCTGTTAAAGCAAAGAGTTCCGCAGCTTGCGAAGAATTTGAAGGAATGGAAGCAGATTCATGCACAATGTCAGGCAATTCAACCACAGCATAACCAGTCAGATACTGTGAATCAGAAGGACGAGAACAGGAGCCATCAACAAAGATATGACGAATATCAGGACCTTCTAGAGGAGTGTCAGAAATATCAGATCTAGGAGAGGTCGTTAGTTGAATGAGCGGAAGACAATCATGTAATTCGCGAGGCTCCTCATGGTCTTCGCTAGGCTTGTGCACCGATTTTTTTTTCGGTTCGATTCAGTTTGATTTTTCGGATTTTTAAACTTTTCGATTCGGCTCGTTTCGACCGATTTCGGTTTCGATTCGATTCGGTTCGGCCCGTTTTTCGGGTACTTTTTTTTTCGGAATTTCGACCATTTTTCGTATTTTCGTGTCACTGGGCTCGGTTTTTGTATCGACTTTTCGTAATTTCGAAAAATTTTCATTTTTCGGAATTGCACATTTTTCGGAATATCGACCATTTTTCGTATTTTCGTGTCATTTTGCCCGTTTTTTGTATCAACTTTTCGTTTTTTTCGAAAATTTTCGTTTTTCAGAAAATTTTCGTTTTTACAAAAATTTCGTTTCGGAAAATTTTCGTTTTTCGGAAAATCTGTTCTCCTCGTTTGACACATTTCAAGTCCATTCGAAAAATCCGAAAATATTTCGTTTCGGCTCGGAAAACATTTCGGATCTGAAATTTTCGGATCTAAAATTTTTCGGAAATTCGGCCGCATCCGAAAACACGAATCGGGAAATTTCGTGAAAATTCCGAAATTCCGAAACCCGAAACGCACATCCCTAGTCTTCGCGTAGATGCAGAAGAGCGTTAAGAACAGCAGAAGGACCAGAAGTAACAGAAGAGTATTGACAGACAAATTGGAGGTAGAAGTTAGTACAGTTTCATAACCAGACAAACGTTGGGAAGAAATGTGCTGGGTAGAAAGGTTACGAAGTACATGCAAGACATTGTGTTGTGTATGGAGAATCGTGTCAGTACCTAGGGTTAAGAACAGAACTGTTTCCACAGCCATGGCACAGGCAGCCAAGGAGCGGAGACAATTTGGCATTCCCTGAACAACAGGTGGCATGACTTTTGACAAAATTGCAGTTGGACGCAGCGCCCCCCCGTGGACCTGTGCAAGAACAGCCGCCATTGTGCGCCCATCCTCCCTACAGTAGAGGTGGAAAGGCAGTTTATAGTTCGGTAGCCCCAGTGCTGGTGCAGTAGCCAACAGTTCCTTTAACGTATCAAAGGCAGACACCATGTGTCTGTTCCACCATAATAGGAACAGTCTGGTATTCAGTGACGACAAAAATTCACCATCCCTAGAAAGGACAACATGTCTGTTTTGGAGGCAGGACGCTTGAGCTGGAGCAGGCTCTGAATGCGGGACGGTGAGAGGACATGAGATCCCTGAGAGAGAATGAAACCCAAATATTCAACAGAGGTAGAGCAAAATTGCATCTTTTTTCTGGACACCTTGTGGCCTTCTGAGTGTAGATGGATGAGGAGAGCAACAGAGTCAGTGTGACATGCAGCTTGGCTGGGGCTACAAAGGAGGAGGTCATCCACATACTGTAGTAAGGTGGAGCCTTCCGGCGGACTTTAACTCAAAAGAGTCTCACGCAGTGCCCTTGCAAAGGTAGCCGGGCTATCAATAAATCCCATAGGTAATACTGACCACGAAAACTGACTACCTTCAAACGTAAAGGCCAAAATGTGTTATGTATCTGGATGTACTGGTACAGAAAAAAAGGCATTTTTTAGGTCTATGACTGTAAAATGTGTGGAATCAAATCCAGGGGGCGTGGCCGGACGTTGCAGCACGCGGTCGCATGTAAGGAGAGCTCCTGAGACCGGCGCTGAATTTTCATTACTTGCGGCTAAACAAAAGCAACCCCGGGGCTGAAATTTCACCCACAGCTGGGTGACACTTCCTGGCTCCCAGATGGTGCCCCCTAAGGCGCAACGAGCGTTGGAACCGACAAAATCGGCGAAAAAAGACCGGGTTCGTGAGGCCCAAGATGGCGGATCTCCCTCCTCTGTTTCCTCTTTTACAACGGAAGCGGCTGTAGCAGGCCCACCCTGCATGTCTGACACCTTACCACCTTCAGAAAGCAGACTACATGCCATGCTGCAAGAACTTCGATCTGCTATACAAACGGATCTTAAAGAGGCGCTGCAGGAGCTGAGGCGCGATGTACAAGACCTGGGTGAGAGGACAGACTTTTTGGAGTCTAAGACAGACGACTTGTGTTTGGCCCATAACGATTTAGTGGATCGCCATATAGCTTTGCAGACAGCACATGACACCATGGCAACGAAATTAGCTGATTTGGAAGACCGTTCACGGCATAACAATGTACGGATCCGGGGCATTCCGGAGGCAGTAACCCCTGCTGATCTTCAGCCCTATATTATGGAACTTTTCCAGATCCTGGTACCAACGTACTCGTCACAGGATTTCCTGATGGATCGGGCACACAGACTGCCACGTGCCAAGAATCTGCCGCCTTCAGCTTCTAGAGATGTTCTAGTCCGGGTGCACTTTTTCCACGTTAAAGAAACGTTAATGAGAGCGTCACGGAAATCTATGCCTCTGCCTTCTCCGTATGCTGAAGTTTCTTTCTACGCAGACTTGTCAACAGCTACCATGTCTAAAAGAAGGGAATTCTCGCCCTTCACGAAAATTTTACGTGACCACAACATGGCGTATCGATGGGGATTTCCCACAAAGATCTTGTTATGGAGGGAGGGAGTCTTGCACGTTATCCCTGATCCCCTCACTGGCATGCGTTTGCTGACGGAATGGAAAGTCGTGTCTGAGTTTACTCCCCCTCGGGAGGAATCATCTTCGCCGCTGAAGGTTTCTCCAGAGTGGCACCGGGTCCGGCCAAAATGAGGTGCTCTGGCCCTGCGTTATCCAGCTCCTGGGCGTGGTTCTATTATTTCGCCTGGTTGTTTTCCGTCTCCTTGGGCGTCAGAACTCCTTCACGGATGCCGGACTGACCCCTTTTGATCCACCTCAAATGGGCGCTCCTGGGGGCCTGCTCGGTTCTTTTATTCGGCAAGCCCCGAGGCCTTCCAATGGCCTGTAAATTGGCACGGTCACCTTCTCAGGAGAGTTGGGACTGTTGTTTCCCCTATTGGAGTTTTTTCTTGACCTGTTTTTTTTTTCCCTACTTATACCAATCTGCTGTGTTGATTGACTCCACTTAGCTGTGCTCATGGAGTGCAGTTTTTTTTTTTTTTTCTCTGATGTTTGGTCGGGTTTTTTCTTTTCTCTTTTTTTGTTCTTTTTCTTTTTGTTTTTTTCTGGTTCGACTTATGTATGTACTGTATGTATTGTTTGTTTGTTTGGTAAGCACTATGATATACGGTTCCAGGTGCTATTGTGTGCAGGAGAGTCCCTCCATTCTCTTGAGGAGATTGTCTGTCCTGACCGTTGTGAGATCTAGAGGGCTGGGCGTAACCAAAAATGAGTAACCCTCACTTCCAGATTTATTCCTTAAATGCTCGGGGCTTGAACACTCCGTACAAACGCCATGCTTTATTTCGCGACCTGCATAAGTCTCAACCGGCTATTGTATGTTTGCAAGAGACTCACTTTTGTAAGAGGCGTCCGCCGTTTTTGAAATCGCGCATGTACACTGAGGCCTACCACTCCACTGCTCTGACGAAGTCCAAAGGTGTTTCGATCCTGTTCCATAGAGACTGGACCTTTGTGTGTTCGGCTCAGTATGTAGATCCGTTGGGCCGCCTCGTGATTCTTGTGGGCACGCTGAATGAATTACCAATCACTATTGCTAACCTATATCTCCCTAATGATAATCCGGTTTCTTATCTGCGGAAAGCTTTTGGTAGAGTGACAAAAATGTCTAGTGGTACGATGTTCCTATGTGGGGACTTTAATTGCACTCCTGACCCCGATGTTGACACTCAGGCGAACCAATCTCGCCCCCATTCCCGCTCCCCCCGTCCTCTAGTAAACAACTAAGGGAATTTATGCATTCGTTTGACCTATATGATACTTGGAGGATATGTCACCCCAATACACGTGATTACACATATTTTTCTCATGTCCATTCCTCATATAGTAGAATTGACTTGTGTTTGATACATAGCTCAGCTTTGTCTCATTTCTTGGAGGCGACCATTGGTATCATTACGTGGTCTGACCATGCTCCGCTTACACTTACTTTTGAGGCTGCTTTTCCACCGAAGGGTATGGGGAATTGGAGGCTCAATGACTCACTCATTGTAGATAGGGATGACGTGACAACAACGGTACAACTCCTTCAGGAGTACTTCACGACGAACGTGACTGGGGACGTTACAACATCGTCGATATGGTTGGCCCACAAAGCTGTGGTGCGAGGACATTTTATACAGAGAGGAGCGCAACGTAAACAACGTTTTAATGCTCAGATGACTGCCCTTACACGACGAATCACGGTATTAGAAACCCAGAATAAATCCTCGCCTACCCCTAATATTATCGCTCAGTTGATTTCGCAGCGCCGCGAGTTGGAACACCTTATGCTCCAAATCACTGCGCACTCAATTAGACGGCTTAATTATGCTCATTATACCCAAGGGAATAAACCGGGGAAATTGCTGGCGTCTAAATTGAAAGGGAAAAGAATGCAAACCAACATACCGTACTTACTGGATGCTAATAACGTAAAAATTTATAACCCAGCCCTTATTACTGATGAATTTGCACGTTATTATGCCTCCCTGTACAACCTAGGATTGGACCACACCATGCCGTCCCCTACCCAGGACGATATAGATCTCTTTCTTCAGGCGGCGAGCCTCCCCTCCCTCTCTCCCTCTCAGGCTACAGGTTTGCTTGCTGCGTTTACGGAGGAGGAGGTACTTAAGGCTATTAATGCACTTCCAAAAAATAAAGCCCCAGGCCCTGACGGCTTTACGAATCTGTATTATCAGGTATTTGCTCCTTCACTGGTTCTGACTCTTACCCTGCTTTTTAATGACATTAAGAACACTGGCATCATCCCTCCGGAGATGCTGCAGGCAACAGTAGTGACCCTGCCTAAGCCTGGTAAACCCCCGACACACTGTGCCAACTTCCGCCCTATTTCCCTGTTGAACGTAGACGCCAAACTGTATGCTAAATTACTGGCTACTAGGTTGGCCCCCTACTCCCGTCATTGATCGCGACTGAACAAACCGGCTTTGTCCCGGGCCATCAAACATGTGACAACACTCGACGTTTTTATGATATAATCGACTTGGCCCATAGGACTAATGCCTCCGGACTCCTGCTGGCATTGGATGACGAAAAGGCGTTCGATCGCCTGCATTGGGGGTATATGCGGAGGGTGTTACTTAAGTTTGGTCTCCCAGAACAATTTGTACACAGTATTATGGCCCTTTACTCTGCTCCGTCGGCGAAAGTTTTGGCATCGGGGTTTTTATCCTCCTCTTTCCACATAACCAATGGCACCCGACAGGGTTGTCCATTATCCCCGTTAATATTTATTCTGGCCCTAGAACCCTTAGCGCTGCAGATTAAGATTTCCCCGGCAATCAAAGGTATGTCGACCCCGAATGGGGAGCACAAGCTGGCACTTTTCGCGGACGACATACTGCTTTTTTTGACCACACCGGAGATCTCGCTTCCTTCCCTGTTTCACCTCCTTGATAGCTTTGGCGCGTTATCTTACTATAAAAATAATGTGAGTAAAACACAAGCTCTCCCTATAAATATGGCTGCTTCATCCCTCAGCTCTCTGCGTAGTAAGTACCCTTTTGATTGGCGCTCTACCTCTTTAAAATACTTGGGAATCTCCCTTTCTAAATCGCGAGGCACCATCCTTAAGGAAAACTTCACACCACTATTGAACTCCATCGAGAAGCAGCTCTCTACATGGAGCACAAATGAATCCTCCTGGTTGGGTCGTATGGCGGCCATAAAGATGTGTATTCTACCCCAAATTTTATACTATTTCAGAAATATCCCTGTTTTTATACCGGCGCATTTATTGCTCCGGCTGCAAAAAATGCTCCATGCGCATATTTGGAAAGGGAAGCCTCCTCGAGTATCGGCCTCTACGGTCACTGCGCCGCGACGTAACGGAGGGTTGGGTTTTTTGGATCTACAATCGTACTATAAAGCAGCCTTACTAGCCCAACTGTTGTCGTCAATGCATTTAAAAGAATCACCTCTATGGTTACAGTTGGAGAATGCCATGATTTCTCCATATAAACTTCATGACCTGATGTGGCTTCCATATCTCCCTAGGAATAGCACCATGGGCCTGCTACCCGCCTCGATGCTCTCCCTTATGTCCTGGCGCCAGTGGGGTCGTCCGTTGGTACGGCCTTATGACTTATTATGTCTCGCCCCGCTCAGAGTTCTGTGTCGCTTTAGCCCCGACTTAAATTTAGACTCTTGGTTCTTGCGCGGCTTGACGAATGTGTGGCAGCTCTTTACACCCCGCTCTCTGAAACCCTTCCCCGACTTGGTACAGGAGTTTGCCATCCCATTGAGTGACTGTTTCACTTACCTACGTGTGAAGCACGCCTTACACCAGAAGGGCCTGACCTCTTTCACAACTATGAACCTTTCAGCTTTTCACAAATTGTGTATGGGGAAGAAATGTCAAATGAAACCATTATCTCTCTGCTACAACAGTCTCCTAACCCCGACCCCACCTAAAAAATTACCCTATATGGTTAAATGGGAAAAAGACTTAGCTTTCACGCTCTCCGTAGATGACTGGTCATATGCCATGGACACAATATACAAATATTCTAGAAGCACCAATCTACGCGAGGCCCATATCAAACTACTGTGCAGATGGTACTTAACACCAACCCGATTGGCCCATATTTCGGGGAATACCGGCTCCTGCTGGAGATGCCTTACCGGCCTCGGTTCTCTACTGCATATATTTTGGTTATGTCCCACGCTAGGGGGTTATTGGGGAAAAATAAGCAGACTGATCTCCCACTGTACTTCACTCATACTCCCACTATGCCCGAAATTGTACCTCCTACATATTATACCTATTACTATTCAGATCCGTCACAGGAGGTTTATTTCTATGGTGCTGGGGACAGCAAAAACAGTTATAGCGAGACATTGGCGTTCCTCACTATGTCCCTCTATGAAAGAGGTTAGGATTGCCCTCGAAAGTGTTTTTCAATATGAAGAAATGTTCCATACCGCGAACAATTCAATGTGCCAGTTTTATGATACATGGGAGGGATGGAGGGTGTTTGTTGAGTCTGGAACCTTGATATAAGACACTTTACCATGTACGACTGTAGTGCTGCCTTGTTTTGTGTTTTATGTTAGTTTAGGATTTTATCTGTTATTGGAAAATGGAGTCCGCACAAATACTATCGGATACTATTGATACTTCATTTGACTTGTCTAGTGTCAAAGCTGCGAATTTATGTCCTTTATCTTTGAAGTTTCCTTCTTTTGGCAATGTTGTACCATTCTATGTGTGAACTCCAATAAAAAACTTTTATATTCAAAAAAAATAAATGTGTGGAATCTGGGGGTATGGAGGTGAGAAGGGTTGGGAGGTCAGGTACAATTGGAGAAATAGGAATTATGATTTCATTGAGAGATCTGAAATCCTGAGTAAAGCGATATCCATCTCCTTTAGGCACAGGATTTACAGGAGTGTTGTACGAACTTACAATGGGACGCAGAATGCCAGTAGCAAGGAAGCGGTGAATGAATTCCCGTATTCCTTCAACTTTAGCAGGTGACAGATTATATTGCTTGTGATAGACAGGAGTAGCAGATGCTTTTAATTTTGCAGAATATGGGGTGCAAGAGATTGAACCCACATCATATTCGTCAATTGCCCATACATCCGAATGTACACACAATTCGAGATCAGGTGCTGAAAGGAAAGCACAGTGAAGAGGAGAGAAGGAATGGGAGGAAGAGTGAGGGGGAGAGCAGGGGGGGGCTGATGGGGGATGAAGTGTGCTGGGAGCAGCTTCAATAGAAAAGAATGGTGAATCCACATGTAAAGATCCAGATGGCATGCAGATAATAGACACAGCAAGCAAAGAAAGCAAATCTCTGCCTAGCAAATTAACAGGACAGGTAGGGAGAACATGAAAAGAATGAAACACAGAGGCAGGAGAAGAATTTGAAGAAATAGCAATGGGTGGGGTGACAAACGTTTCTGTTAGGACTCCATTAATCCCCAAAAATGGCGTCTCAGCAGGTTTAATTGACCACAAGCACCACTCTATTGTAAGCGTCGAATTTGTAGCACCCGTATCCACAAGGAATGGGGTTTTATGATCCTCCAAATTAAGGATCACTAGGGGCAAATGGTCAACTGTTTCTGAAACCTGAACACATGAGATGGAGCATGCCTCTGGCCACATCATGCATTTGATTGATTTTGCCAATCAATCTTATGACGAGGTGGATCACAGGCATTGTTAGGAGAGGTAACAGCTTGTTGGAGATCGTGACTGGGGGTTCATAGCAGTATTGCCAATGTTCCTGGGATTATGAGGGCATTCATTACGCCAGTGATTTGGATCACCACAAATGAAACAAGTACCGTGTGGGGTGTTGAGGACGATAATAAGTCCGTTTAGGGCGAGGACCATTATTACCTGGTGGACCTGAAGGACTGTTAAAAACAGCTAACATATATTTAGAATGCTGCAGGTCAAAGCAACCAGCAGAATCTTTAACAAGGAGCCTATTATTAAGATCAATAGGTACCACTGTTGGCCAGTTATCAATAACCTGTTTAGCAATTCTCTGGGTATCATCTCTGAGATTACCCATGAGAGTTTGAGTGTAGAGGAGACCTATATCTCCATCTAATGTCATGCCGGCATCCTCCTTCCAGTTCTTATGGAACCGGTGGACGAATTCGGTGACAGATTCTTTGGCATTTTGTTTGCATGCAATGGCTGCGACCATAGAACGTCAAGCTCCATAATTACGAGTCCATCCATCACAAACTTCTGTCCACATATCATCAATCTGGACCGATGTTTGTAAAGGCAAATTTTGGGGTGTAATAGGGGCACCCATTAGAGGAGCATGGAGGGGTTGAAGTGAGAGAACACGAGTCCAATCAAAACCAGTGTCATCAGCATATCCCATGACACCGTTAATGATCAACTTGTAATCTTCCTGAGTTAATTGCAATCCTCGTGTCGCCCGTTTAAGATATTGTGTTGTCGCGGTCGTGGAAATTCGGGGACTAGGAGAACCCTTAATTATCGAATTTAAGGTTCCTATATCAGGGGGCATAATAACGACATTATTTCCTGCAATTAAATAGGGCATCTGATATCTAGCAGGGGGGTTGATAGTTTTGCCAGATTGGGTCCTAGTTATTATGTTCTGAAGTTGGGGTTCAAATTGGTCAATAAAAGATTGCATTTGGGGAGAGTATCCTACACGGTTGGGTTTGGAAGTGGATACAAATGAAGATGTACTGAATTTAGACATAGGGGTTTTATTTTGCCAATCATATGTGCTAGTTTCATCTTGTTCTGTGTCAGATTCTGTTTCAACATGGGGTATTCCTACGATAGCACCTAAAACACCTATATTTTATGTTAGGGCTTCGGGGGAAGGCAGAGGATTAGTAGTGGTTTCAATAGTTGTAATCACAGCTGCCAAAGTCTTAGGGTCAAGGCTGGGATAAAGGGAAGAGGGTTTGGGAGTAGGTTGTGAAAGGGCAGGAGGAGAGGAATTGTAAGGTGGGGGATTATCTATGGACCATGATACATCTTTAGGAGTTTTAGAAATGGGGTTATATGAAGAGGACAAGTGAATCCACACTTTACCACATTCCTTCATTTATTTTCTATCCCAATTTGAGTCAGGTTGGAAATATGGGAAAGCTTTCTGGTCGCCAAGACATAAGCCTTTTATCATGGACATATGATAGGAAGAGAAGCTTCCTGAATTTGGGAATGGATCAAAAGAATGCATAGCTGTAGTCCAACCAGCAAGACAATCTATAAAGGGCGTGGTGAAATATCCGCCAGCAACACGTTGTACATAATCGGCGGGCGTTTCAGCAGGGCCATTTTGGGGCATTAACTTCTTATTGAAGTGCTTAACTAATTTGCCCGTTGTTTTTGGATCTATGTGGGAGGATTTTTTGGCACCCATATCGCAAAAAAAAGGTGCGGTGGAGGGGGGAAGGAGAAGGGCCAGTGCAATTAAAAGGGTGAGAGGGAAAGGGTCGCAAAAATGCGCAGTTTCCTCTATTCTCACTGAGCCAAATCACAAAACAGCAATCTCCATTCTATTTAAAATCTTTTTAACTACACTATCAGGGAGAACACGCACAAATAGGAAATAACAAGTAGTCAGGTAAATAGGGACCCAATTCTCGGAACGGGAAACTTAAAGGTATTAATCTTTTAAAATATAATACTCTTTACAACACAATTCAAATGTGAGTCACTAACAGCGGGGACATCCAACAATTGATCAAGGAAACAAAGAGAAAGGATCACTATTCTTTACCCAGACGATTGTAAAAAATCCTATTTTTCATTCACCATCACTCAAACAATCAAATCATTCAAAAGAAACTCTTGCACTATCAAAACAAATAATGCGAGTTCGAAAATTTGAACAAGCAAGTTATCTATGATGAATATTAGGTTCAATAAATATTAATACAATAAATATGTAAACCCATACTCACCAAGACAAGTTGATTAGTTCAAATCCGCACTTCTAATACCAAATTGAAATGTATTCTGCAAGAACATCACAGGAATGGCCACGGTCCAGTGATGATAGAGATAGCTGCTTTGTCACCCGACCCAGTGACCATACAGGAAACAACTCGAGTGAGAATAAAAGACCAGGACACAAATTCTGTCTTGGGTGTTTCTTATTACTCTGGGGCAAATTTCAAACATTCAGTCAGTTTTGTCAAAATAGGAGTGTCACAAATTCATGGATTACAAGCCAATAAAGAATCAATACGTCAGTAATATAGGAAACATGTTTTTTCTACTTTGGGCAGTACCTAGACTTACACAAACATTTCCTGTCCTTGCCTAGTAGGCACGACTAAATTGACGTCATAGCTATATCCTGCTTTTGGAATAAGAATGTTCCATAGGATATACATGAACAATTAAACATCTGTGTCCCTCCCTTCCTCTCGGCCAGCCAGCCTTTTTAGTTTCAAGAGGAAGTGGAGTTGAATAGAAAATTTGCAATCCTTAATAAAAAACAGGAAGCCAAGAGAAAGACCATACTCAGCATTATCTCATGAACACATTATGTATTTGCTGATCAGTCAATCAGGCCCTATATATTTATATAGCTATCAAATATTACTAGAATATAGAAATATGTATACAGTGAATTAGCTACCATATTTCAATTTCCTTTCAGAAGCAACAATAACACATGACGAAACACCACCAACCACTCCTTGGTCGAATCGAAAATGTAAAAGCCGAAACCGGAAGTTGTTGTACCGCGGTACGAAGGGAAAATAAAACTGACCCTAAATCCCCTATCGACCATCCCTATAGTCGGACCAAACTACAAAGCCGGAACCGGAAGTTGTTATACCAAGGCACAAAGGGAAAGTGAAACTGATTACGATTCCCTTATCAGCCATCTCTATGGTCGGATCAAAATACAATGCCGAAACTGGAAGTTATTAAACCTTAACACAAAAGGGAAAAAGAAGCTAATTATGAGTCCCTTACAATCATTTTTGCCCGCCTTGGTATTCTGGTCTAATAAAATTATTATTACTAAGTCTATTTAAAACATTAAAACTAATAGAGACGGAAAACTTATGTTAAATCGGAAGCTAAGGCTACTAATAAGCCAAAATCTTCAACCTTTAGGATTAAATACATTAAACCCCTTATAAAAAGTGACACAATTCAAAGTCCTTGTTCAACCCTTTAGGGATTAAAGTGCCTAACATGAAGGTAAGTTTCATTTCTTCCTGATTCAACTTTTGAACAAAGTTTTCCCCTCTCCAATTCCTTCTTACTTGTTTGAGAGCTAAAAAAACGGTTCCTCCTATGGAACAATTGTGTTTTTCTTTAAAATGAGATGATAGGGAGTGCTGCTCGCAGGGCCGGATTAACATAGGGGCGGATGGAGCGGCCGCTCCAGGCCCCCTTCTCAAAATAGGCCCACAGCAGCCCAGCCAAGAGGAGCCGCTGGCCGGCCTGCCAGACCCACACTGCAAGGCCGATGCAGCTGCCAGATCTGGATGATGTGGCGCGGCCATATAGTGGAGAGGCAGATTAGACAGGCCGTGCGTGGAAGCGATCAACACGTGATTGGAGGTATCCGGTCACGTGCCCCAGCGGGGGTAGCTTATTTGATTACAAGGGAGGGGGTTAAGGCACACAGTGCGCAGGCTTGCAGATGAATCTGCCCAGCCCACACAGCAAGTCAGCCCAGGCCACCGGCATGAGGAGGATTGACTTTTCCATGCGCTACACTTTTTTCCCCCTAATATGTAATAGGAGGGCGGAGCAAGCAGCAGTGAAGGGGAAGGAGAGCAGGCCCACCAGGAAGAGCAGCATGCTGACCATCGGCCACACCCACCCCCGACGGCAACAACAGGGGGGGAGATCCCCATGAGAGCAGCAGGGCCTGGCTTGCCTGGGTGCCCTCCAGGAGTAGGCTGGATGTGATGCTGCAGACTGCCATTCTGGCAGCATAGTGTCTCTTCACATGTGCAGGACGTTCAGTGCACACACTGCCCTGCCTTCAAGGCCAGTCTCTCTCTGGCTGGCATTGCAAAGGCAGGATGTCAGCAGGGGTGCAGGTTCCTCACATCCCAGCTGCTCTGCATCCTGCATGATCAGAGACACAGGCAACAGGAGCTCTCCCTGCTTTCATCTACAGATCACCATGAACTGTTACAGGACAGGTAAGAGGAGCCTTCTGTGCTTAAAACAAAAGGAAGCCCCTACCATGTGTCAGGGAGCAGCTGTCTTCTGAATCCCATGTGTTAAAGGACTAAGGTGTTAGCCGGAGGCAGAATTAATATCTGGAAAGTGAGATGTGCTCCCTCTCCCCTCCATCAAACACAGTTACTGATAGAATCTACATTCTGCAGATCAAACAGCCTGTAACCCCTGCATAACCAGATCCCTACCTGTAACCCCTGCATAACCAGATCCCTACCTGTAACCCCTGCATAACCAAATCCCTACCTGTGACCCCTGCGTAACCAAATCCCTACCTGTGACCCCTGCGTAACCAAATCCCTACCTGTGACCCCTGTGTAACCGAATCCCTACCTGTAACCCCTGCATAACCAGATCCCTACCTGTAACCCCTGCGTAACCAAATCCCTACCTGTGACCCCTGCGTAACCAAATCCCTACCTGTGACCCCTGCGTAACCAAATCCCTACCTGTGACCCCTGCGTAACCGAATCCCTACCTGTGACCCCTGCATAACCGAATCCCTACCTGTGACCCCTGTGTAACCAAATCCCTACCTGTGACCCCTGCGTAACCGAATCCCTACCTGTGACCCCTGCATAACCGAATCCCTACCTGTGACCCCTGCATAACCGAATCCCTACCTGTGACCCCTGCATAACCGAATCCCTACCTGTGACCCCTGCGTAACCAAATCCCTACCTGTGACCCCTGCGTAACCAAATCCCTACCTGTGACCCCTGCGTAACCAAATCCCTACCTGTGACCCCTGCGTAACCGAATCCCTACCTGTAACCCCTGCGTAACCGAATCCCTACCTGTGACCCCTGCGTAACCGAATCCCTACCTGTGACCCCTGCGTAACCGAATCCCTACCTGTGACCCCTGCGTAACCAAATACCTACCTGTGACCCCTGCGTAACCAAATCCCTACCTGTGACCCCTGCGTAACCAAATCCCTACCTGTAACCCCTGCGTAACCGAATCCCTACCCGTAACCCCTGATTAACCAGATCCCTGTCCCACATCCCTACCCGTAACCCCTGATTTTCCAGATCCCCTGTCCCACATCCCTACCGGTAACCCCTGATTTTCCAGATCCCCTGTCACACATCCCTACCTGTAACCCCTGACTGAGTAGCATCAGTGCGCCAGGAGGGGTTTAAGAGCAGGGTCTGACTTTTTCATTTTATTTCTATAAAAAGGCCCAGCAAACTCCTCAGCACCAGGCCCATGATACTCTTAATCCGGCCCTGGCTGCTCGTATCCTCTATTAATGTTTCTTATATGTTCCGCTATCCTATTGTGCACTAGACTACTGCTCAGAATATGTCAGAATCGGAATGCTAGGGAGGTTAATCGACCAACCGATTAGTTGTTTTAACCCTAGAATTATCCACTAACTGCCCAGGGTTTTCCTGCTGGTTGGGAGCTAGAGGTTCATGTTTGGGATCTTTGGAATGGCCAGTAGGGATGAGCTGTTCGGTTCGATCGGCTCGGCGTTCGCATCAAACATAGCCTGTTCGCATGTTCGCGAACTATGGACATTTCCGCCTGTTCGCCGCATGTTCGCCCACAATGCACCACAATGCACTTTTCCACTGGCCTGAAGCTTGTAATTGGCTACAGCCTTGCACCTGACCACAGGTCAGGTGCAAGACAGGTTCAAGACTATGCCAATCACGTCTCAGAGTCCTGATTGGGCAAATTTTGCCCAATCATGAGCTCACAGAGCTAAGTCCCGCAGCACACTATATAAGGTTTCACACAGCACTTCAGCATGCGTTTGAGAGGAGATTGTTGTTGTGTTAGTGTGTGTTCTCACTGCCAGTCTGCCACCAGCTACTGGGGGGGTCTCATTTCTACAAAAATATCTGGGAATTGTTCTAATCTGTGAGTTCTCACTGCCACCCAGTATTTTGGGGGTCAGTAATTGCTACAAAATATTTGGGAATTGAGGTGATCTGTGTCTTGTCACTGCCACGCAGTATTTTGGGGGTCAGTAATTTCTACAAAATATTTGGGAATTGAGGTGATCTGTGTCTTGTCACTGCCACGCAGTATTTTGGGGGTCAGTAATTTCTACAAAATATTTGGGAATTGAGGTAATCTGTGTCTTGTCACTGCCACGCAGTATTTTGGGGGTCAGTAATTTCTACAAAATATTTGGGAATTGAGGTGATCTGTGTCTTGTCACTGCCACGCAGTAATTTGGGGGTCAGTAATTTCGACAAAATATTTGTGAATTGAGGTGATCTGTGTCTTGTCACTGCCACGCAGTATTTTGGGGGTCAGTAATTTCTACAAAATATTTGTGAATTGAGGTGATCTGTGTCTTGTCACTGCCACGCAGTATTTTGGGGGTCAGTAATTTCTACAAAATATTTGTGAATTGAGGTGATCTGTGTCTTGTCACTATTTTGGGGGTCAGTAATTTCTACAAAATATTTGTGAATTGAGGTGATCTGTGTCTTGTCACTGCCACGCAGTATTTTGGGGGTCAGTCATTTCTACAAAATATTTGTGAATTGAGGTGATCTGTGTCTTGTCACTGCCACGCAGTATTTTGGGGGTCAGTAATATCTACAAAATATTTGGGAATTGAGGTGATCTGTGGCTCAGTAAGGTCTACAAAATATTTGGGAATGGAGGTAATCTTTATCTTGTCACTGCCACCAGCAACTATTTTGGGGGGTCAGTAATTTCTACAAAATATTTGGGAATTGAGGTAATCTTTGTCTTGTCACTGCCACAGCAACTATTTTGGGGGGTCAGTAATTTCTACAAAATATCTGGGAATTGAGGTAATCTGTGTCTTGTCAGTGCCACGCAGTATTTTGGGGGTCAGTAATTTCTACAAAATATTTGGAATTGAGGTAATCTGTGTGTTCTCACTGGCTGCCACCAAGTATTTTGGGGGGTCAGTAATTTCTCCAAAATATCTGGGAATTGAGGTAATCTGTGTCTTGTCACTGCCACCCAGAATTTTGGGGGGGTCAGTAATTTCTCCAAAATATCTGGGAATTGTTCTAATCTGTGTCTTGTCACTGCCACCCATCAGGGGGTCTCACTGATTTATAGGAGGTTTCTGAGACTTGTAATCTGTGTCTTCTCACTGCCAGCTATCAGGGGGTCCCACATACTTCTAGCAGATTTCTGCGAATTGTAATCTGTGTCTTGTCACTGTTGCCAGCTATCAGGGGGTCCTATCAGGGGGTCTCACTGACTTGTAGCAGATTTCTGCGAATTGTAATTTGTGTCTTGTCACTGCCACCCATCAGGGGGTCTCACTGTTTTATAGGAGGTTTCTGGGAATTGTAATCTGTGTCTTGTCACTGGCTGCCAGCTATCAGGGTGTCTCACCGAGTTATACCAGGGTTCTGGAAATCTTTCATCTTTATACCAGAGTTGAATCAGAGTTCTGTATATATTTAATCTATATATCACTCACCATGTCAGAAAGACCAAAAAAGGACAGGCAGACGCTCCCAGACACAGATAAGAGGGCAAGCAGCCTCTGTGTCTGGAGGCTGTGCCTCTCGTCGTGGTGGATGTGGTGCATCCTCTGCAGGGGCACGCTTGTCCTTTCTAACTGGTGCTGGCTGTCTTAAGCAGCAGCAACATACAGAGGATTTGGTGGATTGGCTAACCAGGCCATCCTCATCCTCCGAGTCCTCTGCCAGCCAGGCTTGTAGTGCTTTACAGTCCACCTCAGCTGCCAAAGCATCTAATGCAGCCTCCATGTCTACAGCTACTCCTGCCGTAGCCTCGCTATCACACACAGAGGAGTCAGCTGAATTGTTTGACTACAATGACAGTGACATGCTGCTTGAGGATGCGCGGCAAGTACAGTGCTCTGATTCAATCTCTGAGATTGAGGAAGGTAGTATAATCAACCTAGAGGAAGGAGGTGCCAGTGATAACACACAAATAACTGCAACTCATGTTGCCCCAGTAGCTGCAGCATACTGACAAGTTGGTTCCAGTGACGAGGAGATAGGGGGTGATGATGACAATGATGATGAGGTCACTGACTCCACCTGGGTGCCTGATCGAACAGAGGAGTCAAGTGAGGAGGAGGAGGCACAACAAACACGAGGCACAATATCCTCTATGGCCAACCGCAGCACTAGCCAGTCCAAGGCATCAGATGTCAGAGCTGCTCAGGTGCAGAGCGCTGTTGTCTCAAAGCACACATCCAGGAACTCTGCTGTCTGGGAGTTCTTTAAGAAATGTGCAGCAGACCCCACCGTTACTATTTGTAAACTATGTCAGATGAGGCTCAAGCGTGGGAAAGACACCGGACGCTTGGGTACCACGTACTTGAGGCGACATATGACCACCTGCCACGCATCCCGTTGGCGCAAAACATTGCATAGGTCCTCCTCCTCATCTGTCTCTACCCCCACTGTATGTCCTGCCATGTCATTGCCTGCTACAACCTCCACTGACAGGGATGATGCTACAGTAATGGATGTACCAGGTCCTTCTTCACAATGTGACAGCATCCCATCAGCTGAAGATTTACGCAGTCAGATTACGTTACCCCAGCTGCTGCAGCGTAAAAAAAAATATAGTCCCAACCATCCCCAAGCACAGCGTCTAAATGCCAGCTTAGCAAAATTACTCGCATTGCAGCCATTGCATCCAGCTGGTGGACTCTGCTCCCTTCCCTGAATTTGCTGAGTGGGCTGGACCACAGTGGCATGTTCAAAAACGACATTACTTTTCACGCAAGGCCATTCCAGCACTATACCAGCACGTGGAAGACAATGTTATCGAGTCATTGGGAAAGGCAGTCAGCAGCAAGGTGCATGTGACTTTAGACACGTGGTCCAGCAAGCATGGACAGGGTCGTTACATTTCCTTCACGGCACATTGGGTAACTCTGATTGCAGCTGGAAGGGATCCAAGACGGGGCTCTGTGCTGGAGCTTGTTCATCCACCACGCCTCCAGAAAGCTGCTTGTATGAGGTCTGACTGCTCCACCACCACCTCTCCCTCTTCCTCCTCCTCCTTCTGTGTCTCTGGCGAAGTGGCAGTTAGACCGACGCCTGACAGGGGCTACACAATGGCTCAAGCAAAAACATGCCATACTGTGCATGAGCTGGTTTGTTTAGGGGACAGGAGCCACACCGGGCCAGAAATTCTGTCAGCTCTGCAGGGGCAAGTGCAGAGATGGTTAACACCACGCCAGCTTCAGCTGGGAATGGTCGTCTGTGATAATGGCAGCAACCTTCTCTCCGCCCTACACCAGGGTAAGTTGACGCATGTACCATGCCTAGCACACGTCCTAAATCTGGTGGTACAGTGTTTCTGTGAGGATCACCCACCTGCCGCGCCGCCGCGCGGACCCAAGATGGCCGCCAGCGAGCTTACCAACGGCGTCCAGGCTCCTTCCACAACCACATCCCGGGACGAATGTGCTCCGCGCATGCGCGCGCGCGGCGCGCCGCGACGCTCTATACGTCTGACGTCATCCCGCCCATCAATCAGCTAGAACCTGAGATCCCTCTAAAAGAAGCCGGCTGATTGGTGAGTTCATTGCTAGTTCATCTAGTCTCTCATGTGTTACAACCTGTTTGATCTACTGAAGCCTGCTTTGACCTTACCGTGTACCGAACCTTCCTTTTGTCTAACGATTCTGCTGATTGCCTTCATCCTACGACCCTCTGCCTGAATTACAGTTTATGCTGTCTGAAATAACCCTTTTGACCCCGGCTAAGATTATCGACGTTGCTACTTGCCTTTATCCTGAAACCTGCTTTGGACATCACTACGCACCTGACTCTACCTATCACCCATGCACTATTGTGGATAAGGTTGTATATTTATATCTAACCCTCCACATAGTAGATGAGCCGAGTTGGTATATATTGCACATTGGTTCCCACCGCCGCCTAATCCTGACAGAACGAACTAGCCATCATCATGGAACCAGCAAGTATACCAGAAGCTCTGACCGCCATATCACAACAGCTTAACGTACTAACACAGTCTGTCCAAGTACTGGAAGCCAACCAGGTGGCTATGCAAAGACATCTGAACCGTTTAGACCAAGGGACAGCCGGTAGTGCTGCCGCCAGTGGAGCCGCAGTAGTTACCGTATCTCCACCTGACACGAACCCGACGGGACCCGAACCATACGTGGCTCCACCGGACAAGTTTGGCGGTGACCGTGCCCAGTTCCGCTCCTTCATAACATCATGCCACCTCATGTTTTGTCTACAACCTCGGACCTACAGGAACGACTTTATCAAGATCAGGACTACGATATCGCTATTAACAGGTAAGCCCCAGAAATGGGCACACCACTTGTTAAGTACCAATAGCTCTCTATTAAATAGTTGGGATGTGTTTTCTAAGAAAATGGAGGAAATGTACGATGACCCCCACCGGCTTAGTAACGCAGCTCAAGCTCTCGAAAATTTAAGGCAAAGAAAGAACGACGTCGAAGAATATATAACAGATTTCAAGCATCTCGCTCTAGATTCCGAATGGAATGAACCGGCCCTAATAGCCAGGTTTAGGAAAGGATTATCAGAAGCCATTAAAGACGAGCTTGTAAGAGTCGAGAAACCCAGGACTCTGGAGAAGTTTATGATTCTAAGCATCGACATTGACCGTAGACTGCGCGAAAGAAAGGCTGAACGTGCCGGTTACCACGCCCCAACACCGACCAGGAGGCCTCTTCCTTCTCTACCATCAAACGCTCCTACAACCGGGTTGGACGAGGAGGAACCGATGCAAATAGGGGTCGCTAGAGGACCACTTACAGAAACCGAAAAATCGAGGAGACGTTCCTTGGGCCGGTCACCATGTACGGGAGTGCCGAGAGAAACCTAGCAGTCACATGGGTAAGCCGCTAGCTGTCCCAGCCTTTATCTCAGTCAGAAGCGTGTGCAATGCTATGTCTACCCATATGATTGTACCTTTGTCTTTACAGTGGAACAACCGCGCCATGAGTATCAACGCCATGCTTGACTCAGGAGCAAGCGGCTGCTTCATGGACTGTAACATGGCCCAATCCTTGGGGATCCCCACCGTGTACAAGAGACAGCCTTATCCCATACAACTCCTGGATGGCAGCTCGCCATTGTCTGGACCGATCATCAAAGAGACTATACCGTTACCCGCTCGTATTGGCGAAAGCCATAATGACACCATTGTCTTTGACATTGTATCATCACCAGTATTCCCAGCCGTCCTTGGCCTGAATTGGTTGAGAAAGAATAATCCGAGTATAAACTGGATCAACAGCACCATAACCTTCGACCAAGAAGAACCAATAACCACCCTGGGCACTACTGGTTCGCAAATACACACAGTAGCGGTATGTACCGAAATACCCAAAATCTATCGAGACCTCCATAAGGTATTTGAGAAAAAAGGAGCAGATACGCTACCACCCTCCAGAACTTACGATTGTCCTATCGATTTATTGCCTGGGGCTCCTATTCCTCATGGGCGGATATACCCGCTATCAGAACCTGAGCTAAAAACCCTGAAAGAATACGTAGAAGAAAATTTGCAAAAAGGATTTATTCGACCTTCCACCTCACCTGCGGGTGCCCCTATATTCTTTGTAGGGAAGAAAGATGGGGGACTCAGACCTTGTGTGGATTACCGCGCCCTCAATTCTATCACCATCAAAAACAAATACCCCCTACCCCTGATAACAGAATTAATGGACAGACTAAGAACTTCTACGATATTCACGAAACTCGATCTAAGGGGTGCGTATAACCTCGTCAGGATACGAGACGGGGATGAGTGGAAAACCGCCTTCCGTTCCAGATACGGCCATTATGAGTACCTGGTAATGCCGTACGGCCTATGCAATGCCCCGCCACCTTCCAAAGATTCCTTAATGACATTTTAGAGATATATTAGATCAATTTGTGATAATATACCTGGATGACATATTAATCTATTCAAACACAGCCGAGTCCCACGAGACCCACGTCCGGACCGTATTATTAAAATTGTTGAAACACCATTTATACGCCAAACTAGAAAAATGTTTATTCCATACAAGAAGCATAGAATTCCTCGGATTCGTTATCACTCCAGGGTATATACAGATGGATCCGGCTAAAGTGAGGGCAGTCACCACATGGCCCGCACCAGCTAACAAAAAAGGGGTTCAATGTTTCATCGGATTCTGCAATTTCTACAGAAAATTCGTCAAAAACTTCTCTGCCATAGCTCGACCATTAACCAACTTGACCAAGATACAAACTCCGTTCCGGTGGTCTGAAGAAAAGCCCAGAAAGCATTCCACCAACTAAAAGAAACTATAACTACAGCACCTGTCTTGGCGATACCCGACCCTACCTTACAATACACTCTAGAAGTGGATGCCTCAGCCTTTTCCGTCGGGTCGATCTTATTGCAAAGGAATAAGAAGGATGATATACTACGTCCGGTATCCTTCTTTTCAAAAACTCTCACCTCGGCAGAAAGGAATTACGACGTAGGGGAAAGAGAACTGCTCGCTATTAAGCTTTCACTAGAAGAGTGGCGTCATTTGCTCGAGGGAGCACACCATCCCGTAATCATCCTTACAGATCACAGAAACCTTGAGTATCTACAACAAGCACGCAGGTTGAAGCCAAGACAAGCCAGGTGGGCATTATTTTTTAGTCGATTTAATATAATCATCACGTACCGACCTGGTAGTAAAAACGGGAAGGCTGATGCCTTGTCTCGAGCACAAGAAGATATTCCCGAAATTAATAACGATTTTATACTACCTAGAACGTGTTTTGCGATCACCAGACTGTCTCTATGAGATACAATTAAACAACACACGAATAATCTGGAACAGAAGGACACGTCATTATCCTTGCGTCAACAAGACGGATTTCTGCTACACAACCAAAAAATATATGTACCCGCTGCCACACTACTGCCCGTACTCCAATACTGTCATGACTCCCTCCTGGGTGGCCACGGAGGAATTCGTAAGACCACTGACCTGATCAACCGTTCCTTCTGGTGGCCACGAATGGCCAAAGATATAAAGTCCTATGTAATTAATTGTCCGGTGTGTATTCGTGTAAAAGTTCCTCGTAGACGTCCTCAAGGACTACTACAACCGTTGCCTATACCACAAGCTCCTTGGGTGGATATATCCATGGACTTCATAGTAGAACTACCTATGTCTACCGGTTACGATACCATAATGGTAGTAGTAGATCGCTTTTCAAAGATGGCTCATTTCGTTCCTCATAAAAGTATACCTACCGCTGCTCAGACAGCAACCTTATTCGTCAGAGAAATCTTCCGCCTGCACGGCCTACCATCCACCATCATCTCTGACAGAGGAACTCAATTCACCTCTAAATTCTGGAAAGCCTTCTGTAACAATCTACATATCCAACAGAACCTATCTACCGCGTATCATCCACAGACCAATGGCCAAACTGAACAAACAAACGGTACGCTAGAACAATATATTAAAAACAACAAACTTTTTTTAAATACTGACAAAACTGTAACGATGCTCTTTGGAACAGCACCTAAACTACACAAATTGCAAAATCCCCATCTATGTGTTGGGACAAAATCAAATGGCACGCTGACCACAGTCACATCTCTCAAATATCTAGGTATGTGGTTGGACCCTAATCTATCCTTTGGCCCCCACATCGAAAAAACTCTCAACTAAACTTTACCCCAAACTAGGTGCCCTGTACAGAAACAAATCCTGCCTGAGTCCCGCGGTAAGAAAGCAGATTGTACAGCAAATGCTTATGCCGGCTATTGATTACGGAGATGTAGTGTATGCAGCCGCCCCGCAAACACACCTTCATAAACTTACTACATTGTATAACTCATTCCGCCGCTTTGCGCTACAATGTAACTACATGACCCACCATTGTGACATGTTAAAAGAGCTAAACTGGCCGTCGCTGGAATCCAGACGCACCCTTCACCTTTCCAGCCTGGTGTTTAAGAGCATCTCTGGGAAGCTGCCACCCTACCTGAATAGACTGCTTCCCCCAGCAGCTCCCTCATCCTATAACCTCCGATCCAGGACCAGCACCTTACTTGCTATACCACAATACAAAAAGACAGTGGCTCGGTCCTCATTTTCCTACAGAGCACCACAATTATGGAATAACCTCCCAGACATCATCAAATCTTCCCCCAGTCTTAAGTCACTCAAAAGCTCCTTACTAACATACCTCAATACAGAATGCACCTGTAAACATGTAACCTAGTGACTATATTTCCTACATATTTTTTCTGTTAATCTGTATATTTGTGTTGTTTTTTTTTTTTTTTTTTAATATCTTGCATTGTATTACTTTGTATTTCTGTAACTGTAACACTTCAATGTTCTTGAACCCAGGACATGCTTGAAAACGAGAGAAATCTCAATGTATCCTTCCTGGTAAAATCCTTTATAAATAAATAAATAAATAAATTTAAGATGCTTTGTCTCCCACCTACAAGATGACTGGTACGATCTATTGCCCACTGCTGAGTTCGCGTATAATAATCAAGTTCATCGTTCTACTGGTCAATCACCATTTCATGTGAATTATGGACAACACCCTACGATGTTACCAGGATCACCGATCTCTAGCAATATTCCTTCGCTGAATCAACGTATGGCACAGATCATTGGGGGGTACAAAAAGGTCAAGGCATCCTTACTATCAGCCCAACGATCCTACAAGCAATTTGCAGATCGACACCGGGATCAAGCACCGCACTACATGGTGGGCGATTCTGTATGGTTGTCTTCCAATCACATCAGACTACGATGCCCATCTCGGAAGTTGGGACCTCGCTTCCTGGGGCCTTTCGTTGTATCCAAATTGGTATCCCCTACAGCTGTATGATTACAACTTCCTCGGGAGCTCGATGTACATCCAGTATTCCACGTCTCTCTGTTACGTCCTTCCCCTCCAGATCCTTTCACCGAACGCACGCCGCCTCGTCCTGGTCCTCTGCTGGCCATCGGAGATGATGAGTACGAGGTTCAGAGGATTCTGGATTCCCGTTTCTATCGTCGTCGTCTTGAGTACCTGGTTCGATGGGCCGGCTATGGGCCCGAAGAGGACTCTTGGATCCCGGCTGCCGAGGTTAGCGCGCCTGCTCTTGTCCGGCGATTTCACAATGCTCATCCCAAGCGCCCCCGGAGTGGTCGCCTTGATGGGGGGCACTGTGAGGATCACCCACCTGCCGCGCCGCCGCGCGGACCCAAGATGGCCACCGGCGAGCTTACCAACGGCGTCCAGGCTCCTTCCACAACCACATCCCGGGACGAATGTGCTCCGCGCATGCGCGCGGCGACGCTCTATACGTCTGACGTCATCCCGCCCATCAATCAGCTAGAACCTGAGATCCCTCTATAAGAAGCCGGCTGATTGGTGAGTTCATTGCTAGTTCGTCTAGTCTCTCATGTGTTACAACCTGTTTGATCTACTGAAGCCTGCTTTGACCTTACCGTGTACCGAACCTTCCTTTTGTCTAACGATTCTGCTGATTGCCTTCATCCTACGACCCTCTGCCTGAATTACCGTTTATGCTGTCTGAAATAACCCTTTTGACCCCGGCTAAGATTATCGACGTTGCTACTTGCCTTTATCCTGAAACCTGTTTTGGACATCACTACGCACCTGACTCTACCTATCACCCATGCACTATTGTGGATAAGGTTGTATATTTATATCTAACCCTCCACATAGGAGATGAGCCGAGTTGGTATATATTGCACATTGGTTCCCACCGCCGCCTAATCCTGACAGTTTCCTAACCAGGTACCCAGGGCTGGCAGAGCTTCTCAGCCAGGCCAGAAAAGTCTGCAGCCACTTCAGACGGTCATTCCCAGCAAGCGTTCGCCTGGCAGAAATTCAAAGAGAATTCCACCTTCCCACAAACCGTCTGATCTGTGACATGCCCACCAGGTGGAACTCGACATTAGCAATGCTGCAGCATCTGCACAAGCAGCAGAGGGCCATCAACAAGTACCTGTGCGAGTATGGCACAAGGACAGGTTCAGGTCAACTTGTTTCCCCCCCCCACAGTGGCTGAGGATCAAGGATGCATGCACTGTACTGTCACCATTTGAGGAGGCAACGAGGATGGTGAGCAGGGACAGTGTATGCATCAGTGACACAATTCCTTTAGTGTTCCTGCTGGAGCACACTCTGCGGGGAATTATAGATGTGGCTCTAGAGGCAGAGCAGCAGGAGGAAGCGGAGGCTTTCCCTAGCTCTGAAGGCCCCAGTCTTTCCGCAGACAGCATTCCAGCGGGTCCTCCTCAGATCAGACAGGAGGAGGATGAGGAGGAGGAATATTTAAGTAGTGGGGGCATTGAAGGTGGGGATTTCTCAAGGGAGGGTTTGTGTGCCCAGAAACACAAGGACTAGTACGTGGCTGGGAGGAGGAAGTGCACGATGGGGTCATCCTCCTCATTGACCAAGAAGACTCGGAAGCTAATGCCACCTCCAACCTATGCTGCATGGGCTCCCTTATTATGCAAAGCCTGTTAAAGGACCCCAGGATTCGTGCTGTCAAGGAGAGGGATCATTACTGGTTGGCAACCCTTCTTGATCCACGATACAAGGGTAAAGTTGCAGAGCTCATCCTGCCCGCACAGAGGGAGCACAGGATGAAAAAACTTGAAGACGCTCTAAAGCGACACTTGGTAACCTACCAGTGCCTGGAAAGGTGTTACACAAATGATGACACAGGTGCTTCTGAGGCTGCGGATGATCAGAGGAATAGTGGTGAAGGCCGGGGTCGTTTGACTGATGCCTTTTTAAATTTCTTTAGTCCACGACGCCCAGGGACGTCAAATGTAGGCACCCATTGCCAGCGTCTTCACCATATGGTGCAGGACTACCTAGGGGCAAGGGCAGACCTGGATACCTTTGCAGAAGATGATCCACTGGCTTACTGGGTGTTGAGATTGGATCACTGGCCAGAATTTAGCCAATATGCTATGCAGTGGCGTAGCGTGGGTTGTCAGCGCCCGGGGCCAGCAAAGAATTGTGCGCCCCCCCCAACCTGTGGACGTTATCGATATTGCCCCAGCTCACACATGGATTTGCCCCCAGCTCACACATGGATTTGCCCCCAGCTCACACATGGATTTGCCCCCAGCTCACACATGGATTTGCCCCCAGCTCTCACATGGATTTGCCCCCAGCTCATGGATTTGCCCCAGCTCATGGATTTGCCCCCAGCTCATGGATATGCCCCAGCTCATGGATTTGCCCCCCAGCTCATGGATTTGCCCCCAGCTCATGGATTTGCCCAAGCTCATGGATTTGCCCCCAGCTCACTCATGGATTTGCCCCAGCTCACGGGGATTTGCCCCCAGCTCATAGATTTGCCCCCAGCTCTCACATGGATTTGCCCCCCAGCTCACTCATGGATTTGCCCCCATCTCATGGATTTGCCCCCCAGCTCACTCATGGATTTGCCCCCATCTCATGGATTTGCCCCCCAGCTCACTCATGGATTTGCCCCCATCTCATGGATTTGCCCCCCAGCTCACTCATGGATTTGCCCCCAGCTCATAGATTTGCCCCCAGCTCATGGATTTGCCCCCCAGCTCATGGATTTGCCCCCATCTCATGGATTTGCCCCCAGCTCATGGATTTGCCCCCCAGCTCATGGATTTGCCCCCCAGCTCACTCATGGATTTGCCCCCATCTCATGGATTTGCCCCAGCTCATGGATTTGCCCCCCAGCTCATGGATTTGCCCCCAGCTCATGGATTTGCCCCCCAGCTCATGGATTTGCCCCCCAGCTCACTCATGGATTTGCCCCCATCTCATGGATTTGCCCCCAGCTCATGGATTTGCCCCCCAGCTCATGGATTTGCCCCCAGCTCATGGATTTGCCCCCCAGCTCATGGATTTGCCCCCCAGCTCACTCATGGATTTGCCCCCATCTCATGGATTTGCCCCCAGCTCATGGATTTGCCCCCAGCTCACTCATGGATTTGCCCCCATCTCATGGATTTGCCCCCAGCTCATGGATTTGCCCCAGCTCATGGATTTGCCCCCAGCTCATGGATTTGCCCCCCAGCTCATGGATTTGCCCCCAGCCCTTACCTGGATATTGCCCCAGGCCCCAGCTCCGGCGGGGGTTGAGGGGACCGGGACGCAGATGCCGGGCAGCGCGGGAGCGCCTGCCCGGTCTTTAACAGTCCGTCCTGTTAGGTGATGCCGCGCAGCCGGTCACGTGGTCCGGCCAATCAGGTGGTACAGAGACTCCGTACCACCTGATTAGCCGGACCACGTGACCGGCTGCGCACGCCGCGCAGCCGCATCACCTAACAGGACGGACTGTTAAAGACCGGGCAGGCGCTCCCGCGCTGCCCGGCATCTGCGTCCCCTCAACCCCCGGGCCAGTTTTAGGGGCGCAAATGCGCCCCTAACAAAACTGCGCCCGGGGCCACGGCCCCCCCAGCCCCCCCCACGCTACGCCACTGATGCTATGCAGCTACTAGGTTGCCCTAGCATGCTTTCTGAAAGGACGTTTAGTGCCGCTGGAGGTTTTGTCACAGATAAAACAGTGCGTCTGTCCACCGACTCTGTAGACCGGCTGACATTTATAAAAATGAATCAGTCCTGGATCAGCAGCTATCATTCCCCTGATGCTGACGTAACGGAATAGATCGGGGATGTCTTCTGCATTCACAAAACCTCCAGCACTGAACTCTTCCACAAAACCACAAAAGGGTTACGGTGTGAAGGCACTTGCTGCCATGAAAGGCACAATATTTGGCTGCACTGACGCCTGTGCCAGATTTATATCATTTAAATTTTTTGAACCGCATGGTCCACCCTACACTCTTCCACAATACCACAGAGGGGTTACTGTACGATGGCACTTGCTGGCCTGGCACCAAAAGCACAATATCTGGGTGCACTGACGCCTTTACCAGATTCATATCTTTTTAATATAGGACCGCATGGTCCACCCCTGCACTCTTCCACAATACCACAGAGGGGTTACTGTACGATGGCACTTGCTGGCCTGGCACCAAAAGCACAATATCTGAGTGCACTGACGCCTTTACCAGATTCATATCTTTTTAATATAGGACCGCATGGTCCACCCCTGCACTCTTCCACAATACTACAGAGGGGTTACTGTATGAATGCACTTGCTGGTCTGGCACCAAAGGCACAATATTTGGGTGCACTGCCACTGACGCCTCTACCAGATTCATATCCTCAGAGGGGTTACTGTGTGACGGCACTGTTGCCGACGCTAAAGGCCCAATTTTAAAGCACCTATTATTACTTTCATCCAATGCCTGCATAAGTTTCACCATAATTTAGCCCAAAAATCACTAAACCTTTTCTGCGCGTCCTAAAATGTCTTTTCATACAGGCTGCCACCCCAAGCAGTTGTTTATGAATAGATTATTTTTTTTGTTTTTAAATGTTTCTATACATCCTAGAAATCCGCCACTTCACGGGCAGGTTATGGGGACCTCCTAGGCACGATATTTGAAGGAATTTTTCATTTTTATTTTTAACCCTTATTTCATGGAAAACTCACTGTCCCTTTAACCCCTTAGTGACCGGGCGGTTTTACACAAATCCGTCCTTTAGTGACCGCTGCTGTTTTTACGTTTCTGTACTGTTAGTGTTTAGGTCAAATTTTCCTCTTACTCGTTTATTCAACCCACACATATTATACACCCTTTTTCCCGCCATTAAATGGACTTTCTAGAAATACCATTATTTCCATCATATCCAATAATTTAATATAAAAAAAATATGAAATATGATGAAAAAAATGGTAAAAACACACTTTTTCGTAATTTAATCCCCTAAAGCTATAACCACCAATAAAGACCCCAGCTAAATAGTTTCCAAATTTTATCCAGAGAATAGAAATACCCAATTATTACATGTTTTTACCTTTTAACCCTTTCACTGCTGAGCCAGTTCACCTATGTGCGCTGCGCTCATTCTGACCATTTTGTGCTAATTATTTTTAGATGACAGCCTAGGTCCTATTTAATTAAACTCCCCCCAGACAAAAAAAACTTTAAAAAAAACAACATTTTTTTATTTTATTTAATTTTTTTATTATTTGTTTTTTATTTAATTTTTTTTTTACATTTTTTTTTAAAACCAAACCTGGTCATGTTTGGTATCATTTGAAAGGCCATAATCAGGCCTTTCAAATGATGGCAAATATGACCATCTAGCTGCCATGGATCGGGAGATAAAGGGATCCTTAGGATCCCCTTATCTCTACATGGCAGCTAGAGGGTTAACTGGCCCACTGACATCCTCACACATATGGTGAGGTTGTCAGTGGGTGGGGGGGGACCTGGAGGCTTGGCTGACATCCAAGATGTCAGCCCCCCTCCAGGTTTGAATCACGTTTTGGCGCCAATTGGCGCCGCAACGTGATCCGGCGGCGAAATGGTTAATGCCATACACCGCTGGAAAGGGAAGGCTCTCCCCTCTCCAGCGGTGCAAACGGTATCTCCCTAGCTTCAATGGTTGGGGAGATAGAGGGCTCCGAAGGAGCCCCCCCCTCCCCTCCATTGAAACACATGGAGGCACCTTCTGATGACGTCACCACGCAGCGTGGCGACGTCATCAGCCTCGCCTGCCCATGTAAATCACATGGGCAGGCTTCCTCCCTGCCAGATCGCCGTGGGATCCGACGAGGGAGGTGAGTATCGGGCGGGAGGGGGATTTGGTGCCGCTGACGTACCCTGTACGTCCGCGGGTCTAAGGGAGACCCGAGTACCGGACGTACAGGGTACGTCAGCGGCCCTTAAGGGGTTAAAAACGTTTTTTTTTTTTAACTTTTTGTCCTTGTTTCCTGTCCCCCAGGGCACTACCCGGACCCCCATACACCTTTTATGGCAAATATCTAGCATATATGACCTCTTGGAGGGCACTTTAAAATCTAATTTTAAGTCCCATTGACTTGTATTGAGTTCGTGTTCGAGTTCAAACCTTTGAAAAGTTCGAGTTCGAATGCGAACCGAACTCTGGGGTGTTCGGCTCATCCCTAATGGCCAGAGCTTTGCTTTTTGAGCAAAAGAAAACCTTAAAAAAAACTTATAAAAATGTAAAAAATTATTTATTAATCCTCCAATTATAATGTGAACAATGATGCTGCACGAAGAGGTGAAATGGCTCAGCAGTGAAGGGGTTAAAAGGCAAAAACATGTAAACATTGGGGGCATTATCACCTGCCCTGAGCTAAAACCGAGACGCCAAGGGGAAAAATTAGCGGTCGCTAATTTCCCTTTTGCGCCCCGGTTTCACCAGCAGATTACAGGGCAGGCGTGGAGTCCAGCAGCCTGCCCCATAGCAGCCGCTAGGTTCGCGGATGCTTGGAGCAGTGTTGAGCCCCGTCCTGAGCATCCCCTCTATGGCGTTCCATCGGGCCCTTCCATCGCACATCCTGTTGACACCACTCTGTGAGGCCGTCCGAAAGCCGAGATGATCGCCCTTGTACTATTCTGCTCATGCTACAAGATACCCCTACTCCTGTATGATTCATACATGTCAGATTAGTTCCTTTCTTCCTTCTGACTCATATCCTCCCCTCTACCTGTCATGAATCCATTTCTCTGCTCCTCATATTTCACCCATGAATAAAACACACATTTTGCTCCTCTCTATATTCGATACCTAAATAAGGGAAATGAGAAAAATGATGAGCCAAATATTCATCGAACTTTGGACTTTTCTGTTTTATCTTACAGGTCACCTACAGTCAGGTCCAGAAATATTGGGACATCGACACAATTCTAACATCTTTGGCTCTATACACCACCACAATGGAGTTGGAATGAAACAAACACAATGTGCTTTAACTGCAGACTGTCAGCTTTAATTTGAGGGTATGTACATCCAACTCAGGTGAATGGTGTAGGACTTACAGCAGTTTGCAGATGTGCCTCCCAATTGTTAAGGGACCAAAGGTAATGGGACAATTGACTTCTCAGTGGTTCCATGGCCAGTTGTGTGATATTCCCTCATTACCCCAATTACAATGTGCAGATAAAAGGCCGAGAGTTCATTTCAAGTGTGCTATTTGCATTTGGAATCTGTTGCTGTCAACTCTTAAGATGAGATCCAAAGAGCTGTCACTATCAGTGAAGCAAGCCATCATTAGGCTGAAGAAACAAAACAAACCCATCAAAGAGATAGCAAGAACATTAGGTGTGGCCAAAACAACTGTTTGGAACATTCTCAAGCCAAATATTCATCGAACTTTGGACTTTTCTGTTTTATCTTACAGGTCACCTATACACTATAGGTGAAACTCAGGAGAACTGGCAGGAGAAGAGAACAATCTAGACCAAATAGCCGACTTGGAAAGTGAGATAAATGGGAGAATTTTTATGGTTTCCCTATTTTGACCTAGAATTTTCACTTCTCCTGCAGATTCTCCTGAGTTTCACCTTTTAGTGAATAGACCTGTTCTCAGAGGTGAAAAAACCCTTTTAATTCACTGAAAGTGGAAACCATTTCATCCAGTCCTTACATCATCACTCACATATAGGAGGTTAGTCACTAAGCACTGTTGTTTGCCTTTTTTGAAACTACAGTGAAAATCTGCAATGCTGACAGGAAAAGTCAAACTACAGAGTGGCCGGATTATTATGACCACCTGAATTTTTAGGCAATTTAGCTATAATTTGTCGCTGAAGTTGCTAGAGGGCCAGACCATTCTAAATAGGGAAGCAGGTTGTTTACCACGACAGTAGAATAGATTTTCTTCTGAAGATATGGGTAAACAACGTGATTTAACAGCCTTTGAACGTGGGATGATTGTTGGCGATCGGAGCCATGGAGTGAGTATCAGCAAAACAGCAGAATTTGTTAAATGTTCAAGAGCAGCTGTTGTTAAAGTGTTTAAAGACTGGACTGTCAGACGAAAATCTGGGTCTGAACATGCGAATTGCAACTGTCAGCGACTAGTCAATGTTAGGGCAGAACGGAGAATGGCAAGACTGGTACAAGATAACGGAAGGGGAAAAGTGCATCAAATTACTGCAGATCTTAATCAGGGATCCTCTGAAATGATCTCTGAACGCACTGTTCGCCGTACACTGCATCGTATGGTATATGGAAGCCGAAGGCCTGTTCGAACACCTTTGCTTTCTGCAGTTAACAAGATAAAATGTCTCCAATTTGCACAGGAACACAAGGTGGACAGACAAGCATTGGAAAAAAGTCATATGGTCCGATGAATCACGTTTCCAGTTGCATTATGTAGATGGCTGAGTGAGAATTTGGCGGAAACAGCATGAAAGCAGCACCCCACATGCATGAGTACAACCCATCAAGCTAGTGGGGGCAGTGTTATGGTTTGGGGCCCTTTTAATTTGTGTGGAACAACATCTGAATAGCACAACATACCAAAGCATCATTGCTGATCAAGTTCAACCTATCATGTTGATGGCGTATCCCAATGGAGATAGCTTCTTCCAACAAGATAATGCACCATATCACGGTGCTCGTATTGTGCAGGAGTGGTTTCATGAACATGAGGGAGAAGTTACCTTGCTTAGGTGGCCCACACAGTCACCAGATCTCAATCTAATTGAGCATTTGTGGGACGAAGTTGAAAGAGCCATCAGGCAGCTGGTTCCACAACCATCAAATCTCACAGAACTGGACAGTGCTATTCATCAGGCATGGTGTCCGATTCTCGTATCACCTTTCAACATCTCGTGGAGTCATTGCCAAGAAGAATCACCGCAGTATTGAAGGCAAAATGTGGCCCAACGAAGTACTGATGGGGTGGTCATAATAATCTGGCCACTCCGTGTATATGTCCTATGGACTCCAGGAGGGGATGCTTGGAAAAAAGACGAGACAGAGGAGATATGATAGAAACATTTAAATACGTAAAGAGAATCCACAAGGTAGAGGAAGGGAGTATATTTAAACGGAAACAAAGTAGCAAAACAAGAGGACATAGTCTTAGATTAGAGGGGCAAAGGTTTAAAAGTAACATCAGGAAGCATTATTTTACTGAGCGGGTGGTGGATACATGGAACAGCCTTCCAGTTGAAGTGGTAGAGGCCAAAACAGTAATTGAATTTAAGCCGGCATGGGATAGGCATAAGGCTATCCTAAACAAAAGATAAATCCAGGTAAAGTATCCATGTAATTGGGCAGACTAGATGGGCCGAAAGGTTTTTATCTGCCGACATTTTTCTATGTTTCTATGCTTGCGACGGTGCGTTAGCGCTGCCCCGAGTATCCTGGAGGCTACCGGCTGTTACAGGGCAGGCTGCTGGATTCAGCGTCTGACCAATAAATCTACAGGTAAAACCGGAACGCTAAGGGGAAATTTGCAAGCTCTACTATTCCCCTTCGTATCCCTGTTTTTTAGCTTGGGGCGGATGATAGTGCCCATAGAGCGGGGGTGCCAGTTTCCAACATTTAAATAGATTCCTTCTTATGATTTTTTGGTAGAAATGTCAAACTGGTTTTTATTGAAGTAATACTTTCATCAATAAGATCCTAGGTGAATAAGAAGCTGGTCCATTTAGGAGATAACCTCACTGTCCTGCTCTAAACATTAATGGCAGCAGCTCCATAAACTCCCCCTGAGGCGTTTTCTTTCCCCCAGGGCCAGAACTCCACATAATAAAGGGTTAATGAATGGCCTGATCGTGCTGTGTCTCCCTCCCTGTCCCTCAGTGCTGGATCCAGACAACTCACAGCTCAGTGTCTGCCATTCCCCTCCCCAGCACAGGCTCCTGCATCACGTGACCCCTGGAGTCACATGAGCTGTGATGTCATCGGAGTGCGTCCATTACCCCACTTGTGTCGCAGGTCATGGTGTGTGTGAGAAGCTGAGGCTGTGCAGGGAATGTCCGGCCCTGTCCCCTTACTACAGGCTCCATGAAGCTGCTCACACCCCCATGTGACTGGAGAGGACACACACAGGAGTAGTAGAGACAGAGCTGGTGTCCTGGGAGAGGAGGCTCAGGTATGTGTGGGCGCCATGTTCCACATGCTATTTATTGCATGGAAAGCTGTGTCTTGTCATTGTGGGACAGTCATGGCGCAGCCCTCATAGCCGCGTAGCTCCATTACAGCGCCGTGTGAGTCGCCGCGCAGGGAGGAGCTCTGACGTTACTTTAAACATGGGGACATTTCACCTGGCTGAGGATCATGGGAGTTACAGTGTGCGGCTCCTAACAGGCAGATCCCCACTAACCCTATCCAGACCCCAAACTCCCACTGGTGCTATAAAGCGGCGCTATAATGTCTCTGTATGAACGCCGCATCCTCCCGGCCTCTATAAAGCAGCGCTGTAATGGCTCTGTATGAACGCCGCATCCTCCCGGCCTCTATAAAGCAGCGCTGTAATGGCTCTGTATGAATGCCGCGTCCTCCCGGCCTCTATAAAGCAGCGCTGTAATGGCTCTGTATGAACGCCGCATCCTCCCAGCCTCTCGTCCCTCACACGCATTAATAATGAAGTCAGGTGATATGGGTCGTGTAAATCATAATATTCAAAGCCTCCTCCGTTTCCAACATAAGAAGTTGGTCTTGTGTGACAGAGGGATTTATTCCTCACATAGGGAGTCTAAGGCTGGGGTCAGACGAACGCAGTTTTAACGTGCGTTTAACCGCACTAAGGCTAAGGTCAGACGAAAGCAGTTTTAACGTGCGTTTAACCGCACGAAATCACGGCCGTGCTAGCAGCAAATGACGTCCAATGCCGGGTAACATACGAAGAACGGCCGCACGAAAGTTCGTCCGCGCAACGCAAGTGGCAAACAAACGCATTTTTT
Source organism: Leptobrachium leishanense (assembly GCA_009667805.1). Lineage (NCBI taxonomy): Eukaryota > Metazoa > Chordata > Amphibia > Anura > Megophryidae > Leptobrachium > Leptobrachium leishanense. The sequence goes on along the minus strand of CM019068.1, from coordinate 147,720,640 downwards.
CTAGAACGTCAAACCGCTACTACTGACGTACAGAGTGCGCTGCGTCCGCATAGCGGCGTGTGTGTGTGATTAGGAGACGTTAGACGCTGCTAATGTCCGGCCAACATAAAGTCCAGACACAAAAAGTGTTTTATTGATGATCCGTACAAAATCACGGACGAAAATGCGCATCGTATGACCGCTATCGCGTATTCCGTGAAAAAATGCGTCCATTCGTTCGAACGCACTTTTTCACGGACACCGCGAAAAATGCGTTAGTCTGACCCTAGCCTTAATCACGGCCGTGCTAGCATCAAATGACGTCCAATGACGGGCAACATACGAAGAACGGCCGCACAAACGTCCGTCCGCGCAACGCAAGTGGAAAATGAACGCATTTTTTTGGAGAACGTAATACCGCTAGTACTGACGTACCAAGTGCGCTGCGTCCGCTAGCGGCATGTGTGTGTGATTAGGAGACGTCAGACGCTGCTAATGTCCGGCCAACATAACGTCCAGACGCAAAAAGTGTTTTATTGATGATCCGTAAAAATCACGGACGAAAATGCGCATCGTAGGACTGTTATCGCGTATTCCGTGAAAAAATACGTCCATTCGTTCGAACGCACTTTTTCACGGACGACGCAAAAAATGCGTTCATCTGACCCTAGCCTAAGCGGGAAGAGCGGGATTCCTAAGGTATCGTCCATAGCAGCATGGTCAGACCATATCCACTGATGGATGAAGCTTCCTGGAGCAGTGGAATAAGAGGTTAACTAATAAAAATCACATAGAATGGACGGAGGAATAGAAAGAGCAGTCTTTGTGGTGTTATAAGCATTATGAAGGTTGTGATCATAAAGAACGTTTTTAGTGGTTAGTTTTTATAAAGTGGCTACAAGTATTTCTAAACGCCAGCAAGTTTCATAGAACTAGTATGTGAAGTAGGTGGGTGCATAGGGTCTGTCGGGGAAGATGGAGAGTGAGGTGATCTCTAAAATAATGGGTTTTCAGAGACTTCTTGGAGGACTGGAGAAACCGTCTAATGTTGCGGGAGAGGGCACTCCATAAACAGGGAGCAGCTCGGGAGAAGTCCTGAAGGTGAGATTTTGGGGGTGCGGGTACTAGGAGATGATAACCTCAGATCTTTGGCAGAGCAATGGAACATACCTGCTAATAAGGGGGAGGAGATGTAGGCAGGAATGCAGTTATGGAGAGCTTTGTATGTAAGCACCAATATTATGAGTTGGATTCTAAAGAAAATGGATCCAAAGCAGTGAGGTGTTGGAGGTTTGGTAGAGGAGCCTGGCAGAGACGTTTATTACAGACTGCAGAGGAAGAATCTGGGATCTCTTTAGGCCAGAGAGAAGGAGGTTACAGTACTCAAGGCGGGAGCTAATAAGAGCTTGAATGAAAATTTTAGTAGAGTCCTGATTAAGAATGGGGCGGATTCAATGTTTTTTAGGTGGAAGTCGAAAGACTTGGTAAGTGACTGAACGTGAGGAGTGATTGAGAGAGGACACAGAGGCATCGGGCCTGTGATGTAGAAGTAATGGTGGCACCATTCACCTGAAGGGAAATCGGTGCAGGAATGTTAGCTCTAGAGTAAGGGAAGAGAAGTTCAATTTTTAGAGAGGTTTACCTTTTAGGAAACAGCAAGTCATCCAGTTTGAAACAGCTGATGGGCAGGCAGTAACACAATCCAACCAGGAGGAGAGAGATCAGGAGAGGTTTGGTAGATTTGGTTGTCGTCAGCATAGAGGTGATATTGGAATCCGTAGCAAGAGATGAGGTTGCCAAGAGAGACGGTATAGATTGAGAAGAGTATAGGGCCCAGAACAGACAATTGAGGCAGTGACCCCCACCCTGGTCCTCAGGGACCACTAACAGGCCAGGTTTTAAGGATCACCTTGTGGGAAACGCAGACTGAATCCTTCAATCACTGAGCAGCAAATTAAATCACCTGTGCTGTGCTTCAGATATCCTGCAAACCTGGCCTGTTAGTCGACCCCGGGGACCACTGACTCGAGGTACCGCAACTTTAAAGAGGAACTGGAGGTGACAAGGTGCCTGCGAATCAGGTACTAAAAGATCGAATAGAGAGACCTGAAGAGAACTAATGGTGTCGCTGAGGTCAAGGGAGATTGAGAAGAGTTTGTTCGACCAGTCCTGCCCATAGTCAAGTCCATCACCTGTTAAAGACCCCCATAAGAATAACCAATGGCTGTGCCCATGAAGTAAAAAGTCTTGATTAACCTCCCTGGCGGTCTACTTTTTGGGAAAAACCACGTCTAAAAGCGGTCCCCCCCCCCCCCCAGCGGTATTCCCAAGTGTGGCTCGGGATGCTGCTGGATACATCACCTCTCCCTGCGTTCTCTCGATGTCCCCAGCTGCCTCCTACCGCGACCTTATACTTCCTGGTTCCCTCCTTGCGAGAAGGAATCCAGGAAGTAAAACACTGTGATCGCCGGAGGAGACTGCAGAGATCATCGAGGGAGCGCAGGGAGAGGTGATGTGTGTCTCGGGGTTACCGCTCTCAGCAGTGAAATTTAACCCCGAGACACACTCGGGATCACCGCCAGGGAGGTTAAAAACATCCAGATTGAAAAATGATAGAAAAAAAGTAAATAATAGAAGGAAAAACAATAGAAAAAAATTCAGTCATCATACAGATGTGCCAACCTGAGGGACGTAGCAGCTGTACACCAGGTATAACCAGGAAAGGAGCTTCTGTGGGGGTATAATCGTCAGCAGACTCATAGGTTAGTCTTCATAAACTTTAGACTCCTGGGCGTGAAGAAGGGGGAGCCGTGCCCACAGTCCAGATCGTAGGGTTCTGCCTTCCAACATCTCTCACAGTGGAGTGATGAAATCCATGTAGCTGGGCCACAAAGGAGATGGTATTGTCTGCCTGTATTCCGATGGTTAACTATGTTATCTCCTTTGACATCAAACCGCTGCAATGGAATGGGGGGGAGGCGGCTTCAGTGTGACCCACCCCCAGCAGTAGAGACTTCAGGGTTGACTGCTGGTAGTCCCCCACTTCTATCCAGCAATTTAAGATACCCTACAATATTAAAAAAATATATATTTATAACAATCCCCTTCTCTCCAGCGACACTGGGTTCCTCTTCCTCTCCAAGGCTTCCAAATGGTGATGTCCCTGGAGTTCTTAGGCAAACTTTGTATCCATTGCTTGCACAGAGCTGCACACGCACCACCATTCCGTGTTTTCTGTCTCCATAAATGAACATTCAAAAATCCCATCTACCAAGTAACAACTGTGTAGGTCAAAGAAAGCCCTTCACTTCACACAGCTGTACCAGCCAAATGGGACTGGAGGAGCAGGAGAGGGGGTACATTGCGCAGCGTGACCACTTTAATAAGCTCAAGGGATCCGGGTGTATAGATTGTCCCTTTTAATTAGGTGGAAGGAGTGTGTCGATGCTGCTCTGGGCTTCATTTCTGCTTCGAACCACACCGGGCGACCTCTAACGTGCATAATATTTATCTCCAGTTTCAGGAATACTGTGCTTCCTCTAATCGTTCCCTTCCACAAGAACTGGGCGTCCGGGTAAACTGTGATAATGAATAAAGACAAAGCCAGGGATCCGCTGACCCAGAAGATCCTGGATCTAACTCTGGAAATAATCTTTTTGCTGACTGGAGAGGTAAGAGATTCTATGAAATTCACATATTATTGATGCAGTTTAATAACCCCGAAGTTGTCTTGGTTGCACCATGCTGGCGTTGGGATTCTCGGCAGATCAAGCCATTTAATAGAACCTGCAATGAGGCTGGGAGGTATGCAAAGCCAAACTTCTTCCAACAAGTTACGTATTTTAATATATTTTGCCTAAATTGTAATGGTGTGCTCTGAATTTTCTATAGTTTGTTTAAACCACAACATTAAAGCCACTTGCCTAATATCGTGTAGATCCCTCTCGTTCTGCCAAAAGAGCTCTGATGCACTGAAGTATGGAGTCCACAATACCTCAGAAAATGTCCTGTGGTATCTGGCACCAACACATTAGCTGCTGATACTTTACGTCCTACAAATTGTGAGGTGGGGCCTCCATGGATCGCATCTGTTAATCCAGCACATCCCACAGATGCTCAGTCAGATCGGGATCTGGGGAATCTGTAGGTCAAGCAACATCTTGAAATCCTTGTCATGTTCCTCAAACCATTCTTGAACAATATTTGCAGTGTGTCGGGGGCATTTTCTTGCTGAAAAAGGTCACCTAATTTCCTATCATGACCAGCATTATGTTTTCAGCAATATAAGCTATAGTAGCTCTTCTGTGTGACGAGACAGGCTAGCTTTCACTCCCCACGACCATCAATGGAGCCTCGTTGCCCATGAAGTGGATGCCAGTTTGCTGGTTGTCATCCTTGCCCATCTTTGGTAGGTACTAACCAGGAACATCCCACAGGACTTGCTGTTTTGGAGATGCACTGACCCAGTCCTCTATCCATCACTTTTTGTCTCTTGTCATAGTCCCTCAGATCTCCTAATTTCCCCATTTTTTTTTTTCCTGCTTCCAACACATGGAATTCAAGAACTGGCTGTTCACTTGCTGCTTAATAAATCGCACCACTTGACAGGCGCCATTGTTATAATGCTGTGTCTGATCAGGGTATTCTGTTACATTGCTCTTGTGATATTCAGCTGAACCTGTGAAACACTTCTCTTATTTTACTCTGCTGTTCCCTGTGTGAAGCAAAATCTTATGAAGAATATATAAAAGACAACCCTGGAGCTGTTTGATACTGAGACCTTTCAAAGCGCAGATCAGTAGTAGCTTCATCTTATAGTGCCGCTATCATGGGTAAAACTTTGACAGAGCATCCCTTCTCTACAGATCGCCATATTTTCGCTTCTCTATATAACTGGAAAAAAAGGGGGGGGGAATGGAGTAACCCTTTCCCTGTGGACAATGTGCTGGAGACATTCTCTGGTTTCCTCATTGCATGTAGAGGACATCTCCAGCACATCATTGAAGTCCCGGGGATTGGCACCGATCACGAACTTCTCTCACAGGGGACTGACATCTTGGATAATGTCAGAAAGGGACCTCCTTCGTCCAGGGGTCCTTTGGACCGTAAGAGCTAGAGGGCCATGGGAGATATCATTGTAATGGCCAGAGCAGTCCAATGATATCAAACATAACAAGGTGTGGTGTTAAAAAATAGAAAAAAAATATATTTTATTTTCTAATGCAGCAGTATTGTCCCCCCAACAATTGTTTTTTTTTCCTGGAAACACTTAAAGGTATATGTCTAGTAGGCAGTCAGTCCGTCCAAATATCAAGATGGTATCTCAATGGTATTATACAAAAATGTAAGTTCCTTGTTGATGGCTACAAAGAATTAAACCCCTCAAGTCCATTTTTCTACAATTTACATTAATAAAATTATATGGAAAACCTGAAATGAATCCAAAAAATAACAGGATTTTTACAGAGAGTGGGAGAGGTGTGAGTGTGTAAAAAAAAAAAAAAAGAGGCACAGGGTTAGTAAAGACTTGAAGAAAGTAACTGGATGGTTTCACTAAAGCGTGAACTCTATCTACACATGAAAGTATGCACTTCATGCAGATTGCAGTAAGGAAAAGGGAAGCCGGGTCGGATGGAACACAATATACTTGAAAAGGAAATTCCTCTTGAATTATGAGATTCCAGGTCCTATATGGACTATGATTTATTTAAACATTGTTCACATATTATATATTTAAACATATGATGTAATTACACTTTAAAAGTGGTTTTTAATCATTAGGTATATACATTTTTGTCTAATTTAATTCCTTGTCACTGCCAACAAGATAATAAAATTTTTGTATGATACCATCTTTAAATTTGGACTGACTGGCTGCAAAATATATACCATTTAAGCGTGAATTTTTTGAATGATGCCAAACATGACCATATAAAGTCTAAAGCAGTGTTTCCCAAACCTGTCCTCTGGGCCCTCATCCAGGCCAGGTTTTAAGGATTACCTTGGGGAAATGCAGACTGAATCCTGCAATCACTGAGCAGCAAAAATAGGGATGCACCAAATCGGAAATTTCCATCCGAAACCAAAAATTCGTCATCGGTTCGGCCGAAAACCGATACCGAAAATCAGACATGAGAACCTTGGCCTGGAGGACGGCCGAGCAGCCTGCCACAGCCGGAGGACGGTCACCGCTGTAGCTCAGGGCCGAAGTAGGATGATGCAGGTGAGTATGTTGCCTGCACATACTCGCCTACATCGGCCCCGAGCTCCTCCAGCGATGGCAGTCCTCCTGCATCCAGCGCCCGCTCTCTGTGTCGGTCGCTGGGATGACATCACGGAAGCCTTTGACCCACCCAGGGTCAAAGGCTTCCGTGACGTCATACCGACACAGAGAGCGGGCGCTGGATGCAGGAGGACTGCCACTGCTAGATGCCGATGTAGGGGAGTATGTGCTCTCCACCACCCCCCCCCCCAACAAAATCCATCACCAGGGCCTGGAGGCCCGCCCGAGCCCCCTGCTCGGCTGGCCTTCAGACTCAGGCGAGACCCCTGTTCAGTTGGCCCCCGGGCGAGCCAGGGGCTTGTCTGAGCTTGGAAGATGGCCAAGCAGGCAGCTCAGCTGGTCTCCAGGCTCAGGTGAGCCGCCGGCTCGGCTGGGCCTCTAGGCACAGGCCCAGCCGGGAGCTTGCCTGACCCTGGATGCTGGCCGAGCAGGCAGCTCGGACGGTCTCCAGGCTCAGGTGAGCCCCCGGCTCGGCTGGGCCTCCAGGCCCAATTTTTTAATGGGAATTTTCAGCTGGTTTTTTTCGGCTGAATTTCCATTTCGGCTGAAACCAAAAACACCATTTTCGACTGATAATTTTCAGTGGCTGAAATTTCGGTGCATCCCTACAGATCATATCACCTGGGCTGTGCTCCAGATATCTGGCAAACCTGGCGTGCCGGCAGGCCCTGAGGACAGATTTGGGAAACACTGGTCTAAAGGAAAAAAGATAATGAAAAGCTATTTGTCAGGTATAAAATGAGCAATACCACTGCCATTACTCATCTTCTCATTTCCCACGACACGAGCAAGTTCAGTGTTTTATACAGTCATATTATTCATTAAACACCGTCCTCGAAAACACAAGCGAAAATTTAATATTTTTTCAGTTTTGGATAAAATCACATTTTCGAAGAAAATTACAGTAACAGGTTTCCATTTCTAGTTTAACAAAAAAGAGTCCCCCATAGCATATATAACCACAAAGATTTGGATGATAAAATGCGATTTATAATAATTTTACATGATACAAACGAGTGAAATCTGAATGGAAATTCTTTTTTTTTTTTTACTTTTTTTTTTTGCTTTATAGTATTCCGACAGGAAAGTGCCATATAGACATAATAATGATATATTTTGGGTCTGCTGAAAAAAAAGGACATAAAATTTGTCTAGGTTCTACTATAAAACATGACTTCAAAACACGTTTGAACATGATGAGCACAAAATGAGCTTGGCACACAGGAGGGAAATGGCACAGCAGCGAAGGAGTTAAAGATCCCAGATCTGTGGCATGTCACAGGGGAGGAGCCACTCCAAGCATGAGAGCCATCCAACAGGACAGCTTTGTTCTCCTCTGCCTGTCAAACACAATGAGCATGGGCCCGGCCTGTAGGATGGCTCTCATGCTGGCGGCAGCCCCTTCCCCCTTAAACTGTTGGAGAGGGGGAATCTTTGAATGAAAACGTTGACCTATATAAAGCGAGGGATGCCCTGTCAAATAGAAAAATACTTGTTTTACCCATGACCGGTTCCCTTTTAATGACTCTCCTATGTAAATAAAGGTTACAGCATATGATACAGCACACTATGGAAATAAGAGCAGAGAATGATGGATCAACAAAAGGATGAGGGGAGAATCCCAGGGCTTGAATATGTTTATACTCCTAAAATACCAATCCTCTCTATAGTGCTGTTACTTTCAATGTGTAGGATCATATGGTGGTGAAGATCCATGAGAAGATTATTAACAACCCTTGTCGCATATCAGAAGGAGGATACTGCAGGAGCCAAAGCTTCAATATGGAGCCTCCACCTCACTCAGGAGTCCATGAGCAAAACAATGAGAAGATCCTGGAACTGAACAATAATATCATCCGTCTGCTGACTGGAGAGGTGAGGCTGTTGGGAATGGGACATTATACAGTAACACCAAGGCATGTGTCTGGATGGTGACTGTGTCATTGTGTGTGTCAGGTTCCTATACGCTGTGAGGATGTCTCTGTCTATCTCTCGATGGAGGAGTGGGAGTATTTAGAAGGACACAAGGATCTCTACCAGGACGTCACGAGGGAAAATCACCGGCCAGTTATGGCACTTGGTAAGAGAAGGTTTAATTCTCATAATCTTTGTGTCAAACACTAGAGAAATGTGTCCAAATAATAAACTGAAATTTATTTATAAAGTATTTTACCAGGAAGGATACATTGAGATTTTTCTAATTTTCAAGTATGTCCTGGGTTCAAGAACATTGAGTGATTACAGAAATACAAAATAGTAAAATGCAAGATATTAACACAAAACAAATAAATATACAGATTAACAGAAAATAAATAAGTAGGAAATAAAGTCATTATGTTACATGTTTACCGGTGCATTCTGTATTGAGGTATGTTAATAGGGAGCTCTTAAGTGACTTTAGACTGGGGGAAGATTTGATGGCGTCTGAGAGGTTATTCCATAATTGCGGTGCTCTGTAGGAAAATGAAGATCGAGCCACTTTCTTTTTGTATTGTGGTATTGCAAGTAAGGTGCAGGTCTTGGATCGGAGGTTATAGTATGAGGGAACTGCTGGGGCAAGCAGCCTATTCAGGTAGGGTGGTAGCTTCCCAGAAAAGCTCTTAAATACCAGGTTGGAAGGGTGCATCTAGATTCCAGCGATGACCAGTTCAGCTCTTAGTTGTAGTTACATTATAGCACAAAGCGGCGGAATGAGTTATACAATGTAGTAAGTTTCTGAAGGTGTGTTTGCAGGGCAGCTGCATACACTACATCTCTGTATTCAATGGCTGGCATAAGCATTTGTTGTACAATCTGCTTTCTTACCGCAGGGCTCAGGCAGGATTTGTTTCTGTACAGGACACCTAGTTTCAGGTAAAGTTTAGCTGAGTTTTTCGATGCGGGGGCCAAAGGATAGATTTGGGTCTAACCACATACCTAGATATTTGAGAGAAGTGACTGTGGTCA